>OV656835.1:4977055-5336286 GCA_927399475.2 Acleris emargana | reverse complement strand
ATATGACACGCCGTCAACATGCTAAGAAGATGTCATACATGTTCCGCTTTTTCCCTACGGTTTAGTCTTCAGCGTTTCAACTTGGCTAATAGTAACTATCGTTTCTATTACTTGGGTTGAGCGGCTCCGCTTTCCTCCTCATAGCTGGAGGATACTGAGGCGCAAATTGAGGCCTTGGCGGAGCGGGCATAGTATTATCCTGCAAACTCTGCCATCCTGGGTGTATTCCGTAGTTCTCCTGTCTAAACGGCAGAGGATAACCACCAGGCCCTTGCGGCATATGATACGAAGGGTATCCCGTGGAATAGTGCCTGGCGCCAATACCGCTTGAGGATTTTGATTTGATATTGTTACAAAGGGTTAGAATGGCGTCTTGTAAACAGCTGCTTGGCCCCGGCGAATTCCTATCCAATCCCATAATTGGAAAACCGTAGTATAATTTTGGTGGCGTGGTACCATACATATTTTCTAATCTGGGATCACTGTTATTCACTATTGGTGATCCGTTCATTCTATCTAATGGGAAACAAGGCATGTCCCGTATTGCCAGGGTGGCCAGCATGAGTTGTTCCTTCGTGCACCTTAATAGGTCCCTGGATGGAGACAATTTCTTAGGGATGAAGAAGTTTCGAGCTACGGCGACTCTATTGCAAATTCGTGACATGTTGAATTATTTTATAGATTTCGCTGTTCTTTGCGTTAATATTTTACTCTATTTTATTTTAGAATAATTTAGCCACTGTTTCAGTTTGTTGTTCGTCGTTGCTACATTTTTGACTGGTGATAATACTGATAATATTCTCTTTAATGACAATCGTCGTAAGTATTTTTTGTTTTCGGCTGAGAAAAATGTATTCGGCCAGTACCAGGTATATAGCACTAATGCAAACTCGACCTTAGACCTGGGTATACCAGGATAATAGAATTAAAAATACCTATGAGGATATCTCTTTGTGCCACTTCATGTCTTCCCGTGGAAGTCGTAAGAGTCGCCTCTTACTAAGGGAAGAAAGGCTTGTAGTACTGTTAGGCGATGGGCTTGCTACCTGTCACTAATATACACTGTTAAACATCTTAGCCTTATTGTGCAAAATGTAGTTACAGAGTTATCAACAAGTTTTAGAGTTCTGGGAATGAAGGCGTGAAGGTATGTATGTATGTAATTAAAAATGGCAAAACAAACTTATCTCGTCTTTTGTTCATTTTGAAGTACGGTTTCTATGTTACACTAGGTATGTTAGTAATTACTAATTATTCTATGCACAAGATGTTAGTTAAGGCCTTTACAAAGCGTAGTACTTACTTACTTCGGAGCTTAAAGGTGCATACATTACGGTCCGTCAAAATTGACGCCATGTAATTACTATGACCAGGGGTCGTACTTTAGGTGCCGATGACGTCAAAATTACGAAATTTTACACACAGAGTGCTCTGCTTTCATTTGGCAGGTGTTTAGGTATGTATTAACGGGTACAAATAAAATGAAAAATAAGAAGCGCTAAAATTATTAAAGATAAATACAGCTTAATCTCAATCAATATACGAAATAAATCACGGCAGCATGTTTTTTTCTCCACTCATTATTTAAAAATGGCAACTAGAAATAATTTTCTTTAATAAATGTTAAAACCATAATTGTATTTATGACTACTAAATCAAATTAAGTTTTATTTCAACATTAGAACAGTATTTTTAATGATATTGTTACTCGATAAATTTTGCCACTGTCCTCAATCAAGTAGGTATTTTTCAATGCGTTAATAGATTAGGTACTTAACTCATTTTTACATGATTGAATGAATGACGACTAATGGTTAATAATTACGATAAAACCTTTTGGAATCATACTTTATGTAGCGTCACGTCATTTTTACGTCAACGGCATGAAAAGTACGGGCCCTGACTATGACCCATTCTTATGTCAATGCAACGTCACCGTATTTTAGCCGTCGATCTGGTCGCACCAAAATACGCTCTCTGTCTAAAAGTTTTAAAACTCGACCTTGGCGAAATACAACTTCTTAAAAAAAGTAGGTAGTAAAAGCTGTATAGACCATTCATTGAGAAAAAAAAACTTATTTTCTGGTCATCGGGTAAAATGCTGTCAAATCAAAAATGTTTGCACTTACACAGGGTGTGCACGAAACGAGACAATGCAGCAAAAATGCTTAGTCTCCATTACAGGTTTTTACACGAAATCCCCCAAGCGCGCACGATTCGGATTTCACCCAATTCGGGCCGGCTTAATTCGTTTTGGGAGCTACTTCGTTACCCCGGCAATTAACTAAAGTTTCCAGATTAACTGCTATGTTTTTCCACACAGTTTACCAACTGCAGTTGAGCTGTTCGCTCCTGAAATGTGATTAGTTCAGCGGCTCCCTCGTAACTGGTGCCGGGCGTTTTTCGCAGTCGTCCACCTTTAGTTTTACCACGGACAGTGAGGTATTTGCTAATTTCGGTGTTACAAATTTGTTTCAGCTACTTAATTATTTGGCGGTTGGTTAGTAATTTTAACAGTTTGGTTAACTTCCTGTTGGGGTCTGTTTTTTGGTGCTTGAGAGTGGTGTTGGGTTATAGGATGAAGTGTGGTTAGCGGTGTTATGCCAAGTTTAAATTATGAACGTATTACGTCGAATCTGAGAAATAAATTGATAGACTTTGAATGATTGATGAGGGTTCTGGAAGTGTGTATGTAAAACATTAGTAGTGTGATACTTGTGGGAGGACCTTGTGCAGGGTCCGTCCGGGTTGGTACCACTATCTTATCCATTAACCTACCGCCAAGCAGCAGTGTTCGCATCGTTGTGTTCCGGTTTGGGGATAAGACAGCCGGTGTAATGACTAGCATAGAGGCATTCCATCTTAGTCCTCAGGGTTGGCAACGCATTTGCAGTCTTGTGAATGCGAATGTCTATGGGTCACAGTTTCCACTTACCATCAGGTGGCCTGTGTGCTCGTTTGCCTTCCCATGCTATAAAAAAAAAAAGTGTACTTATGTTCTTAAACTCTTATTTGCACATAATCACTATAAACAGTGGGCTTGAGTATCACGATTTTTTTTAACAGCGTGTTCCTGAGGTCCTTGCCAAGATGCATTACGCTATCTAACGCGTCTATGCGTTTCGTTTTTAAACCAATCGCATCACTGGTAGATCACGTGACTTGTCGTATCACGTCATCTACCCGTGACGCGATTGGTTTAAAAACGAAACGAATAGAAACGCTAGTATCTGTTATTATCAGTTTTAAATATGGGGAACCCCCAAAATTTATTGGGTGTTTTCTATATATGTGTAAAAATCTTAATGCGGTTCATACGGAAAAAAGTGGCTGTGTCATACGGACGGACAGACAGACAGACATGACGAATCCATAAGGGTTCCTGTTTTTTGCATTTTATGCCGATTTAAATAGGTAACATAAAGTTTTAGTTTATATAATTTATTTGAGACGAGTAGAATCATTAAATAAAGCCGAACGGCAGCGCAAATTAAGACAGCGGGCGGAACTAACTGAGACGAGAACTCACCACGAAGCATTGAAATTTATCTACCAACCCGAGTGTGGTGTCACTGTTTGATAAACCAGGCATACGGAATTCATTTTTGAGACATTTAATGAACCCGATTCTACGCGCACATCGCTTAAATAGCGTTAAACTAAATTCTCTAATTTTAAGACATAGTTTAGACGGCAGATTTTAACCAGTGCTATTCTAGAATGTCAAGCTGACAATGTATAGGACCGCCTAAAATAAGAAGCGTCAGATTCAAATTAGCGCTGTCATGGCGCTGTCATTTGATAATGACAGCTGCTCATAGAATAGCAAAGTGTTTTAGCGACACCTAAATAAAATTAGGAAGTTTAGAGGCCACTGTAGAATCGGGTCCATTGCCTGCTCAATAAACGGCTATCAACCGCCTGATGTGCAAACATTATTTTCTTAAAAGCTAACCTTAAAATGTCCAATATGGCGCGAGTTTCGCAACTAATTAATAAAACATCAACTGCTTAATCAAAATGAAAAAAAGTTGTAAAAAAACAGGCGACGTAACGGGGCGTGAATTGGTGAATTTGGTCAATTTTCGGCTGAATGAACGTCGCCCCTGTCCAAGTGCCTTTAAAAAAGCGGCCAGGCGCGAACTTGCATAGGGTGGCGGGCGTTCCGGCAAATAATATTTAGTTACATATACAGGGTGGTTGGTAGCTAGGTGCAGAGCTTTAAGGGGGTGGTGGAGCAGCTTATAAGCTATCGATTTAACCCCCATGTATGTTAGCAATGGCTATTAGTTTCCGAGATATTGATTATTTTAATCGGATTTTTTGTAATTTTTCCTTATGTCCTGTTCCTGTTACGAAAGACCCCTAAATTCATGTATTAATTTTATAAAAATGATTTGAATCACTTTAATGAAATAAGGATGTTTTTAAAGCTACATGACAAGTTTTTTTAATAATAACTTTTTGAGGAAACGCACAGAGTTACTTTCTCCATACTAAAAGAACCCCGCGTTTGTTTTTCACCTAGTATGGAAAAACGAACTTTACGCGTTTACTTAAAAAGTTGAAATGAAATGAAATTTGTCATGTAGCTTTTAAAACTTCCTTAGTTCATAGTGATTCTCTGTATTAATTTATTTTAAAATGGTTTTCCATATTCGTCAGTATTGAAGATAGGTGAAAATATCCACTTTAAATTACGGAACGTTCTCTCAACTTCCACAGCTGCTCAACGGGGCATTCTTAAAATATTTATAATGTCTCAAAGCCAATTTCTGATTCATGTCGGTTACCTTTTATAAGACTGGTTACTTTTTTCATGGTGTCGTAACCAGTATTTTTCCTAGAACCATCCTTAACTTTTTGCAAATACTTATATTATCTTAAGAGGCTTGATATCAGGGGCCCCAGACAAGATGCATTACGCCAACTCGCTTTTCTATTCGTTTCGTTTTTAAACCAATCGCGTCACTGCTAGATCACGTGACTTTTCGTATCACGTCATCTACAAGTGAAGCGATTGGTTTAAAAACGAAACGAATAGAAAAGCGAGTTGGCGTAATGCATCTTGTCTGGGGCCCCAGATATCGAACCTTTTTGTAGTAATCGAGAATTTTCAATGAGCTCATGTATATCGACATATGCCCCGGGTTTAGCACAGGTATAATTATGATCTACATCGTGTTCTTAAAATGAAAATATTTTTGAATTGCAATTAACTGATCGGGCTACAATTGAATGTAGTTCCTAATCCCTACTATAGTATGTATTTCCGACTTCCTAGTACCATATCTATTAACCTACCGCCAAGCAGTGTCCGCATTGTCTTGGCGGGGATAAGACATCCGGTGCAATGACCAGCTTATAAGTCTCACAGCTAGATCAAAACAGTAGTAACTCAAAACACAACTGTATTTCAAAATCAACTTTAATACAACGGCTTTGAGCTTGAAACAAAACAATCAAGGATTTTGAGTTGCAGTGCGAAGTATTCCGACTTTGTCCTTAGGCTTAGGGTTACACTTACAATCGTAGGATTGCATTCTTTAGATAGTTTTCTTAAGACAAATGTCATTGAGACTCGTCCCACCTACATCACGTGGCCTATATGCTCGTTTTTATTCTCCATTGTCCAAAACAAATAATGGAATGGTTTTTAAAGTTACTTTAAACTAATCCACTCGAATATTAAAGATATAAATAATAATAGATAATAATGGATGGAATAATAATGGATGGATGGACGTAGATGGACCTTGTAAGGATCGCGGGAACGCGGTGGATGCGAAAAGCACAGGACCGGTCTGAGTGGAGAGCCTTGGGGGAGGCCTATGTCCAGCAGTGGACGTCTTTTGGCTGACATGATGAAATAATAATCACCACTATAAAAAGAACACGCCCTCTAGCGGGTCCGCTCGCGGCATGGTCCCTATGACACTGGCTGCATTGCCTCTCCGCACAGCTAAATAGCCCTAGTTTTTATAGTATATTTGTTATACAAGTGGGGAAAGTTGTATTTTACCTGCGAGTGTTCATTTGAAACACGAGCTAGCAAAAGGATTCTATGATTGACCACGAGCGAAGCGAGTGGTTCAAAAATAGAATCCTGAGCGTAGCAAGTGTTTCAAGACACGAGACGTAAAATAACTTTTCACCTCACTACAGCGAGGAAACTAAGAAAAGGGTTTGTACTGTAAGCTCAGTTCCGCATTTTGCACGGTTTTCTGTAATTCCACAGGTGTTAATACGTCTTTATCACTCGAATCACTCATTTATAATAACAAAACAAACTAGAAAAACATGCGAATATTTAACGTTGACTACAGCGAGCAAACTAAGAAAATGGTTTGTACTGTAAGCTCAATTCCGCATTTTGCACGGTTTCCTGTAATTCCACGGGTGTCAATACGTCTTTATCACTCAAATCACTCATTTTTAATAACAAAACATTCTAACCCGGCAACGATACGGGATTCAGATAAATAATGTCAATGCGGTTGTCAAATTGATCTCCGTTTAAAATAATTTTTAAAATAATGTCCGCAATTGTATTTCCTAAAATAATAAAACGTTCTGTTGTGGACTTGTGGAACGTTTCTGGATCCTTATTGAGTCTTTACGCGGGGTTTTTATCCCGTTATTTTTCATGATTCGTCCAACGTTTTGAATTTGACGTTGGGACGCTGTTGTTGCTACGCGACGTGCACCTGTCTACGGAAACCTGTGTGTTTTTGTGTTGTGACCGTTGGTGAAAAATTTCAAAACGTGTTTCTTTTATACCTATTACATTTTTAAATGTATTCGGCTGGACCTTCAGAATTTTTAGAATGTTCAATTTGTTTAGATAGTAAGTTATATAAGGGTAGACGTGGTTTAAATATTCATTGTGCCAAAGTTCATGTCCCCAATATTACTAGTGTTGACTCTCCACGTCCTAACAATGTGTCTCACGGCATCCAGCCTAGTTTTTCAGCCCTCCCTAGGGATTCTTCAAGACCCCTCTGCGAACGGTTGGCATTCTTAAAATCGAACACGAAAGTGGTTAAGAGGGTTCCGAAGGGAGCTCGTGAAGCCTTGGCTAGAAGTCTGTCGGTGTGTTTGGCAAAGGTAGTGGCTGATAATAACTCTAGTGTTTGGGAAAATCTACTTACTTTTATATATAAGAATTTACATATCCCAGTTGATAAAGGTAAACAATCTTTAACTTCCATAATAAAAAAAAATATATGTAGTCCTGATTTTTTGACAGTTTCAGCTGACCCTTTACCTTTTTCTTCTTCTTCCAACCGCATTATCAAACAAATAGAAAATAAAGTTTCGGATGGTGACATAAAAGGTGCCGCGAAACTCCTTTTTTCCAGCGACACCTTAGCCAATCCTTCTCCTACAGTACTCTCCGCCCTTAAAGACAAACACCCGGCTGCTTCGTCGGTTCTACAGCTACCCCCACCGCTACCCGTCACTCAACTGCCTCTGCAAATTTCTGTTTCAGCTACTTTTCAAGCAATCCGCTCCTTTCCTAACGGTTCGGCAGCTGGTCTTGACGGCATTTCCCCCCAACATCTGAAGGATTTGACTTGCCATTCAGTGGGCGACGCTGGTGAGTCTCTTCTTAAAGAACTAACCGCCCTCATTAATTTAATGCTGTCTGGAGAAATTTGCAGTGACATAGCTCCCGTTCTTTACGGGGCTAATCTAATTGCCTTAAAGAAGAAAGATGGCGGCATTCGCCCCATAGCGGTGGGAAGTTCGCTGCGTCGTTTGGCTTCAAAATTGTGCTGTCGTGAGTTTCAAACCCGTCTTACTGAGAAATTTAAACCAAAACAACTGGGTTTCGGTGTTAGAGGCGGGTGTGAGGCTGCGATTCATGCAACTCGTACTTTTTTAGAAAATCAAAATTTCGAAGTGCTTTTAAAAATTGATGTAAAAAATGCATTCAACTCGGTTGATAGGTCTGCTCTATTACGTGAAATTCAAAAAGAATTACCTGAGATTTATGGTTATTTATTACAGTGTTATGGAACTCCTTCAAAATTGATGTTTGGAAACGACGAAATTTTATCTTGCGTGGGCTGTCAACAGGGGGACCCGCTTGGACCAGTCATTTTCAGTTTGGCTATTAACCCAATTATCTCACAACTTACTTCGGATTTAAATATTTGGTACTTGGACGACGGTACGTTAGGGGGAAAAGGATCTTCCGTTCAAAATGACCTAAAATCTATTATTGACCGTTTTTCTGAAATCGGCCTTTCTCTTAATTATGATAAATGTGAAATTTTCGTTTCTGAGAGTTTTTCCCCCGACATCCGAAACGGACTTATCAATACTTTTAATTCGCTATTGCCTAATATCTCTATTTTGTCTCGTACCTCTTTGTCTTTACTTGGAGCTCCAATTTTTGAAGATGCTATCCCCTCTACTCTAAATTCAAAATTAAATAAATTTCATCAATCCTCGGATTTACTTTTTAAAATAACTCCTCACATTGCTTTGTACATCTTACGACTATGCCTTTTTACTACGACTATGCCCCATTTGGAAATTTACTAATCTCTCTTCAGATATTGATAACGTTTTGAAAGTAACTATTAGCAAAATTTTAAATATCTAGACACGCGGGAGCGTGTCAAGCCAAGTTCAAGAAACAGAACTGGCGAGGCGCACCGTGTGTAATATTACACGAACCATTTGGAGCCACTTTTGACCCCCTCATAAATCAAAAACTATTTTACATAAACGTATCAAATTTTGCTCATATATTGAGACTTGCGAGATACATATGTGTTCTAAATTTCATAAGCTTATCTCAAACGGTTATTTAGATATTAATGTCCAAAATTCCTCATTTTTATCATTGACTGACCTATAGACCAAAACTCTAACCCAGTTCCAGATGACCTAGAGAGTTAAAATTTGGTATGCAGATAGGTAATTAGATGAATACAAAGGAATAAATAAAAAACTGGCAATTTTTAAATAATTAGATTTTATTATGAACGCTTAACATAAATACCTAATATTACTTAGGGTACCTACGTTATTAACTGGGATTAATTATTATTTTTATATTTAGCGCACATCAATAGTGTAAAATCATTACCTACTCATAAATAATGATAAAATAATAGGCATTTAGATTTTCGGTATATACACGACGCGCGCGCGCCGAGTGACGCCGGAGCGGCGCGGGCGCTGTGACGATCGAATCGAACCGTTGACGCGAACGTGGCCGAGCGAGCGGCAGCCGCGCTCACAAGCGCGAGCGCCGGCTTGCTGTCCGTCCGGTTGTCTCTCGATATCTGACCTATAAGGTTGCAATTTATGCTGCGAAATTGCTAAGTTTTCTTAAGGAAAACTTATAATTTGTAGTAATATTATTATTACAATTTCTTTAATAAGTTGGTACCTACGTACGTATAGTATTATAGTATAGGCTATAGTTTAAATAAATAATAATTTTATAGTTATAAGTAGGGAGGTGTATATACTTATTATTATTACAATTCCTATAATAAGTGGGTACGTAGGTTTAGTATAGTATAGGCAATAGTTTAAATAAATAATAATTGTATTTTTTAGTAAGTAGGTAAGTTAAGTATAGTTAAAAGTAAGTAGGTGTATATACCTACTTAACTCTGAGTTTGAGAACTTGTTGATAGTAGCAAATAGTTTTATCTTTTTATTACGTAGGTAGGTACCCACCAAAAACATAAATGTAAAAAAGGAGAGCCAAGTTCAATACAAAAATTATTCTCTGCTGTGGGCTTGGCAATGCAATTGTTTTATATTTATAAAGTCTACTTTTAGTTTTGAATTTGTCCTTTTAAAAGGACCCACGGCGTTACGAGGATATGTACTTACCTACAAAAAGTAATGATATCCCACCAAAAACATAAATGTAAAAAAGGAGAGCCAAGTTCAATACAAAAATTATTCTCTGCTGTGGGCTTCGCCGCAAAAAGAATGGAGATCTGAGATTGAGTGCCAAGTTCTATGCAAAATCCAAATATGTAGTCTAAGGGCTCACTTGGCTGGTTTTCCCATACTAATTATATAGCCTTCGCATGTTCTAAACCTGTTACCTTTCGGTTCTTATTTTATTATTCCGAAAATTTGGCTTGCTGGTAGAAACTACCCATCGAACATAAGGCTCTTCCATGACTGTGTAAAAGTAGGTACTTAATAATAATTCGTATGGGAAAACCAGCCAAGTCAGCCCTTAGACTACATATTTGGATTTTGCATAGAACTTGGCACTCAATCTCAGATCTCCATTCTTTTTGCGGCGAAGCCCACAGCAGAGAATAATTTTTGTATTGAACTTGGCTCTCCTTTTTTACATTTATGTTTTTGGTGGGATTTCTTTTTCACCTTCTAGTTGGGTTCAAGCTACACTCCCTGTGAAGTTTGATGGTCTTGGTATTCGTACCTCTAGTGACCTGGCACTCCCTGCCTTTCTGTCTTCTGTCCACAGCACTTTCGCCCTCATCGGTGGGATTCTTAATGTTCCCAACCTCACCGTTGAACAGATATCGTGTTTGTCGGATGCAGAGAAGTTTTGGAGTGCCAGTAACCCCGGGGAAATTTCCCGTGTCGAAAAGACCAGTCAAGCCGCTTGGGACTTAATTTGTGTAAAATCTATTCATTTCAACCTCTTAAGTTGCCAAATTACTTCCGAGCGGGCCCGTTTGTTAGCGGTTTCCGAACCAGAGTCGGGACACTGGCTTCATGCCCTTCCTTCTAGGAACCTCGGGTCACTTTTAGATAATAATTGTTTGAGAATTGCCATCTGCCTTCGACTCGGCCTGAAAATTTGTGAACCTCATCCTTGTAGCCGCTGTTCTCAGCCCGTGGATGAACTGGGTCGTCACGGCCTTTGCTGCCAGATGAGTGCCGGGCGTTTTTTTAGGCATGCGTCGCTCAATGACCTTGTCCGTCGGGCCCTTATTTCTGTATCTATTCCCTCAATTCTGGAACCTCCAGGTTTGTCGTCTTCGGACGGGAAGAGGCCCGACGGATGTACTCTAGTGCCGTGGCACCTGGGACGACCTTTAACATGGGACTGTACATGTGTAGACACGTTAGCCTCGTCTCATGTTCAAGGCTCCGCTGGCACTCCTGGATATGCTGCTGACAATGCCCAAATTCTAAAACGCCGCAAATACGCCTTTTTAATTTCAAATTACGTATTTGCGGCCCTCGCCATCGAAACTTTTGGTCCGTGGTCTACTGACATGAAAAAATTCGTCAAGGAGGTGTCGGAAAAACTGGTGCATGTCTGTGGCGATCTTCGGGCCGGTTCCTTTTTTGCCCAGAGGCTGAGTCTAGCGGTGCAGAGAGGAAACGCTGCGAGTGTCTTAGGCTCGATGCCACAAGTGAGTTCGTTGGAGGGGTTCGATTTGTTTTAATTTATTTTTATTTTAGTTAATATTTGTATTTTATGATATGTTATGATGTACATATGTTGTGTTGAAATAAACAAACTAGAAAAACATGCGAATATTTTAACGTTGAAGGCTTAATAGAAAAGTTTTGACGTAAGTTTTTTAGTTTTATTATTTCGGATGCGTTTTATTTGCACATCGACTTGACTGGACTGGACTGTCAGAACATTTTATCCGTTTTTAAAACAAGAATGAAGGTTAATTTTGAATGCTGATATTTATGAATTAAAATAAAGTAGTAAGACTGTATTTAGTGTTTTTTACTCGATGCAATTCATTAATTGTGATGTTATAAATTCAGCACTTGTAAGGTTTTACGTTTGGTTAGCTGTCAAATATCACTTAAGCTGCCTTCAAATGTCAAAACTCTTCCCTCACTTGTGGATAAAAAGCTATTTTCTCAATAGATATCAAACAAACAAAAAGGGCTTTCCGAGCTAGTGAGATGAAAAATATATTTCTATCCGGTAATTTTATCGTCATTAGTTCCTATGCATCTTATTTGTCCTAAAACCATTTCCGCCTGAATTTTAAAACTTTTTAGTGTTGTTATAATGCAACCGTAACCTAACCATCAGATATAGGTTAAGAAGTTGTCAGACTCAGGTGAAAACCAGTTTAGAACAAATAATAATTCCCACCAAAGAAGCGTTAGGACAAACGTAATTAGAGATTCCGAGGGACACCCATAATATAAATTGTCTTCTGAGTGTCAAGTGAAACAGGGTTTAAATCTAGTATACTCCGTTTATGTACGTACCTGTGCTAACTCGGGGTAAGTAGGTACCTATACTAGAGTGATGTATCAAAATAATTTATCGACAAAAAATATATCGATGTTACTGTCAACATCTAAATGTTATTCAACATCAGATTCATTCAGTAACAGATTTTACGTGACGCGTGACGTTATATATTTTCGGGTGAAAACCGATATTGCTGTTAACGGAAAACTTTGACTCACGTAGTTGTATGTCAGGATATTCAGTAAGCCATGAGTTAATTATAATATTCACGTGGGCGAGGGTTTTTCTTGGGCGGCATGATAATTTTGGACTTTGTAACAATCGTAGCGGAATATTAATGAATTAATTATTACGAATGGCGCTGACAGTAAATTGTCATTTTGATTGATATGACATCTGCATAGTTTTGTTATCTTAAAAGGCTCGATATCAGATATGATTTCGAACCTTTTTATAGTAATAAGATAAGATAAGAAAATTTAATGGTAAAAATTATAATTTACATGTCACATTTATAATAACTAATATATACCTACAGTCATTTTGATATAAGTGATTAATTCGATTTTAAAGTTATATGATTCAGTATTGATAATTGTACAATAAGTAAAAAAACAAAACAGTATTTTAGTCTATAATAACCGTAATTTGAGAGACAGCTGTCAATAATATGGGTATGTTAATGTATCGAGAATTTTCAATAAGCACATGTATATCGACCTCTTTTTTATCGATATCTAATCCCTAAAACGTGCCCCGAGTTAGCACAGGTGAAAAACTTCTTCTTTCTTTGCCCCCGCGGCGACTTGAACAGCTACTACCGCGGGGATATGGCGTTTCCGTGAAGTGATTTCGCCAGTGTCAAGTATATATAAGTATAAATCAATATAGCAATAAAACACAATCCAATCTTCTCTAGGAAGATTGGGGGCAACGTTGTACGGTGATTTGTAGGTCAGAGGTCAAGATAGTTTTAACCTCTGCACCACTGCGAGTCCACTTGAAACGAGAAGAAAGATGCCAGATACACGAAATAAGTCCAAGTCTTCAATCACTATGCGACACAAAGGCATAAAAAGTACAAATCACTATCAGAAAAGAACTTTGAACACCTAATTACCCAAAAATTAAAGTCTAAAACAAATTACACGTCCGCCATCTTTTAACGTTGCAAATGGACCCGTGAAAATCTTATGTAAATTACCTCTTGCATGTAGTTCTGTACAAAACGAATAAGTAATTTGCGTCAAATTTCAAATATAGAATGTCGAACGGTCTATCGTCGTTGCTTTGAAAAAAACTCGTATCTCATATTTCTTGACCTACAATGTTGAACTTGAGCGTGAAGAGAATTAAGTTCAAACTCGTACATTTCGAAATATCAGATACGAGATTTGTTAAAGTAGTAACGCTATACAGATGTACAACTACACGCAAGAGGTCATTTACTTGAGTTTTTTTCCTATACCCTTTTCTATTACGAGTTCAGTCGACTTATTTTAGTTGTGGGAGGACCTTGTGCATTGTCCATCCGGGTTGGTACCACCATCTTATCCATTAACCTACCGCCAAGCAGCAGCGTTTGCATTGTTGTGTTCCGGTTTGGGGAACAATTTTGCTGGTGAAATGACTAGCAAAGAGGCATTCCATCTTAGTCTTCAGGGTTGGCAGCGCATTAGCAGTCTCAGGATTGCGGTCTTGTGAATGCGAATGTGTATCGGTCACAGTTTCCACTTACCATCAGGTGTCCTGTGTGCTCGTTTGCCTTCATATGCCATTAAAAAAAACTTCACTTTGTCCCCAGATCTGACACCTCCGCCATTTTAATTTCTGCGACGGAACCCCACAAAAATTAATTAGTCAGCTCCGTCTCTAATAAAATTGCGAAGAGGGAGTCACCCAAACTTAGCCGCCGCCCAAAGTGTCGTTAAGAAGTTACAAAAATCAATTTGTTTTTGAAGAAATAAAAAAATGGCGCCAGTTTTTAATTGAAATTTGCGAGCGGCGTAAAATGAATGGATTTTTTTATACTTGATTAAAAACATTGCGGAGTGAGATACGGGGGGGCGTAAAAGGTTAATCCCGTTAAAATATGATACGGGCTTGTAGTTTTTACTGTCAGTTTTAACTGAACAGTTAAAATAGCAAGCTAACCACAATGATCGCTTTTAAATGGAAGGTGTTTTTAGGGTTTTGTATTAGACGACACGCTGGCCTAGTTGGTAGTGACCCTGCCTACGAAGCTAGCGGTCCTGGGTTTCAAATCCCGGTAAGGGCAGACATGTGTGTGATGAGCGCGAATATTTGTTCCTGAGTCATGGATGTTTACTTTATATTTCTTGCGGCGTTTCGTTGAGTTTCTTCTCAGCAGTGGGCTCTTGTGAAGCGCTGGTAGATTTTTGACGTGTAAAAGTGCCCGTGCGGCCTACTTACTGAATAAACATCTTTTGTCTTTTTATGTTTATTTAAGTAAGTATATATTTCTCTATATAAGTATTTATATCATTGATTAGGTCAATTGGTGTGACATAGTCCCCTGATATTTATTAATATTATTATTTATAGTCAACCAGGGAACCCTTACCGTTTCGCCATGTGCGTCTGTCTGTCCGTCTGTAAGCGGTTTAAGTCAGTGACTATTTTAACTCATCATCATCATCATGTCAGCCGAAAGACATCCACTGCTGGACATAGGCCTCCCCCAAGGCTCTAACCTCAGACCGGTCTTTTTTTTTTATAGCATGGGAAGGCAAACGAGCACATCCGACCGGTCTTGTGCTTTTCGCATCCACCGCTTTCCCGCGATCCTTACAAGGTCGTCACTCCATCTTGTTGGAGGCCTACCCACCGTCGTTTCTGGTAGCCGGGTCTCTGCCGGAGATTACCTGAAGCACCCCCTGCCCCGCCGTTACCATGGCCGCTACCGGAGCCAGGAATAGCGGGGCCGCCGGGGACTAGGGGTCTGGGGTCTGGGCTGTTGTTGTACATTCATAATAATTGGTTTGATCTAGAACCGTTGGGGGGGAAAATGCGGTAGTCGCCACGCTTGGCAGGCGGGTTGGCGACCGCAGTTATACCATGCAGTCCACGGAGGACGCTGCTGCCCATCCTCCGGTTTATCCCTTAGTCGCCTCTTACGACACCCACGGAAAGAGATTACTATACGGGACTATTTTAACTACAAAGCTGTAATTTGGCATAGTTATACATTGAAATAACGCCGATTATGTAGTAAAATTAAATCTTGAAAAAAATTACCTCCTACGGTCTCCTATACATGAAACATCGAGTCAGATATCATTGGATAGCTCTTATAAAATGCTCATGTACTAAGTCCTATGGAGCCCTGATTCACCATAGAACTGTGTCACAGTGACGTTATGATTCAAGTAGTAAGAAGTGTCAAACTAATTCTTTTATCACAAGTTTTATCATGTCACTGTGACAGCGTTCCATCCAATGGGCTGATATTAATAAATATCAGGGGACTATGTCACACCAATTGACCTAGGCCCAAACTAAACTCTAGGCTTTGAAATATATATTCTTAAATACATAGAAAACATCCGTGACTCAGGATCAAATATTCGCGCACATCACACAAATATGCCGGGATTTGAACCCAGGCAGGACCGCTAGCGTCACAGATAGCAACAAATACTAAAAACAGAATAAAATAAATATTTAAGGGGGTCCCACACATCAAACGTGGGTTTTTACCGATTTTTGCTCGATATTAATAACGGCAACACCATGACGCGTTGGCCTAGTTGTTAGTGACCCTGCCTACGAAGCAAGCGGTCCTGGGTTCAAATTCCGGTAAGGGCAGATATTTGTTTCTGAGTCATGGATGTATTCTATGTATTTAAATATATATTTATCTTTATAAGTATTTATATCGTTGTCTAGTACCCATAGCACAAGCCTAGAGCTTAGTTTGGGACTAGGTCAATTGGTATGACATAGCCCCCTGATATTTATTAATATCAGCCCATTGGATGGAACGGTGTCACAATGACATGATAAAACTTGTGATAATAAAAGAATTGCTTTGAAACTTCTCACGACTTGAATCATAACGCCACTGTGACACAGTTCTATAGCGGATCAGGGTTCCATAGGACTTACAAGCCTAGAGCTTAGTTTGGGACTAGTTCAATTAGTGTGACATTGTCTTCTTGTCCCCCCCTGGTATTTAAGGGGGCTCCCATACAAAAAACGCCATTTTTATAGATAATGGTACGGAACCCTTTGTGCGCGAGTCTTACTCGCACTTGGACAGTTTTTTTGTATGATATCGTATTATCGTTATGATTAGGGAATGCAAATAACCGGTTATTACCGGTTTTAACCGGTTAATTCCGGTTTTAACCGGTAAATTCCGGTTTTAACCGGTTATTACCGGTTTTAACCGGTTAATTCCGGTTTTAATCGGTTATTACCGGTTTTAACCGGTTAATTCCGGTTTTAACCGGTAATTTTCATACAAAATCGGTTAATAACCGGTTAAATTGCATTCCCTAGTTATGATAGGCCTTATTTACTTGACAGTAATGGCAGCCGAGTTAAGAAACTTCACCATGTCAAATGCAATATGGTTTTATCGAGTCGAATATGACCCTAAAAGTAGGCTTGTGATTGTGTTAAACATTTTAGCTATTTATATTTTTTCCTAACCATCAAGAAAAATCAAATCAAAAGTATTACTGCGATCCGTGGAATCAAAAGCTTTATTTCGATTTGCTCCTGTGATAAGCCAAAGCCCCGTAAGCTTAGATCAAAGTTAATCCGCGTATCGACATCGTCTAGTGCTCAATAAACTTTTCCCACAAAGCTGGGTAATGATTTTATTAAATAACTTCCAATACTTCATTGAGGGTTATTGAGTGCTTATAAAAAAAGTCGAGAACGGTTCGAACTCGCACATCGATGGTTGCGCACCGCCTGCCTAGAAATAGAGGCCCATCTTGGCGGCGAGCCGATGGAGCGAGGCGGGGATGATCCGGCACCGAGCTGCGGGCCGATTTTTGTCTTTCGGGCGCTCGAAAGTTTCACTCGAAAGTGACAAAAAACAATGAAATGGTATTTTTGACTTGAGATCTATAGAAAACTAGCGGCCCGCCAGCGGCTTCGCCCCGCTGCAAATTTCTGACTTTCAATTCATTTGTTACAAAAAATGTGATAAATGAAGAACCGCTCGACCGATTTTGTGCAAACTTCACATAAACCATCTACTAAATAGTCCGAACAAAGACTAAACATTTGGTTTGGATAGGTGAGCCCGTTCTTGAGTTATAAAATTACAACGAAAAATGGCATTGATTTTTATATATATAGATATGAACACGAATGGTCCGTGGCATTCGTTTTGAATTCTATCAATAGAAAGTATAATTTGACATCTTTCAAACCTGTACAAACCTAGCACAATACCATAGACGTTATTGTTATTGTTGTTGTTGATTGTTGTAGTTTGTTAATTTATTCGGCGTGTTTGTAATAATAAATAAAATAAAATAGACATCTACAAAAAACCCGGTAAAACATCGACTTTCTGCGTATAATGAAACAAGTTCCAACTTAACAATACTATTTAGTCAATCCCTCAGTTTCGAGTGAAAATCTCAAAAATATGGAATTTGGGACTATTCGAAAGTAAATCGTGAAAGATTTTCGCATTCGAATAATTTCTGCCGCTCGGTTTTGAAATCGAACACTCGGTCAAAAATCGGTCCCCTGTTAAGTCTGCGACATCCTTAGAGAGTATTTTCTCTTCACTGACAAGTACATGAGCAGGGATGAGGGATCGAACTTTTCATGACGCCGACGTCAATAGGGAATATGCATGGATTTTAAAAATCGCATTTCTCATCAAAATATGAAAATACCGTAAAAGAGATCACCAAAACGGAAATTAAAATTAAAATCGGTCAAGAAATACGGAAGTTATAAGCATTTCAAACTTCTAATTAGACAGAGAGATCCGATGTGCACCGTGACGTCATTGTGCACTGCGGCCATATAAACTCCATGTAAAATTCCGTTTTTCTAGAAACAGATAGGAACAAATCTTTATTGGCTTATATCTTGGTTATTTTTATAGTTATTCAAAAAAATATTTTTGTGATCTGTTTGTTACATGAATCAGCTTCAATTGAAGCTGTAAAAAAAAAACATGCATATTCCCTATTTGTATACAGGCTGATTAAAATTGAAATAGTATCTAAAAGTTGAAATTTGGTTTGAGTTTCGCCGAACAAGTTATGCGTAAACCTATAGGGAGTTTATGTAATATGTAGGTGACCAATACTGAATCTTTTATTTATAATTTATTTTAAGTACAACGACTTTACTAGAGTCCTAGACAACGACTGATGTGCACATGCGCTGCGATATGAGTTGACGCAGCATTCTGTGTCCCTACAAACCCTTATTTAACTTTATGAGTTTAACGATATTTACATTGAGAAGGACAGCATATGATTACATACTACATACATACCTTCACGCTTTTATTCCCAGAGTGGGGTAGGCAGAGCTACAGAATTACTTATAACTCTAAAAACTTGTTGATAACTCTGTAACCACAATTTGCACAATTAGGCTAAGATGTTAAACAGTGTATATTAGTGACAGGTAGCAAGCCCATCGCCTAACAGTACTACAAGCCTTTATTCCCTTGGTCGCCTCTTCTGACTTCCACGGGAAGACATGGAGTGGCACAATTCTAAGCCGGCAAATAAAGCGTATGATTAAATAGTCATAAAAGCAAATATGGCATTGACATTCATAAAAGAAAATTGTCTACTTCTGCCATTTTTAGTAGAGTGGTGATAAAAAAAATGATGTGGCAGTGATCTGTATTTTGGCTGTGATTAAGCTGTATTTAACTCTATAAATGAAATGGACCTGGCTGGTTAAATCATTACAAATGAGCTGTAGAATAACCCCTTTCAAGGAATACGTCGAATTTCCAGTCACCCTGTATGTTGTTTATTATAATGGTATTAAAACTAATTTTTACCCACAGTTCAACAGATACCTCGCAGTTTCTAATCTATCTCAGTGATAACATTATTATCTATAGTCAACGTCTCATGCTGTCTTATCCCATCACGCTCAAATCAACACCCATTTGGCACCCATATATTTCTATAGCCGTAAATTTTTTGATATGCATTTACAGTATTTTTTTTTAGTTCTTTTTACATTAAGCATATGTCAATCTTACGGCTTTTTGCCGTTGCCATTAACAAAAATAAATATACTTCGTGACACTACAGTGGACACTAATTTCACCATAAAAAATACGGAAAAGGATTATCTCGGATTGGTGTCTACACAACCTAAATCCTCAAGACCAAATGTGAAGCACTCTGGAAAAACGAAAACAAAAAGATTTCATACGAATTATTCTGAACTAAAATTACCGTCAGGACCAAATGTGAAACAGTACGCAAAACAAAAAATAAAACAGAAAGTCCAAACGGATTCTCCTGAAATGAAACATTATAAATATAATACAAAAACAATTTTCACCGGCACAGCGAATTCCAAGGATTTAAGAACAGTAAATTTGGCAGGTAAGATTTGGTAGATCAATCTATAGTACGCGGAAGACCGAGCTACGTTCGGGTTGAAAACGAATTTTCCCGAAGGTGACAACTTGACAGATTGTTAGCTCCCGTACGCCCCTATAGTGCATATTTGATTGAAAGCGTTAGAGCCGTTTTTGAGATTGCAAATACATACATACATAACTTCACGCCAGTCTCCCAATGGGGTAGGCAGAGACTATGGAACGCCAGATGCCCCGGTCTGAACATACAACTTTCGCTTCCTCTACATTCATCAATCTCTTCAAGCACGTACGTCGGTTTCAGATGCTTTTGATTTGGCCCTTATTCAGTACATCGAGAATCTGATCACCGTACGTCCGTCTAGGACTACTCTCGCTCGCCATATATCTTTCGGAACCCTTCTTTCATCCATCCTTTCTATATGACCAAACCATCTTAGCATAACCCTTTTCGATTTTAGTCACTACATCTAGTTTCAATCCACATCGTTCTGGGATCTCGCTATTTATTTAAGTTTTTAGACTTGTTGGTAATTCTGTAGCTCTGCCTACCCCACTCTGGGAATGAAGGCGTGAAGGTATGTATGTATGTATGTATCTATCATCCTAACTCTTCACATACTTCTTAGAGCTCTCGTTTCAATTGCATTAACCCGGCTTGCGTTCTTCTTCTGCCATACCCAAGATTCACTACCATTGCAAATATATACAAATATTGCTCGTTTAAGTAATTAATCTATCAATATCTATATCTAGATGGTTGGCAGTCCACAACTGTGCGTTTCACACGGAATTTCCTGCCTCGCACAGCTAAACTGTGGAATGGTCTGTCGCCTGCGGTATTTCCGGACCGTTACGACCTTCAAACCTTCAAGAAAAGAGCGTACTCTCATTTGAAAGGCCGGCAACGCACCTGTGACTCCTCTGGTGCTGCAGGTGTCTATGGGTGACGGTAATCGCTTTCCATCAGGCGATCCGTCTGCTCGTTTGCCTCCTATACCATAAAAAAAAAAAAAAAAAACAACTGGACATATAGGGTCTTGAAATTTGGAGAAGACACTCCTTGGATCCTAAGGGTGCACTAAGGAGGGATCTTAGTAAATTCATCGCCTAAAAGGTTAAAATAGTATAGCTATTGCCTGTGTGGTGGCCGGGTTAGAATAGTGCCACTCCATTATCTTCCCGTCGATATCGTAAGAGGCGACTAAGGAAGGGAATAAAGGCTTTAAGTACTGTTAGGCGATGTGCTTGCAACCTGTCACTGATACGCTGGTAAACATCTTAGCCTATTTTTGCAAAATGTTGTTACTGAATTATAAACAAGTTTTTAAAGTTGTACGTAATTCTGTAAGCTGGCAGTGACTGGATGCAAAGGGCGGGAGATCGTGCGTTGTGGCGCTCCTTGGGGGAGGCCTATGTCCAGCAGTGGACTGCAACAGGCTGATATGATGCTGATGATGATGACGTAATTCTGTAGGTCTGCCTACCCCACTCTGGGAGTACAGGCGTGAAGGTCCGTATGTACGTATTTTAATCCTTTAGTATGAGACTCATTCTACGTGTACAAACGTTAACCCAATAAACGTAATCCGGTAGTTTACTATAGTAGCGGAATTTTCATTCGCATATTTTCCTGCGTTAAATTTTCACAGTCGTGTTTTTTTCATGACGCGTTTTTTCTTCTCCCATTCCAGAGATCAGTTATTGTGTCGCCCGAGCTCCGGTTTCGCTGTGCCTGGGTGCTGCAGCCCCGGCTGCTGAAAAACAAAAAGTACCTGCATAGGTATCTTGAACTAAAGTTGCGACTGCGTGAAACCCGTTTTCCGGGTTGGGAAAAAATGCGAATTGAAAATTCACGTCAGAAAAGAAAAAAATAAAGTAAAATAATATGACTTTGTACCCCACTGGCAAAGGATTGATGAACCTTTTTTAATCAGCTATCAATTGAATAATTGCAATACAATTGGTGGACTAGTTCTTGATTGGTTGTCAATTTTGGTGAGTCACATTTGTAGGTAATCTTATAAGATGTAAGTACAAAGGTTATACACCGTGGGCCCGAATAACCCGAAAGAGTTTAACAGCGTATTCCTGAACTTATTTCGCGTTATAAAGGTCGTATCAAGTTGGTTCCAATCGGACTAGTTTTGAGATATGTCTATTTTTATAAACCTAACTTGTTATGAAAACTCCGGTGCAACAAGCCTTTATAATTGCGACGTTGCTGCTATTACGCCAATTTTCAAGGGGGTTTATGACTTGAAGTTTGAAAGCAGAAAATAGAAACGAATAGAAACGGTAGTTAGCGTCATCATGTCTATGGCTCTGGTGACAAAACCATTCGCACCCTCAGAAGAATAGTGACCTAATTCAAATTTTCTGCTTTCAAACTTCAAGTCATAAATTTATTATTATAAAGGCCAAATTAGAAATTCTAAATTCCTGAATTAGATCACTATTGTTCTAAAGGTGCGAATTATACGATACTATTATAACGTGACTAATAAAACTATTTGATATATTACAGAAAACTTTGATGTGACAGCCTCAAACAAATTACCTAATCGAACAAAATACCAAATATCAAAAGTGTATGGTATTACAGGGAGACTTTTGGATGAAGAATTACATGATCCAACTCGAACATTACCTCGACATCCAATGCTCAAATATGTTTCGACAGAGTCAACGCCAATTCCTAAAGAGACGGCAGATATCGAGCAAAATTATAAAGTAAAAGAAGCAACTAATACACAAACGACAGCTACTATTCTGCTAATGAGAGATGAAGCTAATTATGTAGGCAATGATCTGGATAAAGGAGAGCCAATTCAGATGCCATCTTCACCTAGCAGTTTCCTAAAAGCCACTATTCCACTCCGTTTTCATCATACCAGGTTAATGATCACGCCAGGAGTGATTGAAGACTTAAATTCCGGTGACGTAGGTGCTATTGGAATGCCTGTCAACGAGGACGATGATACGAAATTCGAAGCTGATTATACAAGTTTCACTAAGAAGCCGTATAAAATTGCATTTTTTGATATAACTACCCAAGGATATAAAGAGTATAAAAGATGCTCGTCTGGCGACTTGATTATTGTTACAGAATCAACTGAAATTTCGACTACTGGTTGTAATAAAAACAAGTCTATGCGAGATTCTGAACGTATAGCTTTCATGGTCTCCCATGCTATGCCTAAAAGACCGCTAAGAGATATTTTGACAATTACAACGTTTTTGCATATTATGATACTATAAAATAAATGAGCATCGACCTGTTAAGGTCCCATTTACCATAAGAGATGCCCCGCGAGCGTTGCTTGTGCGTTGCGCGCAGCTGTGTTGTTCTGCATATTAAAGCTCCGGCAGACCAAACGCGTGTCAGCAGCGTGGCGTTGCGTTAGCACATTGCTGGGCGCGGCAGCTTCAACGCTGCTAACGCGCTGCTATAACACGCTGCAGTTGCGTTCGTTGTGACAAGTAACGCGGCGCGTGCGCGCTTGTGGGGCGGCAGTTGATTTCAAGATGTCGACGGTTATGGCAAAAAGATAAAGACATTTATTCAGTAAGTAGGCCACACGGGCACTTTACACGTCAAGAATCTACCAGCGCTTCACAAGAGGAGACCACTGCTGAGAGAAACGCCGCAAGAAACTCGGCAGTCAGTCATTTTTAAATATATTTAATGTTACAATGGTATACTTAGTCTAGCATTATATAAATCTATAAATATTAAATTAAAAAATATATCGAATAACCTGCGTAGTTTCAGCAAGCATTACTAATTATCTGCCCTATATGTCTATGTATCTATTTAGTTATGTATTACATTATTTACCTAATATGTTGCTCTTATTTATTCATTTAACTTTAGTCCTTTAAATTGGTTATTTACTATTAAACGTAATTATCAGACATCTAGCCTAGTCGCTTTCACTGTTTATTGTTAGGTAAAGGTTAACTGGAAGAGATCCCCTAAAGGGATGAGTTCGCCTTAGTACAAACCTTGTGTATTGTCTATGTTTGTTATTTTCCGGTTCGTAAAGAATTTACATTCATACATACATACGGTAGGCCACCAACAAGATGGAGTGAAGACCTTCTAAGGATCGCCGGAACGCGGTGGATGCGAAAAGCACAAGACCGGCCTTAGTGGAGAGCCTTGGGGGAGGCCTATGCCCAGCAGTGGACGTCTTTCGGCCGACATGAATGAATGAATATGACATATATACGTACAAATAATAGTTTCCCAGCTGAAATTTGTCTGCACTGCAAGACTGAGACGCCAAAGTTTATTTTATCGTATAAACACTATTATCACACAAATTCAAAAGTTATTTCGTTTGTATCCAACGCGCTTTTCTAAAGAAATACAACCACTCGACGCCGTACCGACGCGTCGCTCCTGCGACGGACATTGTGACTGTCAACATGGCCATGGCGGCCATATTTAATACAACTTCGCGGTGCAGCGCGTAGCAGCGACGCGTTTGGCACGCGTTACTTTAGGATATGCCGGGTTCCATTTGAAGGGTCCACGGAAAGAACATGTCTAGTCACATTAGTAACTTCTTGAGATATCGCGATTCGAAAGTTAGGAACCATGTCATTTTGTACGTAATTTTCGTGTAGAGGTTTTTTCAAGAGTGAAAAGATACAAGTTATATGAAGATTTATATCTGAATTCATTTTGTCCTCTACATTTTGAGATTCAAAACTCATTTTCAAAAAAAAGTGACTAGACATGTTCTTTCCGTGGACCCTTCATTTTGTTCCCCGGTTCCGGTTTCCATGTTGTGCGACGCTGCTGACACGCGATTGGTGTACTGAAGCCTAATTAGAACGACATGCTACACGATGTGTTAAAACACTTACGTCGCTCTATGTGGGAGGTATACGGTTTACTTGTGGGAGGACCTTGTGCAGGGTCCGTCCGGGTTGGTACCACCATCTTATCCATTAACCTACCGCCACGCAGCAGTGTCTGCATTGTTGTGTTCCGGTTTGGCGATAAGTCAGCCGGTGAAATGACTAGCATAGAGGCATTCGATCTTAGTCCTCAGTGTTGGCAACGCATTTGCAGTCTTGTGAATGCGAATGTCTATGGGTCACAGTTTCCACTTACCATCAGGTGGCCTGTGTGCTCGTATGCCTTCCTATGCCATAAAAAAAAATATGTTGAAATCACGTCGTTGCGACGACGCGACGCACCGGTGAGGCTCGATTGGCTTCGCTGAGTTACAGTAGTTATTGATCTAAAGTTTCTAAAGAGTTATGTCGTCGTCAAAAATCTACCAGCGCTTAGCAAGAGACCACTGCTGAGATGAAACGCCGCCAGACACTCAACAACTCGTTTTTTAAATATTGCTTATTTGATATTATACAATAATAAACTTAATCTAGCCTTATATACTCGTAAATCAATGAATCTCACATAAAACAAAAAATAAATATATCCATGCGTAGTTGAGCAGGAAAATGAGTCAAAACTCTGAATTTTCATTTTGTAATAGTAATAAAAAAATATATAAATTATACAAGTTATACTTTACTTATGACGGTGCAAGACAACCTATATACAAAGTTTCGATACATTCTCCTACAGAAACCGTGTCCCTTAGATGAGCATTTCTAAAAAAGTTTGTACATTTCATTAACAACTTCAATTTACAAAAAAAAATGCAGGTTGGTAGAGTGAATGAAGCTGAGCCTAAATAACATAGTCTCCCAAAATGTCCTCATACATTTGTGTGAAACTTTCCTTTTTTGTTACCATGAACCAAAGAAAGTTAGTAACAAAAAAGGAAAGTTTCATACAAATGTATGAGGACATTTTGGGAGACTATGTTATTTAGGCTCAGCTTCATTCACCCTACCAACCTGCAATTTTTTTTGCAAATCGAAGTCGTAAATGAAATGTACAAACTTTTTTAGAAATGCTCAGACAATATAGCACTTGGGTGGATCAACTCTTTTCTGTTGTTATTCTGTCCCGTAAGCCAGGCGACATCAGTGATAGAGTTTCTTAGAAAAAATGTTATAATATATACTTCCAGCACACTCAGGAGAAAGGCCATAAAAGAATGGGTGTGTAATTGCCAATAAAACAGTTTTTTAGTGGACTTATATCCTTTGATATCATAGTTTTAAAGAGTGACCCAGGAGACGTCACCATGGCAACGAGCTACAAAGAAAAGTTGATTGACCCACTTGTACATTTTTGCAACCGTCAATCCGGTGATTTACTGTCATTAGGTACAAATGGAAAATCGTCCACTTGAAATTATTCGTCCAATTAGAAAAATGACAATTTGAAATACATCCTAAAGGAAAATTGTCTAACCAGAATACTGTTGAAAATAGAATTATGTCCCATAGTAAAATTGACAAATAAGATATAGGTCCAAAAATATATGTCCACTTATGTATTTACGTACACTCAGAAAAAAATCCAATTGTAAATATGTCCCATTGAATCATCAATACCTCCCCTGAATTATATCAGTACAATAATTTATATTTTGGCTTTAATTCATATAATACTACATTCACTTGGTGCATATTTAATTTCGCTCAAAAAAATATAATGGACAAAATTCCATTCGGGCTTAATTAATTTACAACGAAAATTTTGGTCATATATATTTTTCGGCATAATTACATTTTGACTAAATTGTCTTTGGACACTTTTACTTTTGGCCCGACTTCAGAATGGTTATTTCACGTGGACGATTTTCCATTTGTACCTAATGACAGTAAATCAATCCGGTCTATGGTAATTTATTATCCTTGTAGCCACGCTGTTTGGTGTGACCAATAAGTAAGTTACCGTGACATGAGACAGGGGCAGACTCGTGGTCACACCAGGTTGTCACACCACTGCTACTCGCTTTGGTCGGAAATTCGACAGAAATCATTTTTATTCCGCAAAAGTAGGTAGGTTAGGTTCGTTAGGTATCTTTAGATGCCCGAAGGGCAAATCGCTCAGAAATAGGAGCCCTGCCTCAGGCAGGGTTCCGTCGAATAGTAGTGGTGTGACAACCTGGTGTGACCACGAGTCTGCACCCCATGAGACTTGTGGTCACAGTACCTACTAGTGCGGGGGCCGCAGAGTCGTCGTCACACCAGGTTGTCACATCAGGCAGGGCTCCTAATTTTGGGCGATTTGCCCTTCAGGCATCTAAAGATACCTAACGAAGCTAACCTACCTACTTTTGCGGAATAAAAATGATTTCTGACGAATTTCCGATCATCAAGTTCTTCACAACACTCAAGAAATATTGTTTGTCACTTTGGTGTGACAAAATGGTGTGAAGAGTCATATCATCGGTGAAACTGCAAAACCGCGTAAGTAACATTTTAAATAACGAGCAAAATACACCTTTTTGATAAGACTTCAAGTTCTATTTTGCTCTACCATAAATTTGATAGCTACGCTGTTTTGCACTATCACACAAAACAAAATAAACGAGTGTTTCCCGTTCGTCCGATCCGTTGACCGATCAATCGGTCTAACGGGAATTAATTTTCCCTTTTGACCGAGACGCCCTGTTTTTAAATATTGTACAGTCATGTCGAGTAATTAATTTTTAATTTAATTTTTAATTTTAATATGAACACTAATAAATTCATATTAAAAATAAAAATAAAATTACCTATAGATAAAAATACCTACGTATACGTAAGAATGGAAGTAAGTAGTAGTGCCTATTATTAATATTATTTTCTACTTTTAAAGTAGTTTTAGCATATTATACTAAGTAGTTACCTAATAAATATAAACAACTAAAAATTACTTAATATTAAAAATTACTAAAAATTACTTAATTATTACATGACGCTAGTAAAGTCAGCGTCATATAGGTAGCAGACAAGATAATCAAATACTTGGAATCGTCGTTTATTTTAGCAGTTGAAAGTTAATTTTGTTTTGGTTTTATGATTTATAAAGTACTTTTCAAAATGACTGTACATGTTTTATTATGATCGGTCAAATGGGACAACGATTTCCCATAGGTCCGATTAGTAATTATAATTATAATTAGTCGGTCGATCGGGAAAAAAAAGTCTCTTTGGACCGATTGATCGGTCAACGGATCGGACGAACGGGAAACACTCAAAAAAACATTTCGTACCTTCGGCAGAACAACGGCACAATGTACTATATGATTTTAGGGGCAATTGTGCCCTTGTCCTCCCGAAGGTGCGATTTGTCTGCAACGACAAAGAAAGACTAATTAAGGAGTAATTACACACACACATAAATTCACGCCTTCATTCCCAGAGTGGGGTAGGCAGAGCTACAGAATTACCAACAACTCTAAAAACTTGTTGATAATTCTGTAGCCATATTTTGCACAATTAGGCTAAGATGTTTAACAGTGTAGGTATATTAGTGACAGGTAGCAAGCCCATCGCCTAACAGTACTACAAGCCTTTAATCCCTTAGTCGCCTCTTACGACTTCCACGGGAAGACATGGTGTGGCACTATTCTAGGCGGCTGGCAACCACAGGCGGCTGGCAACCAAGGCTGGCAAGGAGTAATTCTCAAGTATAACTCGATTGGAAGACTATGAGTCTATGACTGATCATGTCATGAATATAGAAAGTAAATATAAGGAAGGAGACGTAGTATGATAAAGTCTTCTTATTCTTCTTGATTCTTCTTTATATTAATGGCGGTCCACCAAGTTATCGCCAGTGTCAGTGAGAGAGTATAATCAATAAATAGAACAGTAAATCAAAATTAACAAAAGTAAAAGCAGGGCGTTTTTCAATCCGCCATCTTTCCTGCCCGAAGGTTACCGGAAGCCAATGATCTGAATCGTCTTTGAACTGTTGTCGTATTGTCTATGTTTTGATAGCTCCAATGTAATTGACAATAATGGCGGCAGAGTTAAGAACTATTCCATAACGGGTCAAATCCGATTTAGGATTCTCTTGGGGTTTTTGACAAGATGGTGTCGCTTTCTTAATTGTTTCCATTTTTTTGCATATTTTGTTGTTTAATGGATAGTAAAGATGTATTAATATGCAGTAAATTTACATTAAAATGTGCAGTATAATGAAGAATTCAAGTTTGAACACGTATCGCCTTTGGAAGGCTTGCTCCAAGAAAATCCCAACTGGTCTTCGTAAAGTTCTACCTACATCGCTTCACGGAGGCTAGAGGATCACCGTACAACGTTGCCTTATGATTTTTTTTGATATGTAAATGTATAATATGAACTTGACATTGGCAGAAATGGTTGCTCGCCGGTTGCCATTAAATAAATAAATAATAATAAATCCGATTTGGATGTTACCGCCTTGAATGGAGGCTCAGGAACACGACCACAGACTGCCATATAGTTAAAAAACACTTTATAAAGGAGTCATTGAACATGCATTGATTATAAATAAATAACCGTGATGAACGTCAGTCTTTAAAACTTCTTATTTTACTCTTCAGAGCTACCTACTTGTTTCATTGTCATCTTTCTACTTTTACAAGTATTATGAATCTTTCTGAGGATGGATGAAACAGAAGTGGAGATGTCGATAGGGGACGCCGTAGACGCACATACTCGTACAGTGACTGGCCATTCTGCTGGAGTATGTCATCTGTCATCTACCTCATAATTATATTGGGTTCTGGATTGAGCTTCATCAGTTTCATCACCCAAAACGCACCCATTAAGACATGGCTTCAAGAAGAACCTACCTAAATTGTAGAAGTTATCTGCTGTCTTACTCTAAATTTTAAGTTAGAAAAAGACAGCAGATCGTGGTTCTTGCTCTAGAACTGAAGTTAGAGTAAGACCACAATCAACTTCGCAGCCAGTCTATTAGCGCTTTAGAAATTGTATAAGACTTGGCAGTATGAGTACAAATCCCTTAGCTTTTCCCTTTGGGAAGAAACCAACCAAAAAAATGATCACCCATTTGACACCAATGGATATTTCTATGGGCAGAATTTTTTGATATGTCGTATTTACATTTATTTTTTATAGTTAATTTTACATTACGCATATATCAATCTCACGGCTTTTTGCCGCTACCAATAAGAAAACTCATCGAAATTCGGAATACTGTTATGGATACTAATTATTCTATCAAATATACTACCCATAAAGGTAGCCTCGGACCTGTGTCTCCTCTATATAAAGCCACAAGAACAGATTTAAATCGTTCTGGAAAACAACATTCTTCTAAACTGCCAATAATTTCTTCCAAATTAAAGCCATATAATAGAAACAGATATGCCAACGGCAAAACAAAACTCAAGAATATATTACCAGTAAGCTATTCGGATTCTACTGCTGATACAACTAACACACATCACTACGATGATGTGAGTAATGAAACCGTTCGGTATATTCTTATCACAGATGATTATTCAATCGAAGCATTACCTGGTCTTGGCGTAATTGGTATTAAAAGAACAGTTAATGAGAAAGACGTAACGCGAACGTTTACTAAACCAGTAATTGGTATTACAAGAACAGTAAATGAAGAGATTGACATCACTCGAACATTACCTCAATACGTAATTGGTATTACAAGAACAGTAGGTGACATAGCTCCAACACATACGTTACTTCGACCCTCGATACTGCACAATAAAGCTTCATTACCGATACCTAAAGTTTCAACAGATATTGGGCAAAATGATAAAGTTACTGAAGCAAGTGATACTTACTATAAAACCAAAGATCAGGAAGATGAAAGACCTTCACGAGTACTATATTCAGGTGGCAATTTTTTAAAAGCCACTAGAACTCTTACAGCGTCGGTATTGGGAATACCAGGTGCGATTAAAGATTTAGATTCTGGTGAAATAGGCCCTATTAGAGTTCTCATTGAAGATGATACAGATTTAAAACCTGATTATATAAGCTTTACTAATAAGCCACATAAAATTGCATTTTTTGATATTACTAAAGCATCAGTTGAAGATGATATAATAGGTGACCCGCCTGATGATTGGATCGTTGCTTCACGAACGTCACCGTATGATGAACTATACAGTGTTACCAGAACGTCACCTCGTGACGGACTAGATCGTGTTACACGTACGTCACCTCGTGACGGACTAAATCGTGTTACACGTACGTCACAATATGACGGACTAAGCCGTGTTACACGTACGTCACTATATGACGGACTAAGTCGTGTTACACGTACGTCTCCTCATGATGAACTATATAGTATTATCCGTCCTTCTCAAATGTCAACTGGTAACAGAGTATTTGCAGATAGAAAAAAAATCCATTCAAATTACTATAACGACATGGAACCTTTCCGGATACTTATTGATGATGATTCAAATACCAAAAACGAATATAATATTGAGTCTGATTTTTATGAAAAAGATGATTTTTCTTCACGGAAAGAAATAGTACCATGGAGTTATGACGAATTTCCAGAAACAGAAGACGATACGAGTGTATCCTCACCACGAACAAGCCAAATGACGACATCAACACAAGAGAGCTATGACAAAGAATCTCTGTCAATTGAGAGTTACTCCTCGCTTTCCCTGTATCCAAAGTGGCCTGCGTTCACGGTTAGGAATTACTTCGCACATCTTCTCGGCGCTCACGAAAGGAACACAGCTAGAACTTTTTCGTTGCTCACCCAAGCCATGCCCTTTGAATTTTCACATTTACGTTCCAAAAACTATAAAGACGTAACCAAGCAAATCAAACATTTAACTGGAGCTATACTGTCTTCTAGATCAAGAACCACGGTTCATTCCAAAAAAAAGAAGTCCAGAAGATTAAAACAAAAACGCAAAATACCAAAAAAAAAAGTTGGTTGGGAATGCTACGAATGTGGTATGCAACATACTGGGTTCGGTCAACCGGAATGCCATAACTTGTTCGGAAAACCAAGCCAGGGCGGGCGACACTTAAAAAAACAAAGTACGAAAAAGTGCAATGGTAATCCCGAGTAAGTATATGATGAATTGCTACATGTTCTATTAATCCTGTAAAAAGCCCTTTGCTTTACAAAAGGTGTAGCATACGAGTATCTTTTTATATATATTTATAGTAAGAGGGGGAGCCGTCAGCTGCCATCTTGAATTTCATGAGTATGAGTTTGAACTTCATTCACTTCAAGTTTAAGTTCAAAATGGTACGTCATGAAATCTGAGATACGAGGTTTTTTCAAAGCAATGACGATATGCCTATCTATCAGCAAAAAGGAGAAAAGTTATTCTTAAATCAAATAGGAACACCAACCCACATCGAAGGAAGGGATATTATTTTAAATCGGAAAAAAAAACCAATCCACTTGGCTGGATCGTTACTGCTGAAAACAAGCTAGAACCAGTGGCATACAAAACCACGGATCCAATCCACATAAGTCCTAATATCTCGAAAATTAACGAAAAACTGCGAATTATTTTTATAAATACATAAAGATAAACATTTTTCGATCCTCTCCATAGTATACATACATTACTTACATTAAATCACGCCTGTTTCCCAGAGGGGTAGGCAGAGACCACTTCTTTCCACTTGCTACGATCTTGACAAATTTCTTTCGCTTCTTCAACATTCATACATCGAGTCATGCACGCACGTCAGTTTCGGGTACTTAAGATTCGGCCCTTTTCCAGTATTTCTCCGATTTGATTCGAAAAAGTACGCCTAGGGCGGCCCCTTCCGACCCTTCCACTCACATTCGATCTGTATATCTCTTTCATCAATCTTCTTTCATCCATCCTTTCCAAATGACCGAACCATCGAAGCATGCCCTTTTCAATCTTAGTCACTACATCTTCTTTTATTCCACATTTCTCTCTGATTTTCTCATTTCTAACTCTATCAATCAGTTTCACACCACACATACTACGCAGAGAGCGCATTTCAAACACGTTTTTTTTTATTCTATATAATAAAAATTAATCGCTAAATGTGTTGCTAAGCGCAAAACTCGAGAACGGCTGAACCGATTTGGCTGATTTCTTTTTTGTGGTCTTCGTCATTGTCAGGACAAGGTTTGTATGAAAGAATATATTGAAAAATACACCGGGAAAGTCAGAAATTTTTTGCAGTCTGGCGGGCCGCTAGTATTGTATAAAATCAATCTATTATTATTTAAATGTTGTTTAAATGCTCCGTGAAATTAAAACTGCAAATTACTCGCGTGCAAGTCACGGTGGATTGACGCCTTTTCCCTGCCCGAAAAAACGTTTTTTGCTGCTCGTTTGCCTTCCTATGATATAAAAAAAAAAAAAAAAAAAAAAAAAAAAAAAAAAAAAAAAAGTACGTCTAATTATAACTCATTAATGACACGTTCAGTCTTCAAATGGAGTAAAATATAGCTTCTAAAATTACGATTGTAGACTTAACGTCGCGTCATAAAATGAACATTTTGCTGCTATTTTCTTTTCTTGCAGTGTCTGAAAATGCTGAGTTATAATTTTTATGTAAACCTTCTGGTAATCATAACTTTTTATCGACTGATTTATTTTGATGTTTTCTTAATACACTCAGGGGCATAAAAATACATAAAAAGCCTTGGTTCCTCGCCAGGGGATGCTTTAGTGAAATCGGATGATGGTTACCCCGACCATCGATACAGAACTTCCAGAGTGCCTAGCATACCCAACTGATTGAATCTGCGGTTAACGTCGGAATTGTGCATGTTGGGAAAAACATCTAGGTAAAATGGCAATAAAATTTAAGGAAATCCAAATGCTGACCCTAACTCTTTCGCTGTGTTGTTTACTGATTGTGCGATACGAGTAAGTTAGGTATCTTAAGAAATTTTTACCTCCTCTATTGAACCTCGGAGTATCCACCATTAAACCTCACTCAAAACAACCCCTGGCAAGGAACCAAGGCTTCGAAATAGCCTCGTTTGTATGAAAAACGCACTCTGACTCGTTATCGTTGCCCCTGGGTGTATAAATAACAAAATTACCCATGTTTCAGCTGTCGAAACCAGTGTTTCAAACGCTTTCTGGACGTTGGCACCACGTATGAGGAGCGCGGATGTCGCACTTATCCACCAGCTTGTGGTCGCTCATATGCCTCCAAGAAGTTCATGAGACTTGAGTATCTACTAAGAGAACATACGGACGCTTGCGTGGCTAGTCCTCACGCCGTTCTCATGCCGTTCAGCAGTACTATACAACTGTATGTCCGTTTCCATGTCTGCGTCTGTGAGGGGCGCAAATGCAATGTTGCGTCATCAATCGTCTCGAATTGGACAATATTGCTTAGTGCCATCCTGTGTTGTTATTTAAACCGAAGGTTTTACAATTTATGAGCTCTACCATATCTGGTGGTTCCTTGGCCCATTTCTAACGCGTTTTTGCGATCTAGATGGGGACATATTTATAGTAATTGGACTTTGCTAAGATTACGTGAAAACATGCCTAAGAAGCTCTATGAGAGAGTGAGAAGAGAGACCTTCGCGTTGCCGCAAGGTACTGTTTAAAGAGGACGGACGATCCGGTCCCAAAAATCGGGCAGGTCGCAATAGACGCACGAGGACTTTTAAATAAAGGAAGACGTCTTTTGGCTATAATTTTAATGTCTTTCATTCCATCGTTTATAAGAGTTGTTGGTAATTCTGTAGCTCTGTCTACCCCACTCTGGGAATGAAGGCGTGAAGGTATGCATGTATGTATTCCACCGTTATTGTATTGGCAGGAAAGGTTTGCTCCTGTAGGATTAAGAATTAATTTACCATCTGGCTCTGGGAGCCTGCAGTCATGAAAAGTAAGCCTAATGAAGTAATGAGTTTCTCAACGAACTCCGCTAGCTTGGTGATTATTGCGGAGATATGCTCTTTACCAAAATTTATTTAAACTGGCTTAGCGGTTTATAAAAATATAAAATATAAAATATATTTATTCAGTAAGTAGGCCGCACGGGCACTTTTACACGTCAAAAATCTACCAGCGCTTCGCGATAGACCACTGCTGAGAAGAAACGCCGCAAGAAACTCTCCTTTAATGAATGAATGCATTTAGAAATATTATTATAACAATATTAAAGGTCAAAATCAACATGGCATCTTTATAATAGGTAATTAGGAAATAGTGACTACGGATTCTAGAACAACGATATACCACAAAAAGTCCTAACCCTTTATACCACCCATTTCAGTGTCATGTCATGTGTGTTAAAATAGTTTTTGTAACCCCTCTTCAGCAAAGGTCGTGCACCTGAGCAATAATACTTTGTACTTATATGTAAACAGGGGAGTACGTAATACTCGAAAAAAACAAAGGATATAGTGGAATGCGCACCATAAATTGTGCCACTCGCGGGACTTCTGCCGAGCTGGATAGGGTGGCCACGAGTAGATTTTATTTAGGACAAAAAAAAAAACATAATTTGCCGTTTGGTTGCCGGGTTAGAATAATGCCACTACATGTCTTCCCGTGGATGTCGCAAGAGGCGACTAAGGGAATAAACGCTTGTAGTACTGTTAGGTGATGGGCTTGCCACCTGTCACTAATACACTGGGAAACATCTTAGCCTACTTGTGCAAAATGTGGTTACAGAAATTATCAACAAGTTTTAAGACTTGTTGGTAATTCTTTAGCTCTGCCTACCCCACTCTGGGAGTGAACGCGTGAGTTTATGTATGTATGTATTCAGAATTTGGATTTTATATTACTAACGACCCTACTAGCGTTCTTGTGAGTTTTCTTTAACATTCGAACATAAACCAGAATTTATTATGCATAAGAATCTTCCTCCTGAATCTATTTATTGATGAAATCCGCATTAAAATCCACCCGTTAGTTTGAAAGATCGAAGCGTACATCAGTGGCCCATGATGGGTGATAAAAAAGTGACCACCATCGTCGTGGTTATGGCTTGCTTGCTACCTAATTGCTATGCAGTAGTCGAAGCATAATATTCTCTATTGGTAACCACATTGAATTTCAAATGCTTATACTATTCCTATGTAGTTACTTAGTTAGCCGCCTTCTTTGGTATTACGTCAGTATACTCGTGGAATCTTGATTGTTCAGTAACTGAGTATCATCGGCATGCAATCTTTTGATGAACCTACCGACAGCAATGCATGCTCAGACGATTATGTTTTCATCACAATTCTGGTGTCCTATAGAAAAAGGTTGTCTCTTGAAGATGATGTGAAAAAGGGTTTAAGCCTAGTCATCATCATCATAATGTCAGCCGAAAGACGTCCACTGCTGGACATAGGCCTCCCCCAAGGCTCTCCACTCAGACCGGTCTTGTGCTTTTCGCATCCACCGCTTAAGTCTAGTACTTACCCTTTTATATTACGAGAGAAGTCAACTTGCCGTGTGGTTGCCGGCTTAGAATTGTGCCACTCCATGTCTTCCCGTGGAAGTAAGAGGTGACTAAGGGATTAAAGGCTTGTAGTACTGTTAGGCGATGGGCTTGCTACCTGTCACTAATATACACTGTTAAACATCTTAGCCTACATACATACATACATAAACTCACGCCTTCATTCCCAGAGTGGAGTAGGCAGAGCTAAAGAATTACCAATAAGTCTTAAAACTTCCTAATAATTCTGTAACCACATTTTGCACAAGTAGGCTAATATAGCCTAATTGTGCAAATTGTGGTTGCAGAGTTATCAACAGGTTTTTGGAGTTGTTGGTAATTCTGTAGCTCTGCCTACCCCACTCTGGGAATGAAGGCGTGAAGGTATGTATGTATGTATGAGAAGTCAACTTATTCCCTTTTTTCACTGTGGGCCCCCAGAATCTGGAGTGCCTTTGCATCTATACTCGTCCATCGTGAGCAGAGAAGAGGAAGTACCTTGTTCAGGTTCCGTTTGGGTAGCTTCTATACATTTCTCTAACCGACCACTGAGCAGCAGCGATCGGTGTTCCACACTGGAAAACTACAAGTCATCACCAGACAAATGTCTAGCTAGGGCTAACTTCGTTTCGTCAAAAAGTTTTCGCCAAACTGATTCATTTCCCAAACATATCATTTGGACCAACTCTTTTTTTTCCGAAAGTGTAAATATTTCAGGAGTTTTTTAAAACTAACCTAACCTAACCTATCACACACGCAAGACTGATGGCTGATGGGGTCAAAAGGTTCTTGAGTGGCGTCCGCGGACCGAGAGACGAGCTGTAGGTAGGCCTCCAACAAGATGGAGTGACGACCGACCTTGTAAGGATCGCGGGAACGCGGTGGATGCGAAAAGCACAAGACCTTTTACTTGTGGGAGGACCTTGTGCAGGGTCCGTCCGGGTTGGTACCACCATCTTATCCATTAACCTACCGCCAAGCAGCAATGTTCGCATCGTTGTGTTCCGGTTTGGGGATAAGACAGCCGGTGAAATAACTAGCATAGAGGCATTCCATCTTAGTCCTCAGGGTTGGCAACGCATTTGCAGTCTTGTGAATGCGAATGTCTATGGGTCACAGTTTCCACTTACCATCAGGTGGCCTGTGTGCTCGTTTGCCTTCCCATGCTATAAAAAAAAAAGACCGGTCTGAGTGGAGAGCCTTGGGCCTATGTCCAGCAGTGGACGTCTTTCGGCTGACATGATGATGATGATGAACCTAACCTATAGGGTTCTACACGATGATCCTGAAATAATTACAGTTTTGGAAAAAAAGCAGTTTGGTCAAATGATGTTTGGGAAATGAATCAGTTTGGCAAAAACTTTTTGACCAAACGAAAGGCTCCCGTCTAGCTATCTTCCTAAGTCCCCGCGTACAAAAAATGTACATAATACGGCCATTGCAATAAAATACCAATTGTAAAGAGGATTAAGTAGAATTTCTCTTGTTTTTATGACTGTCAATTTAATTAAATTAGAAAAAAGACTGTATTGCAATCGTAATAAGTTTATTTTCCACTGGCAAAATTCGTTGTATGGTGGGTCTTAGGAGGCTATGGTAGCACACAGTGATTTTTTGTAGCTTAGCAGTCGCACGTCCGGTATCGCTGCCACTTTCACACATTAGAGAGCAAAAGAGAGAGGGATACAAAACGCGTGACTGCAAAAAGTCGCCGTGTCCTACCTACCTTAGATGCCTCTAAGGTAACCATTTTTGTTTTCAAAGTTGGCAACGCATTTGGGTGGATCAACTTTTTGTTGTTGTTATTCGGTCCCGTAAGCCAAGAGACACAAGTGGTAGAGTTTCTTAGACAAAATGTTACAATATATACTCCTAGCACAATCAAGAGAAAAGCCATAAATGAAGGGGTTGGTAATTGCCAATAAAACTGATTTTTAATGGACATATCCTTTGAAATCATAGATTTAAAGAGTGACCCAGGAGACGTCACCATGGCAATGAGCTACATTAAAAAGTTGATTGACCCATTTACACTATTAGAAGTACAGTTTCGAGATGGCGTTGAAATTTTAAATGTCTAGGTCTCATATCCTATTTAACATCAGCGACGATTCTAGGCGTTTTAAACCATACAGTCTTTGACCTGTTATCGTATTGTCACGTTTTTAAAGCTCTAGCTCGTAACAGGTCAAAGACCACATGGTTTCTACCGCCTTCAACACGGTAAAAACCATATCGTGTCTGATCTGTACGTTTTGGTAGCAGAGTTAAAAACCATACCATAACAGGTCAAATACGATATTGTTTTTACTTAGAGGCGCTGCTCGTTTGCCATTTTCACACGATAATAAAAACAATATCCTGCAGTTCAACTATCGCTCGGTCACCCTACAGCCACCCACACTAGCAAGCGCTAGGGCTGGTGCGCGCTGATTTCCCGCGTGTAGACTGGATGAATTGACTACTTACTGCTTATAGCTTATTGTATGCACAGCCAATAGTACTCTGAAGCTTCAATCGCTCACTGTGCTTGGAACCCCCCCAAATAAGAAGAATCTGTGTATCTACACTTGGGAGCAAAGAAATCGAGCCACTTAGGCACTGGTCCTACAGCTACAGACTATAAGCTAGTAGAACTATAAACTACAAATGAGTGGGCGAGCGGCGAGAAGCGAGTAAAGTTTTGATAGTTTTGACGCTCGGCTATAAAGTACTATGTGTTAAGCATGCCGAACGCCTTCAAGAAATTGATTTGCAGAAGTTTATTCGACTAGAAGAGAATCGTGTAATTGTAAATTTACAAGATGACAGCGATACTGATAACTCAGATGAGGAGTAACGCAGTTTTTTTTAATAATTATTTATATGTTATAACTTATAACTGTCTCTGTTTAACTTTTTAGTAAAAGTATTTTTCTGTTTATATAGTGTTCATAATTTTTAATATTGATTGTTATTATTCTTTGTCCCTTTATAAATACTTTTTTTTAATAAATATGTATAAGGTTTTTCTCCTTACAATTAAAGATCTATCGATAGCAGCACAACGCTGCTACACGCATCACTTACGCTCGCCATAAGCCCCCCGAGTGCGAGCGAGAGAGTATGATAAAAATGATTAATTGCTCCGAGGGACAGTTGATAACGGCTCTACTATAGTACCGCTGAGCTTGTTTTATAGTCGATAGCTTTTATCGCTGCGGTCAACTAGTAAACAGCGGTCCGACCGCCAGATATTGAAATTATGTACTGGAAAAAGTTGACAATCGGCGGGAGGCTAGTAACAATTCTATGGAATTATGGCTTACTCGCGGCCGTTGGGAGTGTCCTCGCCGGCAGTGTGAACAGCGAGCAATGAACTATAAATATATCTCTCTTTTATTTACACGGAAGCGATTATCTTTTGTTCGTTTCTTGGGCTAGAAATAAGTCGATAGTTCATATCTCACTCGCCGGCGGTGGGACCAGTGCCTTAGTACTGAATTTTCATAGAACAGTGGCTAGATTTCTTTGCTCCCAATTTTATATTTGTGCGATCGTAGCTCCTAAAGAAATGGCCCCATTTAAACAAACTTTTTTTAAATATAAGCCAATTTTATTAGGATGGGTGTGGTTGCCGGGTTAGAATAGTGCCACTCCATGACTTCCCGTGGATGTCGTAAGAGGCGACTAAGGGAATAAAGGCTTGTAGTACTGTTAGGCGATGGGCGTGCCACCTGTCACTAATACGCTGGTCAATATCTTAGCCTAATTGTGCAAAATGTGGTTACAGAATTATCAACAAGTTTTTAGACTTGTTGATAATTCCGTAGCTCTGCCTAGGTACCACACTCTGGGAGTGAAGGCATGAGTATGTAGTTTTCTCAATTAATTTAAGAATCCAAAGCACCAAGTAGTTTCTTGCATAGATTTAAAAATCGTGGCCAGGCTGTTATGTAAACAAGGGTTTATGTCTAATAGGTATTTAGGTAAATAAATAAAAACAAACTACATTAATCTAATAGTTTAATGTAATAAATAAGCACATAAAGTAGTTAGTTAACAAAAACTCATTATAAAATTGCTTACTTATTAATTCTAAACGTCTTGTCTTTGGCGAACTTAATTAAAAACCAACCGATTTTTTAAACGCTTACTAAAAAAGGAACGCCACAAACTTATCTCGTGCGGACCGTAAAAAAAATAACTGACCTCGTCCTACGCAAGATGAATTAAGTTCAAGATGAAAGCTCCGAAATCGTCCGCAAAAATAAGTTGGTAACGTCCATTAATTCTTATATTCGATAGGACAAATATTTACAAAATGCCAGTATCAAAAAATCTATGGCACTTTCAAGGAAGTAATGCTAAATTCTACAAGTTGAATTTATTTAAATGCAAATATTAAATGCATTAAGTACGATCAATTAAAAAAATATGGCAACACTTGTCTATTGTTCATTTAGAAAGACATACACACTTTAAAAGAAAGCTCGGTAGTAATTGCAACTAGCTGGCGCTACCGTCTCGATGAAAGGTATTACATGAAGTTTAACATTCTTATAACTAGATGGCGTTCTCGAAAAGTGTATCTTGTAGCGCAATGCAAAATATATATGATTCTACAACAATTGCGTTTTTTATATATTGTTTTACTAAAATCATAGGCCAAAAATATACTAAGTTTTTTTTATTATTTCAAATTAAACAGTTTTGCTGATGCATTTGTGCTATTTTTTAGCTTTTTATACATACCAAATTGCTCGTACCAAGATATTTTTTTCAAATAACGCAATTTCCATTGCTAAATTTAACGTGTATTGTATAATCTGTTTTAATCTACTTGTCTAACATGACTTTGAAGATTTTCACATGTAAAAGTACACTTGATAGTAAACTATTCATTTAAGCCATTTATTATGATCACGCATCACCATTTAAAACTAATAAGGCACATAGTGAGCGGAGCGTTGAGAAAACATAGCTTACCAAATTTATACCTAGATGGCGTTAGCCAACTACATTTAAAAACTATTTTGTGTTTCATTTTCACTGGGTCTGTCTAACCTTTTAAGGCAGTCAGGTTCTTAAGTCCTTTTAGTTTGGGGCTGGGAAACCGGATACAGGGTGACTTCAAATTGGTACAAAACACTTGATTGTGGCCTAGTTAATGACGAGTGTAGTGTATTACACTAACTCAGTCGTTTAAATTAGTCTTCTTTAACTAGGGTTATTTTTTTAATAAAACTAATAATTACATTCCAACAGCGTGGATACCCTACATGTAATACCAAACTGTCATACCTGTCAGCAAAAAAACCGTTTTTTTTTAAATTAGAATTTTAACTAAATTAATATCCAGGATGCTATGATTAGTGTGTAAGAAGATTAATTTCGTTTTAACAATTTGAAGTCACCCAGTATTTACCGAGCATACATATCCGTGAAAATCTTGTCTAACCAGCCTTTACACTAAAAATAAAAACACACGGTTACTATAGCAACGGTCGCCATCTTCTTTTGATATGCCATCAACGCCAGCCTACCTATAGTTTGCGGGTTTGCTTGGAGGACCCTCCGTAGGCTCTAGTACGATTCTTTTAAAGCACCCCGTAGGCAGCTGGTCTCTTATATTCTTGACATTTTTGACCTCCCGGTCAAGATCCGTGTGTTCAGCTTTATATTGTTCCATCCATCTGAAATAATAACACAATAAATAAATAATCCCGTGTGGTTAGAATAGTGACACTCCATGTCTTCCCGTGGATGTCGTAAGAGGCGACTAAGGGAATAGAGGCTTGTAGTACTGTTAGGCGATGGGCTTGCAACCTGTCACTACTACACTGGTTAACATGTTAGCCTAATTGTGCAAAATGTGGTTACAGAATTGTCAACGAATTTTGCTGTCAATTGTTTCATAAAACCTCTCATTATGCAACAGTTGCATAAACTACCATTTTGTATATCGAGTACTCACTTCACATGGTTCAGTTTGGCCTCCTTCAACGCCTCGATCTTTGCGTCCAAATTGAGAGCCTTCAAGTCGTTCTCCACTCTTTTCAGGTTTTCCTCTGCAAAAAAACCGTTGGGTCAAGAAAGAAAATGTTTGAGGAAACTGCGAGGCTGTCAGCTGGTATTGATAATCCTACCAAACACAATAAATTACGTAAACAAGACTCAAAAAAGCGAGCGTTTAAAACCGGACTGCATGGTTTGTTTATACAGTCGTGTCGTCTGCTACGTTAACGAACGTTTATTTGAGACCCATTTCAAAAAAAATACGCTTGAAGTCGTCAATGTGATTAGAGATGCCAAGTCATAGGGAACCTTATTGTTGTAGAGTGTCGGATTGACTTGGGACCTAAGGTGGGTCACAAATTTAAGTATTTGACTGTACATGGTGTACTGCGTGTCCTTCATACAAACATAAATTTTAGTTAACGATAGATTAAAGTACTGTTAACGATTTTATAATGAAAAGTTTTGCTCGAGCAGCAATGTAATGTAAAATTTTATTTGACACTTCCGAGGAGCAGATTTAGTTTCATGAAAGTGTTACCTTATGCAGCGGTCGTTGTTAACTTGTTACCGATACATTGCGTGCCGAATGAATTAAAATTAAAGAATATTTTTCTATCAAATTGTCTGCATGGGCTTTTACTGCCAGCCCTTAAAACACATGTCGATGGTCCCACCGAATAAACGTGTATGTGAAAAAAGCTGATTTTACAGGAAAAAATAAAAACGTTAAAATTGTAATTACGATTAACTGAGACAATATACGTATATAAGATGTATACAAAAAAGATAGATAGTAAAATAATCTTTGAATTAAAAAAAAAAAAACTTAGGTATAAAAGCTAGTTTTCAAGAAAATTGAGAAAAAGCCTGTTATTTTATTATTCTAGTGCAGGTAAGCGAAGTTAATTTGTGTTTTAAACGTTTACACGTTTTTTCGTGTTATAAGGCTCGTCTACTTTATATGTAATGCAAAGTAACGTTAGTTTTTGTGTAAAATCAAGACTATTGCCTTGATGTGTACTAAACTCTTGCATGCTTCTTTAGGTAGAAATATACGATTGTTATAAACAGCAAGTTACTTTTCCACGATTTTGTTATATAATTTATGTTGTGCAAAAATACTTAGCAATAACTAAAGCGTTTTAATGATTGTTTTGTAACTGAAATTTTCTTGTTTCTTTACTGTTAAAACAACGTTAAAACCAAAAAAACCTCTTTTTATTTAATAAGTTTTATAAAAAATCTTTATATAAACCGATTTATATAAAATAACGCATACTCGCCGTGGTTGTACCTATCACTGATACAAATACAGCAGGCTCGGTCAAGATTTTTTCATTGTGTCTTATTAAAACAAGGAAATATTTTTTCTATAAAACTTTAATGCAAAGTCAACGAAACATAAACATTTACTTAGCTTTAAAATCCAAACAAACTTATTCAAAGAAAGTAATAGGGTAATTCCGGGGTAGTTGGCCATATTTTTTTTGGTGCACAATAAAAAAAAAAGTATACGAGTTATCAAAGAAATCTTTATTTATGTATAAACTTTGAACATTCAACGTTAGATAATTAAATAAACAAAAATATTTTTTCATGAGATCAGATTGAAAAATCGTTTTAAAAAAAAAACACAATTGGCCATCTCTCCCGGGGTATCTGGGTATGATGACCATATCATTATGGGAAAGATGGCCATAACCTAACTCTAAATTATTGTATGTCTTCAGTCTTATTTTTTGGTCCAGAGGCACTTCTTCTTTTCCTGGCCACATTTGGAGCATGGATCGTCAAATTCGGTGCAATTTTCATGAACCCAAAACATACAAATCGTGCACTGGAGCCAATCTTCAACAAGAAGAGTCTCGTAATATTTTTTTCCGCTTCCACGACAGTTATCCTTCCTTTTCAAGTTCTTTTTCTTCTTGTTTTTCGATATTAAGATCGGCGATATTAAGTTATCCTTCCTTTTCAAGTTCTTTTTCTTCTTGTTTTTCGATATTAAGAACGGCTCAGGTAAACAAAAGAAAGGCTATCCGAAGGCTGTCGGATAGCCTTTCTTTTGTTTACCTGAGCCGTTTTTTTTTTGCCTCGATGGCCATATGGCCATGTTACACCGATTTAAACAGGCCATCTCTCCTTTTCTTCCGGGAGAGATGACCACACCTAAACAGAAAACATGTCAATACTCGATCTGCATAAGTTTGAGGTTAGAACATAACGACAACCGTATAGTTGGCAATTAAAACAAAAAACAACAATATTTTCAAAAACTAACATCACCACAAGTTAAAATATGAACCTCCTTTGAAATATTTTCACTTGTCAAAACAATTAACACAGATTTTACTTACTTTTCATTGTTTTTCGCCAAAATATTTGCCATACCCTTGCTTCCACCCACGACGCGCGGCGAACTAAACAAAAACTAGCGACATCCAGCCGTTAGAACCATGATATATTTCAATTGGCCATCTCGCCCTTATGGCCATCTACCCCGGAATTACCCTAAACGAAAAAAAATAACCTTAAAACGAGAACGCTCAATAGGTTAAATCAATCTCGTAATGACTAGAAATAGTGCTTATATAAACAGGATTAAACAATCTAATCGATTAAAACCGTGTGATTTCAAAGAAACTTCTGTTCCGTGCTACCAAATAGGTACCTACCTACGAGGGGCGTTCAATAAATTCTCGGTATGAGAAGGAAAACAAAAGCATACGATTAGTGTTTTATTTTTATTTTTCTATATATTCCCCCCCCTATGCTTATACACTTATAAGATCTGTCAATTAGTTTTTTTAACCCCTCATAAAAATATTTTTTGTCTTTGGGGTCAAAATGCTCCACCACCGCTGCCTTCAACGCTTCATCATTAGAAAATCGATGTCCACGAAGATCATTTTTAAGGTTGGGAAACAAAAAGTAGTCGCTGGGGGCCAAGTCTGGACTGTACGGTGGGTGAGTAATTGTTTCGAACCCAGATTCAAGAACAGCAGCCTTGGCAACATGAGCAGTATGCACAGGGGCGTTGTCATGAAGAAGCAGCACTCCTCTGGTCAATTTTCCCCTCCTCTTCTCTTAGATTGCTTCCCGTAATTGGCGTAAAATGTTAGCGTAGTACTCTCCTGTAATATTTAAACCCTTTTCTTTACAATCTATTAATAATATCCCTTCACAATTCCAGAATATTGTCGCCATGATCTTGCCAGCTGAAGGGACGACTTTGAATTTCTTGGGATGAGGTGTTCCTTTAACGTGCCACTGCATCGACTCTTGTTTGCACTCAGGGTCATAATGATGAACCCAAGTTTCATCTCCGGTAACAATTTTTTGGAGCAAACCATCAGGGTTTTCACCACACAGCTCAATGAAGTCGGAACAACAAGCAACACGCGTATGCTTCTGAAACGGTGTCAACATTCGTGGTACCCATCTCGCACTAACTTTGGACATGTTAAGATGATCATGGATAATATCATGTATTGTACCAATAGAAATATTGGTTTTTTGTGCTATAGACCTACGAGTAACCTTCACTCAACCATCTTCCAGTATAATTTTCTCCACTTTTTGAATGTTTTCTGGTGAAGTAGCTTCAACAGGCCGACCAGGTCTAGGGTCATCTTCTATGCTCTCCCTCCCACGCTTAAATTCATTTGACCACTTTTGGACAATAGATAATGAAGGAGCGGACTCACGGTAAACTAAATCCATTTCTTCTTTAATACACTTTTGATTTTTACCCTGTTTAGTCAAGAATTTTATCACGGCTCGATGTTCCAATTTAATTATCATTGTAAAATCGCTCATGGTGGTCACGTTTGTTCAGCAGTAGCAGAAAAACAAAAGAACGTGTGGGCTTCAAATTTACTTTTTTTTACTGTCGATGAATGACTCTTCGCGGCCAGTATTAAGAAGTTTACTAAAAAGGTTTGCAAGATACCAATACCGAGAATTTATTGAACGCCCCTCGTACATTGAAACCTCAGTACCGACACCTAAAGAACGCTAAATAGGTTAAATCAATCTCGTAATTACTAGACACAGTGCTTATATAAACAGGATTTCGTCGTGAATAGTTTAATATTTCGTTATTATGTACAAACACTAAATGAATTATAACTCTTATAACTACTAACCTTTTCCAGATTCTTCCCTTATCATGTATGTATAGTATTCTTTTGCACCGAGCTGAACCAACCGTTGTTGACACTCTTGTCATTATGAATAAAAACACTAATTTAAATGACAAAAAACTAAAAGAAGATAGTCTAAGTACGTCAAACGAAATTTGACGCTCATAATTATTATGAATGAATATTCGTATTTGAATTAATACAATATCACATAGAGAAAATTCTATGCTGTAACCGGTATTACAAATTCTGAGTATTATTCATTAAATAGCAAACACTTCTTACTATAACTTTTATAGCACATTTAAACGGCAAGAAACAATACTCTCAAAACTCGTATCGACCATAACACGAAAAAGCGTGCATCAGAATAATACACAAAATATAAAGTTTAGTACAAATGTGAGAAAACGTGTTTTATATTCACGCACGTTTGTTCGTGTTTAGACGATGGATTGTAATTTGTGTAACAAGTGAGAGTGCCAATATTCGTGTGGCCTTGCTGATTATATTTTCCGTAGAATAAAAAGTTTTTTTTTAATAAATAAAAAAATAATAAGCATGGCCCCCTCAAAAAATTAGGGGGTGTGTATTACAACCTCAGGAATCGAAATCAGCAAAAAAAAATTTTTACGGTATTAACCCTTGCACGTTTATTCGGTGGAGCCATCGATGTTCGTATGGAAGACACACTGTGTAAATGAATAAATATCACAGGCCCCCATCTCAAATAAGGTGACCTAGTGCCACACTAAGGATGAGTGATAAAAAGGACAGCATAGGGATATCGCAACAAAAAAAAGAAAACAAATGCTGGTTTCAATTCCCGATTTGAAGCTACGATTATTTTTAACATCTAGGCCTTAAACCAATTACGAATTCCCTATAGCATTTGAATTGCGAACCCAGTAAAAACTAATACTTGACAACTTGCAGTAAGGTCTTCCAAGTGTAATACTTTACCTAGCCTCTGCAAGGAAGCGTCATCCAAGGTGGGAAGGTTCTGCAGCTCATCCGTGATGACCTTCAGGTCTTCAAGACCCTTGGTAACTTGCTTATCTGCCTCCCTCGCGTCGGTGTTCGCTTGACCCACCTGTGAAGATCACTATGGTACAGGCCTTACTTTGAAAATCGAAGATCTAAGTTGCCTGTTACTCGTCATTCGCCACTAAATTGAGAGACAGGGATGGAGCTAGCATAACTTCGAATTTATTTAGTAAGATTAGATTGATTATAGGTATTTATTAATTAGTTTATTTTTATAGCTATTAAAACAATGATCTATGTCAACTGTTTGTTATATCGTCGATGAAACTGCAAAACCGCGTAAGTAACATTTCAAATAAGGAGCAAAATGCACCTTTTTAATAACTCGGTAAGGTTTATTTTGCTCTATCATAAATTTGTTAGTTACGTGATTTCGCTGTATCACCGTCGATATGAATTGACTTTTATTGAAGCTGTGAAATAAACTCATGAATATTCCATATAACTTCATTGGTTTATTAGATGTCAAATGAATCAATATAAAACTTAAGAAAGAGTCAATGACGGAGCAGTTGTCCTGGAAACTTGTGTTCAATCACATACCTTCATCTTGGCGTCTTGAGTGAGCTGCATATTGTCAGCAGCCTGTTTCTCCAAGTCCTCAATCTGCTTACCGGTTGCCTCCACGCGAGCTGATGGAGAGTCATTATTATATTTGTTTTGCAAGTGTCAGGCGCTTTCTGAATATTTACGCTTTGGGTTTACGAGCAAGATACTCCTCGTGTTCTAAAGGGGGGGTCTATATCGTCTGTCATAATATTTTTTATCTACTCTCATATCGTAAAGTTCGAATTATAAACTTCAAATTGAATTTATATTGGCATACTTTATAAACACAATACCGAAATAAAAAAAAATACACTTTATAACATTATTTCTCTGAGAAATAATGTTATAAAGTAATTTTTTTACCATTACGATACTAGTTAATCCAAAAAGTTAATGTCACCAACGAGGTTCCATATCAATTATTTTTTTATAATGGAACGCACATGCGGTTCGCGTCATTTTTACAGCATTACAAAAAGTTTTCATTCCAATTTTTACTTGTCTCTGACAGCGCCCGGTTTAACGCATGCGCGGTTATGTGCTAGGTTTTGGCGCCATTCATTGAATACGTTTTGCTGTAAGTAGTTACTTTATTAACTATTTATTTTGTAGGTTGAATCGCAATGTATGAGAGTAGATAAAGTAGTGTATGAAACTGCACATAACTAGGTATTAAAACACTCGTGTGATACTATTAAAAACCTCGACTAGCGGCTCGGTTCTTAAACACACACTCGTGTTTTAATACCCCTCTTTATGCAACAATTTCATAAACTACTATTAACTAGCAATGGTAGAAACAACAACCCATCTCAACCTCCAAATAATGAATAAGGAACAGTGTAAGAAATACGTACTGGAAAGTTGCTCAGCTTCGTCACGTAGCTTGCCGGCATCAGCTCTGGAGGAGGAGGCTTTGTTCCTTATCTCATGAGCAGCCTAGAGGAGAAAACGGTCACAATTATCATCATCATCGTCATCATCATCATCATACCTTCATGCCTGTCTCCTTATGCGGCTGCCCCATTTCAATAAGTTTCAAAACCACAGTTTCTGGTAAGTCCCTACCGGATGCAAAATCATTTAGAGGCCTATCTCACTCAGATTCACATTTACATGTATGGGCTTGACCATTTCAAATCCTATTATGTCACAAAACTATTTAAATAACGTAGTATGTGACGTGCACTTACTAAGTTTTGAAAAAAAACAGAGTGGCTTGAAAATCATCGGCTCGCAAATTATTCAGATGCATTTAATTTCAAAAGCTAGTAGGTATGACACATGAACATTAACTAAGAAAAAGAAAGTATATTTTCTTGAAAAATCCTGCAAAATTTTGGACAACAGAGACGTCACGACGTACGTCAGTTCCGGGTGCTTTTGATTTGATCCTTATTCATTACATCTGACAACGAACGGTCATGACGTTTCTATTACATTAATTTAGCCGTCGGTAGAGGCCTGCCTACAAAGCTAGGTGTCCTGGGTTCGATATACAACACACATCAACAATATCCCTTGATCATTTATATTACCAATACATAGCAGTATTTGGGACACTATATTAAACTCAGGGATATCGCTGGATTCATATAAAGCTCGGCCTTTCCTGCGGCTCCCCTGCTTATAAATGTATAAGACTTGTGCCCTCATTATGTTATGGCCGTTTTCACTATTTAAAAAGTTACAAGCTAGATAACAATGAAATTTGTATGCAATGTTACACAAGCCCCCAATGTATTATTTTTTTAAATTCTGAAACTGTCTGTAAACTATGTACAGTCAACAGCATAAATAAGTGATCATTTATGTACCTTGTCGCATTCAATCGTTTCACAATGTTGTATAGCATTTCAAACACAACGTTAAAGTGACAACGTTTTCCGGTCATTTTTGAGAAAAAGTGGGGGTTTTCTCTTGTGTGTTTTGACAAGATGGTGTCGGTGTCTTAATTGTTTTTTATTTTTTAGCATATTTTGTTATTTAATGGATAGTAATGATGTATTAATATGCAGTAAATTAACATTGAAATGTGCAGTATAATGAAGCATTCAAGTTTGAACACGTATCGCCTTTGGAAGGATTGCTCCAAGAATATCCCATCTGGTCTTCGTGAAGTTTTACCTACATCGCTTCACGGAGGCTAGAGGATCACCGTACAACGTTGCCTTTTGTTTTTTTTTATATGTAAATGTACATTCACACACTTGACGTTGGCAGAAATGGTCGCTCGATAATGCGACCGGTTGCCATTAAATAAATAAATGAATGAATGAGATAAAGTAGACTCCCTTACTTGGCTGGCCTTTTCAGCGTACTCGTTCTGTGCCAACTGCGCCAGGTCCCTGGCCTCCTTGGCCTTGTCTGATGCGGTGTGCAGTTCCTCAAAGATGCTGTTGATGCTGGTGTCCGCGGTGGCCACCATCTCCTGGATGCCAGGGACGTCCAGGGCCGCCTGCTGAGCGAGGGCCTGGGACTCTGTCACTTGGTCACTGAATTCTGGAGAAATAATATTGAAAAAATGTGAACGAAGCAAGAGTTTTCCTCTTGATAAAAAAATAATAAAAATTATTATTATATTACGTCGGTGATACTGCAAAATCGCGTAACTAACAAAAATATGATAGAGCAAAATGAACCTTACTGTCTTATTAAAAAGGTGCATTTTGCTCCTTATTTAAAATGTTACTTACGCGGTTTTGCAGTTTCATCGACGATTAGTTATATCAACCAAAGCTGATAGTAACAACAGCAAGTTCTTTAGTGATTCAACTATAGTAGCCCTCAACCAAAGTGACGACCGGGGCCATACAACCCTTTATGGCCCCGGTCGTCACTTTGGTTGAGGGCTACTATAACATCTTAGTTGATGTATCTAACGTCTTGCCAGGCTCATATGGAATCGAGACGCTTATGCACCACAATCACAATCTTGTTAGAAGCGATCTTTTTTTTTTCGGTGCGTTTTCTTAACCCTTAACTTGAGCGCCGGTGTCCTAGGGCCGTATTAATAAACTGATCTCAACTATAATCCTCGTCTCGAGATGCGTCAATAATGACAGTTTTCGATGGCTTGACGTTTACTTTGGACGTATCTTGGCATCGGGCATCTCAGCCAAGATGTGTTTATTAATACGGCTCCTAGTGGCGAGTCAAGTAATGACGATCTATCTAGTCATCCCATAGTGACGATAGGTATTTCTTTTACATGTTGAAATAGGTTCTTTACGCTAACGAGCCATAATATAGGCAAATGCCATAAAGGGATGTTTCTAAAACCGTTACCCTTCCAGTGTTTCATTAAAATGGCTACGCGAATAGAATAAAAACTTGAACCAAGATATTGGATAAGTGGAATGGGCTTCCTTCAAAGTTTGTTAAACTATAGTGTATAGAAATTGGACAAAGATATTGAACAGATTGATGGAATCCATCTGTCCAATGTGCATTTGATCAAAGCAATTGGGTGGGTCCATCAAATTTACTAGAACCAGCGACATTTGATGATTTGATCAAATATTATGAAAGACATTTAATCCAAAATGGCTACTCTGAACCAAGATATTAGACAAGTGGAATGGCCTCTTAAGAAATTTGTACAAATATTGTATATAGAAATTGGACAGATTGAACACCACACTAAAGCGTCCTCACCTTTCAAAGTCTTATAGATCTCATTGGCATCCTTCAGCGTGACCTTGGTGAGTTCCACATCACTCCTCGCCCGAGCTTGGAGCTCGTCCAGCCTGGCCAGCAAGTCGTCCAGCTCGTCCTGCCTCTCGTGGCCTTGTTCCAGAAGCTCCCAGCCTCGTTTGATGGAGTCATCCATGTTGTGGAGCATAAGTTGATGGGTGGACATGAGGTGTTCGAGTTCTGATGATTTTTGGTCGATCTGAGGAGTTGGAATTGGGTGATGAGCAAATTATAAAATAAATATCACACATTGATCTTGTCGTAGACTAAGCTTCAGGTATGTATTTAGTTACTAGATAACGCTAAACTTACTTATATTAATCTCGTAAGGTCCAGTGTGCAATAGTACGGACATAATCAAGGTAATTTACTTTGAACTCTGTTGCAATAAGAATAAGGTTTATTTTCTTATGTTCATAAACTGAAAATGGCATTTTCGAACAATAGCAATTGAACTTTATTCCCTTGATTGTAGATTCAAAGTCCCTGTTACAAAAAACCATTGCATAGAAAGCATAGTACATTTCATCGACCACATTCATCGCTCAAAATTGAACTTAACTACCTACACTTTATGACACAAATTTAATTGAACTCTCCTGAAATATGACTTCATGGATCGGTATCCTTCAGGAAGTTACGAATTACTATTCCATTTCTTGCTTGTATCCTTACTTTAGCAAGGCCTGGAGAAGGGTTAAACTTGCAAGTTGCACGCAATTTGAATATTGGAATGGTACACCTGCATACAAGCTATACGTTGCATGTACGTTCGAACTTTTATTCAAGTGACGCGCAAAACTTGCGACAGAAAGCCATAATTGGTGTTTCTCGCTTTGCAAAACAATGGCAACTCTGACCAGAAAAATAAGGATCTGCCGTGCCTAGGGAACGCCAATAACCGGTTATAACCGGTTTTAACCGGTTATTTTCATACAAAATCGGTTAATAATCGGTTAAATTGCATTCTATAGCCGTGTCCTACCATAATTTAGGGGGCATACCCATGGGGTATGCGCAGGGGGAAAAATTTACTAGGCGAGTGAAGTGTCATTTTCCATGTTTTTGCGGTGAATCGATATGGTCCCCAATAGGGGTACGGCCTCTAAATTTTGGGAAGACTAAGCAGATGATGAGAAACAAGACCGGTCTGAGTGGAGAGCTTTGGGGGAGGCCTATTTCCAGCAGTGGACGTCTTTCGGCTGCCGTGAGGCGGAAACACGAGAAACTGTCGGCATCTCAACTTGTGATTTTGCTTGCTCTCGCGAACATATTCCCGATGCAAACAACGTATACGCACTTCATGCTCAATTCGTTCTTGGTACTACTGGTTTGTTTGATGTTGGTACCAGTACTTCAGCAAGCCCGTACACTCACCCGGAATACCTGCTTCCTGCATCTTTTCCACAGGATATTATAGTTGACTCTGTCAAACGCCTTGGAGATATCCAGGAAACAGGCATAAACCTGTGTTTTTTCCGTAAAGTACCCGGCAGTATGCATCAGATCCAGAATAGCACTGTTGACAGCCCAGTCCTGAAACCGAACTGGGCGTCGTGTATATTTATGAAGCTATCCAGCATCAAATTTAGCATACTGTCGAGCACCTTCGCGGCCGTTGTGGCAAGAGGGATTGGTCGATAGTTCCCCTTGTCTGACAAATCACCCGTTTTATTTTTGACAATGGGTACCAAGATGGTCTTCATTAGGGCAGTGGCACAGAATAGATAATAGTACAAGTACAGAAGGCGCACTGCTTTGATCTTTACAAAATCCGCTTTTTTCTTAGCTAAGACATTATTATTTATGGCCCTCTGTCATCGTTGACTCCAGTGCAAGCCAAATTTGGTACACTAACATTTCCTAACATTCACAATCCAACTTTTTTTACTGTTTTTCCTTAATATAAAAAAACTACTGCATAAAAAATCCAAAGATATTTTTACTGTAATCAGCAGTGTAAAATCTAGAAACGGTATTTTATTTTACTACCTTAGCACAAAATGAATTGTTGTCAATTACGGACCCGAATGAAGCGGCGTGCCTATATGGTGCCTATCTGTCATGGCGGCCAATTAGCTACCCATCTTTATCGCACTCATGCGTATCTATCATGGTGGCCAAGTAGCTACCCATCTTTATCGCACTCATGCGTATCTATCATGGTTAGGGAATGCAATGCCGCGAAGCAATGCGTTAGCGAATGAATGCAAAACCGGTTATTAACCGTTTTTGTATGAAAATAACCGGTGAAAATAACCGTTTTTGTATGATAATAACCGGTGAAAATAACCGTTTTTGTATGATAATAACCGGTGAAAATAACCGTTTTTGTATGATAATAACCGGTGAAAATAACCGTTTTTGTATGATAATAACCGGTGAAAATAACCGTTTTTGTATGATAATAACCGGTGAAAATAACCGTTTTTGTATGATAATAACCGGTGAAAATAATCGTTTTTGTATGATAATAACCGGTGAAAATAACCGTTTTTGTATGATAATAACCGGTGAAAACCGGTTATTTGCATTCCCTAATCATGGTGGGCAGTTAGTTACCCATCTTTATCGCACTCATGCGATATCTTATTATGTATTAAGTTGGTGGCAGCCCCTGAATAGTACCCATCAGATGGGTAACCGGCATGTACTTGCAGCGATGAGCGAAAATCGCGGAGTGAGCCGCGCCTGGCAGCGGGCAGATATGCGTGACCTATACACAGATTGAGGAACGCTAGTACAACGAAAAAAACGTACAGTCCTATTCATCTCAGCAGCATCCTGCCTCAGCTTCCCCAGCTTGATGTCGGGCAGCAGCGTGGTGTTGACCTCGGCGTACAGCCCCAGCGCGTCCTCGTACACGGTCTTGGCTCGCTTGAGGGCCGCGTCGGCCAGCTCCGTCATGCTGTTCAGCTTGCCGGCCGCCGCGTTCAGCTCGTTGGCGAGAAGCTGGACTTCGTTGCTGGAATAGGACATGTTCATGGAGTTATAAATCGCATTTCTTAACAACATATGAAAATACTGTAAAATATGTCGTTAAAAGTGAAATTAAAATTAAGATCAAGAGCATTTTAAACTGGTAACGACGCGCTGGCCTAGTTGGTAGTGACCCTGCCTACGAAGCTAGCGGTCCTGGATTCAAATCCCGGTAAGGGCAGATATTTGTGTGATGAGCGCGAATATTTGTTCCTGAGTCATGGATGTTTACTATGTATTTAAGTATATATTTCTCTATATAAGTATATATATCGACGGAGGAAAGGAGAAACCCCTTAAGCGACATTTTTCTAACTTACTACTTAACCCGGCTCAAAAGACGCAGAAAAAGAAGCCGGTTCTAATCTATATATATAAAAATCAATTCCATTTTTCGTTGTAATTTTATAACTCAAGAACGGACTCACCTATCCAAACCAAATGTTTAGTCTTTGTTCGGACTATTTAGTAGATGGTTTATGTGAAGTTTGCACAAAATCGGTCGAGCGGTTCTTCATTTATCACATTTTTTGTAACAAATGAATTGAAAGTCAGAAATTTGCAGCGGGGCGAAGCCGCTGGCGGGCCGCTAGTGATATATAAAACTCAATTTCGAAAATCATGTCGCTTCAGGGGTTTCTCCTTTCCTCCGTCAATATCATTGTCTTTTGGGACTAGGTCAATTGGTGTGACATTGTCACCTGATATTTATTCTATTTATTTATTTATTTATTAATTAGATAGTGTTTAGACGGAGAGATTCAATATGCACTGTGACGTCCTTTAACAGGTCAGCCATAATATGCATGATAAATAATGTTTTGCCAGAAAGAGATAGGAACAAACTTCTTTTGGCATAAATTTTGGTTATTTTGTTGCTCATAAAGTGGTACTTTTTGTAGCTCCGTACCGTGCGAAAAGTTGGAATTTTCGCACTAGTGTTTTTAACCTTGATGCAAGAAAATATTTCTTGGAGTGAAACAATAAAAACAGAAACGTTCAAAATTATTTTTTTAGGGTTTTGTACCCAAAGGGTAAAAACGGGACCCTATTACTAAGAATCCGTTGTCCGTCTGTCCGTCGGTCTGTCACCAGGCTGTATCTCACGAACCGTGATAGCTAAACCGTTGAAATTTTTACAGAAGATGTATTTTTATTGCAGCTAAAACAAAATAAAATAAATGTACGTAATTTTTCACCGTTTTTTGCTAATGTTGTATAAATAATGTATAGATGAGTCCGACTCGCACTTGGCTGGTTTTTATAACAACTTAAGCATATTCAAAAACCATGGGAATCGGACTTGATTTAGGGGGTGCGAAACGTTATCGCCCTGAGCTTAAGTTTTTTTTTAACACCTACGCGATAAGCGTCGCCAATCACCAGAGGGCGGAATTTTCATGGCAAAAATTGATTTTTGACCATCAATAGGGTTGGAATATAAAATTTTATCGACTTTTCCAGCTATCGATAAGTTGAAATTTCTTCTATATTACTGACTTCTTACATTAACCTCTTTGATAAGCGAGTTGCATCACCATTAAAAGTATATCGCATGGCAGTTACCTGGCATTTCTGCCACTAGTCTTTTTGCAACTAATTCACGTATGTGAAAAATGGTTAATCCTAAACGAAAAATAATAAACAAATGGACAAAGGGAATAAAGGCTTGTAGTACTGTTAGGCGATGGGCTTGCTACCTGTCACTAATATACACTGTTAAACATCTTAGCCTAATTGTGCAAATTGTGGTTACAGAGTTATCAACAAGTTTTTAGAGTTGTTGGTAATTCTGTATCTCTGCCTACCCCACTCTGGGAATGAAGGCGTGAAGGTATGTATGTATGGTATGTATGGATAAAGAAGTATCCTTTTCTTTCTAAAAACGAAAATAATCCAACAATATAGAACATGTAAGGTTTCTTTAAAGCAACTTAAAAAACATTTTGTACGAGTAAAACACATTCACGTAAATTCAAAATTCAACAATCCACAATTACGTTTTTTTTAAATATATATATATTTGTTGTTCCTGTTCATCACCATTTGATAACAATTTTGTTAATAAATACCTAACTAAATAAAGATACGCGTCGTAAATATAACTTATCGATAATCGATAAAATACAACGTTCCAACTCTATGAATGTTGGATTTTTGCCATGAAAATTCCGCCCTCTGCCAATAACTGATGGCTGTGTCACGCGTCATACTCGTGAACGGGTGCTGTCTGTGGGCTCTGGTCTGTTCACGCTTGCAAGGACCTGTTTTCCAATTTAGTTATTTTAACTATCGTTCCTGACGTAGAGACCTCGTCATGTTGTTCTTCTAGTCATTATTTTTACCTTTTTTTATTTTTATTGACCATACATACATTTATAATGATTTTATTTGTGACAGTTTTAAAAAATAATTAATTATTACTTTATTACCTTGCAATGTAACTTACTTTTAAGTATTATTGTATTTAATAATTGAAAAAATGACCTTCTGCTGGAGTTTCTTGCGGCGCTTCTCCGCAATGATGGTCTTGTCCGAAGCGCTAGTAGATTCACTCCATGTTACCGACGTGTAAAAGAGCCCTCATGTGGCCAATTTACTGAATAAATATGTTGAATTTGGAACACACGTCTTACCTGATATTAGCTTGCTTATTAATCCCGTTTTTCGCCAGATTGTTGGCCTGCAACGAAGTGTTGTACGCTTTCTCGGCGACCTCTCTGATGGTGCGCGCCTCGTTCTCCAACTTGTCCGCCAACAAGCGAGACTCCTTAGCCAGAGCCGACATGTCCACAGACTGCTTGCCGAACTGCTCGGAGCGGTTCCGAGCCTTAACTAATGCCGCGGCTCCTTCACCGTCGAGGTACTCTAACGCGCTCTGTAAAAAAAGTTTTATCGTTGCTGAAAAACTTCTGAAACGAAGGATTTTTCTTGACCTGGGCATTAGGGACAAATTCAAAAGTTCAGATTAAAATGATCAATACGTACATACATACATACCTTCACGCCTTCATTCCCAGGGTGGGGTAGGCAGAGCTACAGAATTACCAACAACTCTAAAATTTGTTAATAACTCTGTAACCACAATTTGCACAATTAGGCTAAGATGTTTACGAGTGTATTAGTGACAGGTAGCAAGCCCATCGCCTAACAGAACTACAAGCCTTTATTCCCTTAGTCGCCTCTTACGTCTTCCACGGGAAGACATGGAGTGGCACAATTCTAAGCCGGCAACCACACGGCAAATGATCTTTTTTTTTTTTTATGGCGTAGGAAAGCAACGAGCACACAGGCCACCTGATGGTAAGTGGAAACTGTGACCAATAGACATTCGCATTCACAAGACTGCAAATGCACTGCCAACCCTGAGCACTAAGATGGAATGCCTCTATGCTAGTCATTTCACCGGCTGTCTTATCCCCAAACCGGAACACAACAATGCGAACACTGCTGCTTGGCGGTAGGTTAATGGATAAGATGGTGGTACCAACCCGGACGGACCCTGCACAAGGTCCTCCCACAAGTAAAACTTACCATCAGGTGGCCTGTGTGCTCGTTTGCCTTCCTATGCGATAAAAAAAATATATATATACTGTGCGTTACGGGGTTACAAATAGGGTTTAAATTGACACTCACATTGATCTCCTTCTGGGCAGCCTCAAGCGTATTTTCAGCCTTGGAGACATTCCCCTTGCTCCTTTCCACGGCCTCGTTGCCATCCAGGCTCTCCTCTTCAATCTTTAACAGCATGATGCTGGAAAGCACAATGAGTTCCACATAATTATGGAAAAAAAAAATGCGACGTCTAAAGTCGCCGTCAATAGAACTTGCATAAGATGTAAACAAAACCAAACGAGCCAAGTCTCCATGATTACTCGATAATCACGTACTTTTAAAGATCAAGACGTGAGGTCTTTGCAATGATTTATACACTAGATCATTATTTCCATATTCAGTTTAAGATGAACTAACTATTCAATAGTCGTTATTTTTAATGTAAATAATAAAGATAAAGGTAAAGAGACATTTATTCGCAACAATACAAAACCACTAGACAGAGAAACAGCATTAATAAATAATGAAACTGTCTACTTTCAAGGTTTTACCTTTAGAGGTTGAACAGTATTTAGAGGTTGCACAAATTGACTACTTAGCAAGGAGCCGATTTTCATACATACATACATACATTAAATCACGCCTGTTTCCCAGAGGGGTAGGCAGAGACCACTTCTTTCCACTTGCTACGATTTTGACAAATTTCTTTCGCTTCTTCCGCATTCATACATCGAGTCATGCACGCACGTCGCTTTCGGGTACTTAAGATACGGCCCTTTTCCAGTATTTCTCCGATTTGATTCGAAAAAGTACGCCTAGGGCGGCCCCTTCCGACCCTTCCACTCACTTTCGATCTGTATATCTCTTAAGTCAATCTTCTTTCATCCATCCTTTCCAAATGACCGAACCATCGAAGCATGCCCTTTTCAATGTTAGTCACTACCTACCTACATCTTCTCTGACTTTTTCATTCCTTACTCTATCAATCAGTTTCACACCACACATACCACGCAAAGAGCGCATTTCAACTGCATTTACACGACTTTCATGCTTGTCCTGCCACACCCAATATTCACTACCATACATTAGGGTAGTAGGGGCCAGCACTCCATTGTGAACAGCCAGTCGGGCTTTTTGTGAAACGCCCTGTCTGATTTTCAGTCAGATTTTCAATGTTTACTAACTACTTTACCAAAAACAACAAAACAATAACTAACGTACTTGCCAACTTATGTCAAACACAAATGATATTGACCAGACTGCTGCGGCTTTGGAGAATTGCATAAACATGAAAATTTATTCAATAACTAAATTAAAACCAATCATACAGATGTAGTGCATAATTGTTTTCCTTCGTATTTTCACGGAAACGTACGAACGTGTCTTGCTATTTCAGTTGGTCACAGTACAAAAGTACTGAGGTTGACTGAAGAAGCATGACAGATACGAACGTTTCCGACAAAATACGAAGGAAAACAATAGGGAATATGCATGTTTTTTTTTACAGCTTCAATTGAAGCTGATTCATGTAACAAACACATCACAAAAATCATTTTTTGAATAACTATAAAAATAACCAAGATATAAGCCAACAAAGATTTCTTCCTATCTCTTTCTAGAAAAACGGAATTTTACATGGAGTTTATATGGCCGCAGTGCACAATGACGTCACGGTGCACATCGGATCTCTCTGTCTAATTAGAAGTTTGAAATGCTTATAACTTCCGTATTTCTTGACCGATTTTAATTTTAATTTCCGTTTTGGTGATCTCTTTTACGGTATTTTCATATTTTGATGAGAAATGCGATTTTTAAAATCCATGCATATTCCCTATTATGCACTACATCTGTACCTATGTTAATAATTGTCATTTTGCCATTTTTGTTATTTTAATTAGAACAGTTTAAGTATGCCACTTGAGATGGTGAAAGGATTCTAACGATACCACACGTCTAAATCGTCTCAGGCGTTTAGAAGTTATGGTACATACATACTTTTATGAACGCTGAAAACATTACAACGTGTAAAAAAATTGTCAAACTGTTCAACCCCTAAATACTGGTCTTTTAGATAAGTAGGACCAAGAATTCGATCAAATTCATTATAAATTGCAAAGTGTCAAAAATTAAACATCCTATACTCCGATTATTCTTAGATGAAGCCTGTGACAGCTCGTATATACACTTATATCTTTAATTTTACATAATTACATCGGTTCAAAATTAAAATAAGTAATCGCCTATTCTTAAACACACCCCATACTCATTAGAGCAAGCAATTGAAATTACGAAATACGACTGTCACAGAGATCATCTTAGAATAATCAGAGTATAGTTTGCGTGAACTAAGATAGCCGACATAACCTATACTTTTGCTTTTGCTGTAAGGGAAAATGGCCTCTAAAGCCTTATAATTATTATTGGGGGGGTTGAGGTGGGCCTTGTGAGCCACTTACACCATTGCTGATATTTTGTGGCAGCCCTTTGTTTAGAGTTCACTACAAAGGCCCGTTGCATCCAATTTCCAGATGCTTTGGGCAGTGAGTAGTTGATCTTGTGGGTCAATGATATGTAGCCCTAGGTGGATACTTCTATTGCACATTAGTGGTCCGCACGAACAGAGGATGTGCATTGCTGTCTCCTGTCTCCTGACAGAATCTGCATGTCGCGTCTTGTTTCATTCCCAGATGTCTGTTCAGTTTGTAACGAGGTTGTTACAACCTCTTTTGTTTGCGTTCCTGGCCACTCTTACATTTCGATCTAAATCTTCAAATTTATTACATTCTATTCCGATATCGATCCTTGAATCATTCTCCAGATATTTTCCAGAAGAACCAGACACGAGTACGAATTCGTGTCTCGATAATATTGTACCTACATTAATTTATTATATTATTTGGTATTCAGTTAAAAATTATAAAATACATACATTATATCTCAAGCAGTGATTCATTTATCTTTGACACAACGTCTCAGCGATATTTACCCTATACCGTCAGAAATGGCTCTCCGGCGGGGAATCGAACCCCGGTCACCCGCGTGACAGGCGGGTATACTTACCACTATACTACCTGCAGTGGCCAGTTAGGATCCTGGTCACTGCGCTAGTCTTTTCTCCTTTCAGTTGTAAAGCCTTACCCGACATCGCTGAGCCGGTCCGCCAGGTCGTTGAGGGTCTCCGTAAGGCTGGCCTCAGGCCCGCCGGCCAGCTGCGTGCGCGCCTCCTCGCCGAGCCGGTCTATATCCTGCCGCACTCGCTGGAGCTCCAAGTCGAAATCCGCGTTCTCGACTACCGTTGGGGCTTTCGAGATTTTCGATAGGATCTAACAGCAAAAGAGGTATTGAGCGTTTTTCTTAGTTAAGTGGTAGGAGCTTGAATTTTATTTTAAAATCTTGTTTGATTTTTTTTTTAATTACTTATTTTCTGTTTAGTATGTAAAAACTTTTTTTTTTCTTGACTACCCCAGTGTGGGGACGTCGTTGGATGGAGGTCTTTCAAAAATATTGCGGGATTATAAAAACAATTTTTCGATTAAGGTATCCGTTTATGAGATATTAAGCTTTTAAAGCGCTAATTTTTGTTAGAGTCAAGTGTCCCTACAGACAAAACTACAAATACTAAAATCTGAAAAATATCTTAAATGAAAGCACATATAACCAATTTAATAGGAAACTATCACTACTACGTACACTTCAGTGGTCCTTGAGTTACAAACGGTTTATATGTTTATTCCTACCGAAAACTTATTTGCGGTGTTGGTAAACTGGCCGCGATCTATGTCGATGTGGATAGCAGTTATCCAACGGCAAAGTTAAGTTTGTCGCGTAGTAAGAGCTTTAAAACCCTACACTGAGCATGGTCCGACATGCTCTTGCCCGGTTTTGTATTTTTCTATTGCCTGCTATTACCAATTGAATACATTTTCTTTACTTTAAGTTAACCCGTTAGATTTGACCTTCGGCTCTAAGCATGCAACATTTCAGGGTTGTCACTCACATCGTCTAGCTCCTTCAGTTCGCGCCTGTGTTGGTCGACGGCGTCCTGCACCAAGTTGTAGCACGGAGGGCAGTCCTTGCAGCCCTGTCCGTCGTCGCGACGTTCCTTGTTCTCCATACACCTGAAGATATTGTCATTATTAGAAGTGAGTCGCTTCATTTCAAACTCGGATAAATCCATTCAGAAAGACAGCGGAATTTGCGCCTTTTTTCGAACAAGTTAAGTTTCAAATTCGTATACCAAATTTCAAGGAGATATCCGAGTTTGAAGTAATGCGACACAAGTGTGCTTTGTCCCTTTCTGTCAAATTCAAATGTCATAATTACAGATAAGGACAAATTTGGCCGTCGCACTTAGCAAGGCGTGGCAGAAGCTGTTTTAGCATGGGAATACGCCGCTTGTTTTTTGTCAACGTATCTGTGGCATTGTAACTAGCAAGACGGATGGACGACGCCATGAACAGATACAAAAGTTTCACGCTCATACGCGTTCAATGCACAGACAGTGAATACGTTAACAACCCAATAATGGATATAAATAAGCAGACCTAGGAATATATGGGGCAAAATTAAATGACAGCTAGGGATTGCCTGTATTGATAAACTCAATTATCGATGCTTTTCCCATATACTAGTGATCGCTCTAAGTTTTGTTTGTAACATTTTTTTTATTGTAAGTTAGAAAATAAAACAAAATAGCAACATAATTCTAGTACTTTATTTTATTATGTTTTTGAAATACGAGTATTTATCTATTTCGGATATTTCGACAAAAGTATATTTAACCTTTGTTTGAATTTCGATTTCGGCTCGAAGCCCTTCTAGTTATATCTTACGGGTTAGGGAAATCGCTTGAAATAGTATGTTTTAATACACTATTACAATCACTTTTTATCATTAGATTTCACTTAATTGTTGTAATTTATTAGAAAATGCCACCCCAAATTTAAAATAATAATGTCATCCATAAAATGTCTGCTAAATAAATAAAGCTATTAATACAAAACTATTGGGTCAATACAAATAAACAAATTTGGTGTCTTAAAATTACCTATTCTTTCGAATTAGAATGTAAAAAGAGTTTTTTTTTTAGTCTATCCCATTTACTCTCAGAATTTGTTCCAATTTTTCGGGCGTTATATTTCTCCCTCTCGACTTATGAATCCATTTCAGGTGGCTAAAACACTTCAATTTCTATGGAATTTGTAGGGGCAAAACAACATAAAAAAATACACACGGTCACGGGGTCTGTGAATATTTGAATAAGTTATAATTTCAGTGTAGTGTGAAAGGGACGCACCTGTCACACCGTCTCCCCTCCACGTTCTCCTGGCAGAAGCACTGCCCAGTGGCGTCGCACTGGTAGTTGGTGGAGCCCCACTCGTCACAGTCGCAGTCGTTGCACCCCTCCACAGAGAAACCGTAGTGGAACGCGCGACAGCGGTCACAGTGCAGCCTAGAAAAAACGGAAATGAAAATCAAAATCTATTTGCTAGAGCACTGTTGCTGACAGCCTTTTGTCTAAATGCTTTGTATGGAAAATATTTAAAAGCCACGTGAAGCGTCGTCAATCCTCTTAAAAAAAAAAAAAACCTAGTAAAGATCGCGCGTATCCAGTTCCAATTATTATTATTATTTGATGGCTTCACTCCTGTTAAGGTGTATTTCGGCCACGTGAAAGTTATTTATAGACACTAACATGGACTTTTGATATCACATGTGAAGACAATTGTTCGGTAGAAGAGTATTTTCTCTAATGGAGAAAGCAAATGGGATTCTCTTCACTCGCTTCTGTCAAGTCCTTGCGCGTATCCTATAATGCTCAGAATTTGAATCAGACAGTTCTGATCGATATAAATAGACGCAAGGTATTTGATTAAATTTGCCCAATGCACGTGCCACGATAAATTAGCACAAGATTACCATACTTTTTTTGCCAGAAAGTCAAGTTTTTGGTCTAACTCCAAGATTACAACTTTTACATTGAAATAAGAATTTATAAACGATTGTTAAACGTTGTGATTTTGTGATACAAATCTTACAGCGCAAGTAATCAGCAAAATATTTTTTTTTAAATCTTGAAGTAATAGAAAAGGGATTAAATCACTAAAACAGATGAAGGAAGTTGCGAAATGACGTAATTTTAGCAAGTTGCGATTATGTCAAAAACCGTTAGACCTTCAAATAATTTATAACGTCAGCCACTTTAGCACCTTCCGGTAAAGGCAGACATGACAATTCATCAGCATTTCCAAGAGAGGTACCCCTGCGATACATAATATTGTATGTGTATTCAGATAGTAGAAGAGCCCATCTCTGAAGTCTAGCATTTGCTTTTAAAGGTTGATGATCAGTGACCAAAATACATTTACGACCATACAGAAATGTATGGAACTTTTTAATAGCAAATATTATAGCTAAAACCTCCTTTTCTACTTGTGAATAATTACTCTGTGCACTATTTAAAGTTGCTGATACAAAGCTAATGGGCTCCCCATCTGTTTTACGACTAATTACTGCGCCTACTCCATATTCACTTGCATCGGTTGTCAAATACAGGTCTTTCTTTACTGCAATCATAGTGACTAATAACTGATTATTAATTAATAGTTTTTGGAGTTGTTGGTAATTCTGTAGCTCTGCCTACCCCACTCTGGGAATGAAGGCGTGAAGGTATGTATGTATGTATATATTATAGTACGGATACAATTTATTTACGCCGACGATATCGCCTTGGTCTCCCAAAATAAGGATTTCGGTAACCTTGAGACTTGCCTCTCGGAAGATCTCAACAGGCTGGGTCGGTTCTTTACAATCTGGAGACTAACTCCAAGCGCAGCAAAAACTGAGGTGAGCTGTTTTCATCTCCACAACGCCTTATGCAAGCGCGAGCTGAATGTGCAGTGGAATGGAGTGCGCCTTGGTCACAATTTCTTTCCCAAATACTTAGGAGTAACCTTAGACCGATCCCTAACCTATAAGGAACATCTCATCAAGGTTTCAAGAAAACTTCAGACCAGGAACAACATGCTTGCGAGACTAACTGGCACGTCGTGGGGTGCAAGCGCGAGTTGCCTGCGCACAACGGCTCTTTCCCTCGTCTACTCAGCTGCTGAGTACTGTGCCCCTGTTTGGCTGGAGAGTGCGCACGCCAGCTTGGTCGACGTGCAACTGAATAAATCAATGAGATGCATATCTGGGACACTAAAATCAACTCCCACACAATGGCTACCAGTTTTGAGCAAAATCGCGCCTCCTGACATTAGACGGAGTACAGCCTTGCTAAAAGAGTACGGTAAAATAATTAAAAATACAAGCCTACCGTGCCGGCAAGAGTTCCTACAGCCTGAAAAACAACGACTTAAGTCACGCCGTGCCCCTTGCCGCCGTGCTCAAGAGCTAGCCAGCGAGATGTTCCGGCCGACGGTGGCTTGGGCTCGCCAGTGGAGAGACACCCTGGGTGCGAAAACCAGCGACTGCATCCAACCTGGAAGGCTGATGAAAGGTGCTGATTTGCCTCGTCGCGATTGGTGCATACTCAACAGGATCCGCACCGGTCACGGTCGATGCGCCCACTATAAACACCTATGCGGCTGGACCGAGTCCCCCCGCTGCGACTGCGGTGCGGAGTCCCAGACCATGGAGCATATCACGCGCGAATGCCCACTGCGGTCCTATCCTGGTCACCCTGACGACTTCATTCTCCTTACCACCGACGCCGCCAAATGGCTAAGAAACCTGGATATCTGCATATGATATGACATGACATGACATCAACAAAAATAATTTCTTTTCTGTGTAATCGCCATACGAATAAAAAAAAAAAGAAAAAAAATAAAAAAATAGTACGGATGGCAACCCTAGCTATAGCCCGCAGGTTGAATGTGTGACTGCTTTAGCCGTTGTGGCGTCAGACGATTTGTTGACGGCCAGAGCCGACGGCGTTCAAAAGCTTATTAAACAACTCACCCATCTATACCAGGCTTGCAGTAGCATTGACCGCTAACTGGATTGCATGTGGAATTGTAGGCTCCTTCCAAATTGCACTCGCAGGACTTGCATCCTTCACCTGAGTCAATGTTGTAGTAGCCGTCCTGTTGACAACGGTAACTTTGATTGGGATTCAGGTTCGATAAACGGTAAATTGTCGGTGATATTGCAAAACCGCGTATAACAAATTTGTGATAGAGCAAAATAAAACTTACTGTCTCATTAAAAAGGCGCTTTTGGCTCCTTATTTCAAATGTCACTTAAGCGGTTTTGCAGGTGCCCCGACGAAATGTTTGCGAGTATTTGTTCCTGGGTATGTATGTATTGTATGTAGTAAAGTATCTATATAATTGTCTGGTACAGTCAAAGTTAATAAATATACACACATTCCCGAGTCCAAGGTAGAACTTATGCCACATTATATGTATATTATGCCATAGGAAGGCAAACGATCTCACAGCCCACCTGATGGTAAGTGGAAACTGCGACCCATATCGTCGGCTAAAGTGTCAGACCACGTGTGAAAAATACCAGTTTTTAACCTTATCCAAGTAACTTACATATTTTTTTATTTAAAAGCATAGGTACATGTTTATTTTTAATTCAGCATTAAAATTAAATAATCATGCTATGCACTAAATAAACAATACTTATCATTGAAACATTAGTATTTTTTCTATATTTTATCAAAAATGACGTCTGACAGACTCCACCTCAGTAGAATGTTTCTAGAAAAGTCACCACAGTTGCAGAGGGTCATACATATTCTCAAAATAACTCACCCCTGCCAAGCTCTACATAATACCCTCTAATAGAACTCACCTCGCATCTGTCACAGTTCTTGCCCATAACATGGGGCCGGCATGAGCAGTAACCGGTAAGACCATCACACAGAGGAGGTCCCTCCGCGCTGTCTACGGTGCCGGCCTCATGGCACTCGCAAGGCTTGCAGTCTCCCTTCTTCGTGGGATCCAGGGCATCTCCGTAGAAACCTGAAAGTGAATGGTTTATTAACCTTTTGAACGTCGTACGTCAAATACAAAATGCGTCACTCACACGCCAAACATGTTTGCTATGCTACGCAAATTACAACTTAATCCATACGAAACAAAGTCTCTTTTAATCTCTAACTTGTGTCGGCTGTGGCCAACGGTGGCGTCAGTGGCACGACTTTCAGTTGTCGGCCAGAGCCGACTGTGGCGTTCAAAAGGTTAAAGGTATTGATATCCTGTATAAGTTAGGTTAGATTAGTTAGCTTTCACCGTGAAAGATGTTTTTTTTTCATTGTTATTTTGAGTTTTGACACGTTTTTATACTCAACTGCGATGCTGCGCATGTTTTTTTTTGTATTCATTGTTTTATATTATGCTAGGTAGGTTAAGTATACATTTATAATTGTCATAAGCAATGTTTAAACGACAGTACGTTTTCCTTTCCAAGAAAATATCTGTTTATAAGAAATAAATAAAAGAGAAACAAAGAAACTAAAAATCGTGAAAATAGGACTTGATTTAGGGGCAAATTGGGAAAATTGACAGCTACGTGTTTTTAAGATTCAGTTTTATTAGTTAATCCATTGACGAGCTGTTTTGACATTATTGAGCCGGGAGCTATAGCAGCGATGCAATGTATCAGGAAAAGATGAAAGAGACTTTAAGAGAATTGTGAAGCAAAAACTTTCCATACAAAAAGCGATAACGTTTCTCTCCCCAAAAACCTAGTCAGATTTTTACTATTTTTGAATATGTTGTAGATATCATGAAAAACTATGTCTGTACGTTTTCCTTTAAAACAAACGCACAGAGCTAGTTCTTTATAATAACTACTACATATTGAAAAATCTTGGAAATTGGACTTGATGTAGGGGGTGAGAAACGCTATCACCCGGAGCTAAATTGTCTATGGTTTTTTAAAGCTACGCCATTTTGCGTTCCTTCACAATCATCTTAAGTATCATAAAATAATTGCTTGTTGAAATTCACTTACCGCTCAAGCACTTGTCACAATGCTCCCCTGCAGTGTTGTAGATGCACTTTAAACACTCGCCAGTGGTACGGTTGCAGTTGCCAACCGCGTTTGGGTCCACATTGCCATTGCACTGGCACTCCTCACACTCCTTCGAGGGTCCAAACTGGCCGGTGGGGTCCCCGAAGTTGCCGTCGGCACACACCTCGCATTTTGGTCCTGGAATAAAGATGTTGACTCGTCAGACCAAGAAACTTTATGTTTCTCCTCAGAGGAGTTATTATGACGTAACTATACGCAGTTCAGTTTACGCTGTGAGAAAAGGACAGAGATATATAACTGCTATAGCTCTGTCCTTTTTTTTATGGCATAGGAACGCAAACTAGCACACAGACCACCTGATGGTGAGTGGAAACTGTGACCAATAGACATTCGCATTCACAAGACGGCAATCCTCAGACTGAAAATGCGTTGCCAACCCTGAGGACTAAGGTGGAATGCCTCTATGCTAGTCATTTCACCGGCTGTCTTATCTCCGAACCGGAACACAACAATGCGAACTACATTGCTATGTCATAATAACCTCAGCACTTCAAACTGGCAGGTTTTGCTGTTAAATGACAGTGAGTCAAAATTCGATGACGCTGCGAGAATGTAAAACAGATGTTAAAAACAGGGCAAGAGCGTCGGACCATGCTCAGTGTAGGGTTCCGAAGCCGTTACTACAAACAAATTAGAGCTCGCAACAAACTTAACCTTGCCGTTGGAAAACTGTTATCCCCATACATCGACATTGGTCGCGGTCAGTTTACCAAAACACCGCAAATAAGTTTTCGGTAGGTTTAAACATTTAAACCGATTGTAACTCAAGAACCACTGAAGTCTACTTAGTAGTGATAGTTTTCCTACTACATTTATTTAAGATATTTTTCAGATTTTTTGTATTTGTAGTTTTAACAAAAATTGGCGCTTAGGTCTACATGTGGTTGAATTTTTACCGTGATTGTATTATTTACCTTTTTATTTAGGTATTATTCTCCCTGCTGAGGTGAAAAGTTATTACATCTCGTGTCTTTGAATAGTGCGCTGTGCCCCAGATTCTAACCTAGAATTTATTTATTTTTATTGAATGGGAAGGCAAACGAGCTCACATGCCACCTGATGGTAAGTGGAAACTGTGACCCATACACATTCGCATTCACAAGACTGCAAATGCGTTGCCAACCCTGAGGACTAAGATGGGATGCCTCTATGCTAGTCATTTCACCGGCTGTCTTATCCCCAAACCGGAACACAACAATGCGAACACTGCTGCTTGGCGGTAGGTAGAATAGCTTGCTACGCCCGTGATTCAATTAGAGTATCCTTTGCTTACTCGAGATTCAAACTCCCGCAGCAAAAACCAACATAGTCCTCTTATTTGTTGCACAAATAACTATTGCTTTTATTATCCTCGTAAGGCCCACAATACTGCAAAATGGGAGTTTTTTGTAACTGGGACTTTGAATCTACAGTCAAGGGAATAAAGTTCAATTGCCATTGTTCGAAAATGCAATTTTCAGTTTATGAACATAGGAAAATAAACCTTATTTTTATTGCAACAGAGTTTAAAGTAAATTGCCTTGATTATGTACATCCTATTGCACACTGAGCCTTACGAAGTTATAAGCGCCTCATTCTTATGCAGCTCAATTGGTTATTGCTGGAAATAAATCAAATCACTCACCAGGACATCCAGTAGGGCAGTCGGTACACACAATGCTTTGCCCCATCAGCTGGATACATCCGCTGTAATTAGGACCCGGGGAGGGCTTGCAGTCCTTATGATAAGGGTACAGCTTGAAATAATTACTCACCAGCATATCCAGTAGGGCGGTCGGTACACACAATGCTTTGGTCCATCAGCTGGATACATCCGCTGTAATTAGGACGCGGGGAGGGCTTGCAGTCCTTATGATAGGAGTACAGCTTGAAATAATCACTCACCAGCATATCCAGTAGGGCAGTCGGTACACACAATGCTTTGGTCCATCAGCTGGATACATCCGCTGTAATTAGGACGCGGGGAGGGCTTGCAGTCCTTATGATAGGAGTACAGCTTGAAATAATCACTCACCAGCATATCCAGTAGGGCAGTCGGTACACACAATGCTTTGCCCCATCAGCTGGATACATCCGCTGTAATTAGGACGCGGGGAGGGCTTGCAGTCCTTATGATAGGAGTACAGCTTGAAATAATCACTCACCAGCATATCCAGTAGGGCAGTCGGTACACACAATGCTTTGGTCCATCAGCTGGATACATCCGCTGTAATTAGGACGCGGGGAGGGCTTGCAGTCCTTATGATAGGAGTACAGCTTGAAATAATCACTCACCAGCATATCCAGTAGGGCAGTCGGTACACACAATGCTTTGCCCCATCAGCTGGATACATCCGCTGTAATTAGGACGCGGGGAGGGCTTGCAGTCCTTATGATAGGAGTACAGCTTGAAATAATCACTCACCAGCATATCCAGTAGGGCAGTCGGTACACACAATGCTTTGCCCCATCAGCTGGATACATCCGCTGTAATTAGGACGCGGGGAGGGCTTGCAGTCCTTATGATAGGAGTACAGCTTGAAATAATCACTCACCAGCATATCCAGTAGGGCAGTCGGTACACACAATGCTTTGGTCCATCAGCTGGATACATCCGCTGTAATTAGGACGCGGGGAGGGCTTGCAGTCCTTATGATAGGAGTACAGCTTGAAATAATCACTCACCAGCATATCCAGTAGGGCAGTCGGTACACACAATGCTTTGCCCCATCAGCTGGATACATCCGCTGTAATTAGGACGCGGGGAGGGCTAGCAGTCCTCATGGTAAAGGTATAACTTAAAATAATCACTCACCAGCATATCCAGTAGGGCAGTCGGTACACACAATGCTTTGGTCCATCAGCTGGATACATCCGCTGTTCTTGGGACATGGACAGGGCTTGCAATCTTCAGGGGTGCCAGCGATGGCGTTGCCATAGAAACCCTTAGCACAAAGCTCGCAGTTACTTCCAGTTGTGTTGTGCTTGCAGATACAGTAGCCTGGAAAATACAATAAGTTTTTATTTCGCCTATTTGGAAAAATAAACTTGACAAAGGTTAGGATTTTAGTGGTGTACATACACTGGCTCTAGAATCCATGGAGCCGCTATATCTTAGTTATTATAATACGTACCGTCATATTTCGAAATAAGTAAACTAAATACATTTTTAGTTCAGTTTATCCACAATTAGTATTTTTTGTTTGTTTGTACCGCTTTCACAGCAGAGATATCCTCCGCACCAAGAACCATTTAAAATGATTGAGCTATTTAACGAATGAATTAAATTTGAAATATGACAATATCTACTGGAGGTGAAAATCAAGGTGGTATGTGTATAATAATTAGGAAATAGCGACTCTATGTATTGTTGAGGTCCTCTTTTAAACTAAAAACAAATACAATCGCAAGAGGCGACTAAGGGCATATATGCTTGTAGTACTGTTAGGCGATGGGCTTGCAATCTGTCACTAATACTCTGGTAAACATCTTAGCCTAACTGTGCAAAATGTGGTTCCAGAATTATCAATAACTTTTTAAAGTTACCCCGTTTGTTAAAAATACAAACAAAATTCCTGGGTTATCTTTGTTGTCATATTTAAATACTTATTTTTGGGGAGAAATCTTTAATATCTCCGCCCTGATTTAATTGACCTTCTGCTGGAGTTTCTTGCGGCGCTTCTTCTCCGCAATGATGGTCTTGTCCGAAGCGCTAGTAGATTCACTCCATGTTACCGACGTGTAAAAGAGCCCTCATGTGGCCAATTTACTGAATAAATATTTTGTATTTGTATTTGTATTTGTATTTAATGCATTGAATTTTATATAGGTACAGGTGGAACTTTATCAGACTACAACAAGTGTAACAAGGTCCTCTAAACCATTCATACAAATTTACCCAATGCCCTTTTCTATCTGGGTCGCTTAACTTCAAACTCAAATATCTCCTTGAAATTTGGTATACGAATTTAAAACTTAACTTGTTTTAAAAAAGACGCAAATCCCTTTTGCACGGATTTACCACAAAATTCAAAATATTTATTCAGTAAATTGGCCACATGCGGGCTCTTTTACACGTCGGAAATGTACAGTGAATCTACCAGCGCTTCGGACAAGACCATCATTGCGGAGAAGAAGCGCCGCAAGAAACTCCAGGCGTTTTCTCGTGGTCGTACTGATTTGTCCTATTAGTAGGACCACGAGGGAGACCTATTTCTCGTAGTTCTATTAGTATGTATGCTTGTGAAAATGTTCGTTCTTTATAATAGTATACGTGGTGTAGTGTCCTAACCCCTTTAGGATACGAAAATAATAAATTGAAACCTTTTTATATCAACTTTTATTTAATAAAATAACTAGAGAAAAATGGCACGCCATGACCACAACTTCCCTTCTGCCGAATGTCCTTTCTGCCGCGTTTGGGATACAGATCATGACAGATGTGATGTGCTGCGTTTGGATACATGTCACGTAGGTAGGTTTAGGTTATGTTAGTTTTACAGCAGGCCCGGAAGGCCAAACCACCCAGAAATAGGAGCTCCGCGGTAGCGGAGCTCCGTCGACACTGTCTTATTGATTTGAAATTAGGGGTAAAAACTGAAGTAGGACAGATAGAAATAGGTCTCCCTCGTGGTCCTACTAATAAGACAAATCAGTAGGACCACGGGAAAACGGGGGAAACTCCAACAGAAGGTCATCCCAAGCACTCACCAGTAGCTGTGTCACATATATGCGCGTGCTCATTACAATCGCAGGGGATGCAGTCGGAGTAAGGCCCGCCATTGGCCGGCTCGTGTCTGAACCCTGGAGCGCACTCCTCACAGTAATCACCCACATAGGCGTTGGGGCAACTACACTTCTCTACCCAGTTGGCTGGGGCTGCCCCCTTCTCGCGTCCAATCTGAAAAAACCAAATGCTATTGTTATTTGTAATCTTGCTAATAGTATATATTATCCTTCTTCTTTTATATTAATGGCGGTCAACCGCAGTAATTTTGCCAATGTCCAGTGAGTTAGAGTGTAATCAGTAGAGATGCGCCGAATATTCGGTTGGTATTCGGTATTCGGCGTATTCGGCATCTTTTTCACTATTTGTATTCGGCCGCATTATTCGGTTTTGGTGCCGAATATATTTGGTTCGAGTATTTCTATTTTATGGCTACACGACACGGCATAGAACTAAAAGGCAAAACATCTTATGTAAGATTTATGTTATATTATAAGTCAAAGAAATCTTACGAGGAATGTATTGAATAATGCTAATAAAATAAAGCATGTTTTGAAGCGAAGTGTCAGCGCGGTGTGCGCGGGGGGCGGGCGGTGAGGTACAGCTCGCTCGTCGTCTAGCCAGCAGCGACACGTAGCGTATCTACATGTTAGAACCTGTTTACGCGGCAAATTTGAAATGGTAAACCGAATACTTAATTCGGCCGAATATCCGGTTCGGTAAAGGTTAAATAGTATTCGGTATTTGGCTATTCGGTGAAACCACTATTCGGCGCATCTCTAATAATCAGTAAAGAGAAATCAAACGTTCCGACGGAGATTTTTCAATGAGTCATCTTCCCCCGAAGGTTACCGGAATCCCTGATATTATCCCACTTCCCACTAATATTATAAATGCGAAAGTTTGTCTGTGTGTTAGTTTGTCCTGTGCTGCGTGTGCGGCTCGACAGATTTGGATGAAATTTTAAATGGGGTTAGCCCATACCCTGGATTAACACATTGGCTACTTTTCATCCTTGCAAATGAAGAGTCCACGGAAAGAACATGTCTAGTCACATTAGTAACTTTTCGAGATATCACGATTTGAAAGTTAGGAACCATGTCATTTTGTACGTAATTTTCGAGTAGAGGTTTTTTTAAGAGTGAAAAGATACAAGTTACTTGAAGATCTATATCTGAATCTGACTGGTAGGTAATAGTTCATTTCGTCCTCTACATTTTGAAATTCAAAACTCATTTAAAAAAAAAAGTGACTAGACATGTTCTTTCCGTGAACCCTCCAAACATAAAAGTTCCGAAGGGAATAACGCGAGCAGAAGCTAGTTAAATAAATAAATATTAAGTAATCTCATTGACCCAGTCACAAAATAAGCTCTAGGCTTATACTATGTGTACTAGACAACAATAAACTTACTTATAGAGGAATACATTCTTAAATCCATAGAAACAACATACAAGAATGAATTTAGAGTCTTGCTTCCAACTGTATTTTTTATATGTTCTATAACTTACTTACTGGAAGAGATCCCTTAGAGCATACCTTTTGTTTCTGTTTTTTTTTTACTTATCTGTATTTTCTGTTTGCGCCATGAAGAGTTTACATACATACATACATACGTACTTATAGTTTATAGCCATAAAAAATATATTTGCGTGGCTTGTAAGTCTCTTGGTTTGAGCATTATTATATCACTAAAACGTACAGAAAAGAAATTAAACAACCAATTGATGTGGTATTTTACAAATGTAAAAAATAGAAGGTTTTAATAACAATGTTTACTCTAAAATTATATTGACCTGATAGAACACCTAAAAACTTTGGTTAATAATAGTTCCATCAAGTTGGGAAAATCACTATCTTGTGCCATAATTATCCACGGAAACCCATTTGGATTCCAAAACAATAATCAGTTCTTAATTAACTTAGACATGTGGTTACCGGGTTAGAATAGTGCCACTCCATGTCATCCCGTGGATGTCGTAAGAGGCGACTAAGGGAATACAGGCTTGTAGTACTATTAGGCGATGGGCTTGCAACCTGTTACTAATACGCTGGTAAACATCTTAGCCTATTTGTGCAAAACGTGGTTACAGAATTATCAACAAGTTTTTAAAGTTGTAGGTAATTCTGTGGCTCTGTGTATGTAACTAACTTACAAAATTTGAACTAAACATGAGGTTTTTACCCCAAAGCTTGCAAAAAGGCTGTAAAAGGAAGACCATACCTTCGCGGTTTCAATCTTGAAGTTCATCAGGTACCCCACGCCAACCCTGTTGTAGGTGCCTCTAATTTTTATGGCCGTTAAGTTTTGAAGGATCGACATGAACTCGAAGTTAGACAAGGTGGGGGTCCAACCGTAGTTAGAATCTTCATGCAGCTTGAAGGTGTATTCTTGGTACTGGAACAACATTGGAATCAGTTAATATTTTTTTCTCAAAAATGACCGGAAAAGTGGACATTACTAACTCCATACTGAGACGCGAAGTACATAGTTTACAGACAGTTCTGATGATTCTTATGTCAATCAATGTCTTAATCTTGTGAGTGTCACTAAAGATGTGACAGTAATTAAAATTCAATATGGCGGCCACTAGACGCAATAAGAGTGAAAAGCCGAGCCGAGCGACGTCGTTTTCGCTCTTATTGCATGGACATAAAACTTTTTCTTACCGGCTCAAGCCGATTCGGAGTCGATAGATCTGGGGGGACATTACTTTGCCTAGAGACGTATTGGACTTTAATATACCTGGTCAGACGGAGCTGGGTTATTCTGCCCGTAGATATTCATAGCAACTGATGCATGGGCTCCTTCTAGAATGATGTCCTGTGCTGACGGGTAGCCCCTGGCTTCTCCAAGACGGAGGGTAAACTTGAGCTGGTGGTTGTACGAAGGTCGCTGGTCACCAAGGAATTGGTTTGATGCTACGAAGTAGACCGTCTCAGTGTTTGATGAGTGGACCTCTGCAAATGATTAAAGGCTGGTTAAATATGGAGGTAGATGGGAAAATTAATGGCTGAACTCAACTGGAGGAGTATAGACAGCAAAGGACATTGTTAGAGGCCTTTGCCTTGAATTAAGATCCTTAATTGAATAGGCGTAAACTTATGTTGCCATATGAAGATTTAGAGAAAAATATTGTGTCGCCACTCGCTTGTCGGACTCTATTTTACATATTATGCCAGTGCCGTGTGGTTGCCGGCTTAGAATTGTGCCACTCCATGTCTTCCCTGGGAAGTCGTAAGAGGCGACTAAGGGAAAAAAGGCTTGTAGTACTGTTAGGCGATGGGCTTGCTACCTGTCACTAATATACACTGTTAAACATCTTTGCCTAATTGTGCAAATTGTGGTTACAGAGTTATCAACAATTTTATAGAGTTGTTGGTAAATTTGTAGCTCTGCCTACCACACTCTGGGAATGAAGGCGTGAAGATATGTATGTATGTATTTATGCCAGTATGGTCACCCTGGTAACGCCTTTAGAACGCCGTGCCGAGCTCCTAATGTGTACTCGTCTTAACCTTTAATTGACGACGTGGTTTCAGAGCACTCTCATTGTAACCCTTAAGCCATGGCGACAAAGTTCAAAATAATAATCATGGCGTCTGTGAGACGTATACTATCAGTTAAAGGTTAAGAGATGAACCGACTTACCAATGTTCTGAGTGTTAGCGTTGAACTGTAACACCGCTGGCTGGTGGCTGTCCGCCTCAGCAGTCCACTTCTCCGCATCCCTGATGAAGTGGGCGCTGAGCTCATGCGCCTGGTACTTCGGAGCCGAGCTGCACTGAGAGGAATGGCCAAAGCAGAAGCACGGGGTACATCCGAACTCGTTGTTGATATCCAGGTTGAAGAAGCCTGGCTTGCATCTGTGAAGGATATGTTACCCTAGTAGTTTAGACAACCAAGGGTGCCGGAATACTATAACTAAGCCTTATCCGTCCGCCTGACTGTATATTCATGAACCGTAAATGCCCGTCTGCATGATTGTAGCAATCCATTGACGAGTTGTTTTAACATTATTGAGCCGGGAGCGATTGCAGTGATGCAATGTATCACGAAAAGCATTCAGGCTCAAAAGTCACAAGCTCAGTAGAGCTACCTGGCAGCTGATCAACAACGCCTTGCCTCGTTCGGTTAATATTATGTAATTTATTATATGGCCTTATCTGGAATAACTCTCGCTGCATCTGGATCCCCTCGTCCGGTGACGCTACGGAGTTGATGTTAATCCATCTGTTAACGCATTGACTGCCACCGACGCATATATGCGTTCACTGTCATACAAGTTTGTTCCTAGGCCACGCCCCTTGGCAGTGAATGCGTTAACGGTTGATACACTTATGCCCGATTCCTATATTCAAGAAACGAATCGTTTCCCTTACGGGCAGAAGCGTTATGACATTTGCTACGTACAAAATGTGTCAAATTTTAACGAGCCGTCACAACTAGTGATGGGCGATTTCTGAAACATTACAAAACTTTCCTTAACTGCGAAAATTGCAGATTCTGAAAGTTCCATAATCCGATGGAAATGATTCCGAGACCAGTAAATTTCATTAAAAATTTCCGTTAATTACGTTACATAACGAAACTTTAGTATTTTCAGAAATTAAACGATTTCACTTTGGTAACTTTCAGAAAATTGCATGAAATTTTAGGTGAAAGTTTCACGTTTGAAACTTGCAGAATATTGCAGAAATTTAAGTGAACGTTTCACTTTTGAAACTTACAAGCCGCCCATCACTAGTCACAACTCTATAAACGGTTTTGAATATAGGAACGCGCCATTACTCCACGGAACGTATGGTCAGCCAGAGACCTGTAGTCGGCCTCTGCCTATACTTTATATGAGTGGGAAGAGTACGAAAGATTATTTTCCCACTCTTCGCACTCATATAAGGTCGACTACTGGTCTCTGGCTGACCACTGGTGACTTTACCCTACCCATGAGCGTGGTGGACAACTTTATCCACATTTAAACCATTTTTCTCTAGTTACATTACGCAAAATTTGTCCTGCAAATTCCAGTGGTCATTTTATCATATTTGTTTAGGTTTTTAAAAAAGCCTGGCCACTCTAGCATGTACCTATGGCACTTTTGGCTTCGTACAGTGAAACTGGTGGCTTACTTCATTTGTTTTAACGCAGTGACAATCGCCGGTTGGTATCCCATCAAGGCAATCACCCATCACTTTACTAAATTCAATTTGTTTAAAGAGCTTCTGCTTGGCTTCGGCTTCATGTACGTCTTCTTAAAGCCCGGGACTCCTATAGTCCTGTGATTGGTAAATATACTGGTGTCCCAGAAACCGACGTCAGCCCGCCTAGGGCTGATAGAACAGCTCATAAGCTATCGATTTAACCCCCATGTATGTTCAGCAATTGATATATATACGCACAGAGTTATTTTCTCCGTACTATGAGAACCCCGCGTTTGTTTTTCACTAAGTATGGAAAAACAAACTTTGTGCGTTAACTCAAAAAGTTGTAATGGTAAAAAAGTTGGCATGTAGCTTTAAAAACTTCCTTATTTCACAGTGATTCTAATCATGCAAGAACACACTGAAAAAAATATGAATTAATACATGAATTTAGGGGTTTTTCGTATCACGACGGACATAAGGTGTAACGAGGTTGTTACAACCTCTTTTGTTTGAGTTCCTGGCCACTCTTACATTTCGATCTAAATCTTCCAAATTCAAATTTATTACTATTATATTCTATTCCGATATGGATCCTTGGATCATTCTCCAGATATTTTCCAGAAGAACCAGACACGAGTACTCGTGTCTCGGTAATATTGTACCTACATTAATTTATTATTTTATTTGGTATTCAGTTATAAATTATAAAATACATACAATATATCTCAAGCAGTGATTCATTTATCTTTGACACAACGTCTCAGCGATATTTACCCTATACCGTCAGAAATGGCTCTCTCGAAAAATAATAACGATTGCTGAACATAAGTACATGGGGGTTAAATCGATAGCTTATGAGCTGCTCTATCAGCCCTAGGCGGGTTGACGTCGGTTTCTGGGACACCCTGTATACAAATAATGAGGGTAATACCAGGCGCGGCTCACTCCGCGATTTTCGTTCATCGCTACAAGTACATGCCGGATACCCATCTGATGGGCACTATTCAAGGGCTGTCACCAATGTAATACATAATAAGATATCGCATGAGTGCGATAAAGATGGTAGCTAATTGGCCACCATGATAGATACGCATGAGTGCGATAAAGATGGGCAGCTAAACTAGCTAATTGGCTGCCATGACAGATAGGCACCATATAGGCACGCCGCGTCATTCGGGTCCGTAATTTGAAACAACTATTTATCCCTGTCTAACAATAGCGTTCGCTACGGATTGCCGTCTTTATCTGCAGATATATGGTAACGTAGCCACTGTCAGTAATTGGTGACAATCTTTGAACGCGTTTAGTATGAGCATATTAAAATTATTTTATTTTTAATCGTTGACAGCCCTCACTTTCGTACACCGCCTTAACGTTCTGTTTGGCTTGCGCTGGAGTCAACGATGACAGAAGGCCATAAATAATAATGATTTAGCTAAGAAAAAAGCGGCTTTTGTAAAAATGAAAGCAGTGCGCCTTCTGTACTTGTACTATTATCTATTCTGTGGTAATACTTACTCGCGACACCGTCTTCCCTCCACGTTCTGCTTGCACAAGCAGACTCCAGTTAGGGGGTTGCACTGGGGCAGATTGCCGAAAGAGCCAGCATCGAAACAGTCGCAGGGCTTGCAGCCGAGGCTGGTAAACTCGTAGTGGTTAGGTGCACAGGCGTCGCATTTATCACCAGTCACGCCAGGCTTGCATTGGCACTTGCCTTCCGCATTGCATTGGAGACTGCGGGAACCTGGAAAAAGGAATGGGACAATTATATCACGGGAGAATCTCACACAATTAGAACGAGTCTTAAAGGCCTACTACTCCATCCAAGAATTTTTGTACTCTGGAAGATAAAAAGCGATATGTTGTAATAAATAAATAAATATCAGGGGACAATGTCACACCGATTGATCTAGTCCCAAACTAAGCTCTAGGCTTGTACTATGATATGGGTACTAGAGAACGATATAAATACTTATATAGAGAAATATATACTTAAATACATAGAAAACACCCATGACTCGGGAACAAATATTCGCGCTCATCACACTAATATCTGCCCTTACCGGGATTAGAACCCAGGACCGCTAGCTTCGTAGGCAGGGTCACTACCAAACCAACTAGGCCAGCGCGTCGTCAAATAGAACTGAATGTTAGTGAATATGTTTACGTAATTTTAGTTTAAGCGCGCTGCACAGCATTTTTCAGCAGGAGGGCGTTTTCACTTAAACGTGTCCCGAATAAAAGACTACAATTAAGGAACTTTAACTTTGTCAGTTTTGTGACGAAAATTAGCTATACATTGACGGCCGCAATGAATGGCTAATTTTCGTCACAAAACTGACAAAGTTAAAGTTGATAAAGGATCATGGGCAAATTGGGTGTGCCACCAACAGAATTGAAACCTATATCATGAAAAAGGTTTTAGTTAAAGCATAATTTCTTAATATCGCCGCAAATATCTAGCTCACCGGAGAACAAAAATATGGGCACTTGAAAACAAGATATATCGTCCGTAGAAACTTCGGCTAATTAATGTCTAATTGTTACAGTTTATTATAGAACCGCGTATAGGGTATTTGATGAACAAAAATATGTAAACTGTAGTGTTCGTGCTTCTCTAGAACTTGTCTAATAAAGTATATATAGACAGTAACAACATATTGACATATAAACATAAACCTAACATAATTATGTACAGCGATGAAATTGGTAATAATATGGGCTCATTATTGAACTCATACACTAAGGGACATAGTGTGATCAGCAATTGTTTACCTCTAAGCAGCTTGGATAATATCCAAAATCAAATTATTAAGGACAGACATATTAATATAGACACAACTTTGCTTATTCTTATAGGAAATAGAGGGAATGTAAACAAAAATCAATTAATCTCATTTTTTCAAACATTGAATAATCTTGTTGTGAAAAAAATCATATTGTTTACATTCCCTTATTGTAAACAGTTGTCACAGAAAGAAAATGATATAAGACACAATCTAAATATGACATTATATAACATGTGTACATATAATGATAAAATTGACATTATTGATACTAATAATTATATTAGTAATAATTATATTTTGAGAAAAGGAAAATTTTACATTCCTAATTATCTTAAAAGACAGATAGCTATGTCGCTATCTTATTTATTTGATATTTCAGCCAATAATTTGGCTCCTGCTTCTATTGAGCAACCTAAAATGCACCTGGAATCCGTTCCAAATACCATCAATCATTTAAATTAAATGAAACGACAACAGAGGGCGTCAACTCTAGCAATCTAAATCGTAATAAATGTAAGGCCAAATCTGGCAGCAAAGTATCTAATAATATCACTCTGGTTCACCAAAATATCCAATGTATAAGAAGTAAAGACCTCCAAATTGAGTTATTTCTTAATAGTAATAATATTGATATTTTATGTATAACGGAACACTGGTTAAATAGTAACGAAGCTATGTTTAATTTTAATAACCATCAGATTGTCAGTCTGTTCACAAGAAATAGCTCGATACATGGCGGGTCGCTAATAATATTAAACAATAAATTTAAATTTAAAGAACGTAAGGACATTGTGTCCTTATCTGTTGAACGTATATTAGAACTCGCTGCAATAGAAATACAGCAATTCATAGTAGTTTGTGTATATAGGCCACCCTTAGGTAATTTCGAAATTTTTGAAAAGAACATGGAAACTGTCTTAATCAATTTATCACAATTGAGTAAGAAAGTTATTATATGTGGAGATTTTAATGTTAATATTTTAGAAAATAGTTCGCTCACCAACAGATTAATAAATCTTTTCAAATCTTTCGGCTTGGCCCATACTTTTATGGAGCCGACTAGAGTGCCTGACACTAGCGCCACGTGTATTGATAACATTTTTACTGATGTAATTCCAATCAGTAAGATTTTGATTAGTAACCTGGAATCGGATCATCTAGGTCAATTAATTAAATTCGAGTCTGTATCGCATGATATTGCGAAAAAGGAAATAACTTTTGTGCCGCTTACTGCAGGCCGTGTGGAAAGAATGCGACATAATTTAACGTATAATCTGCCCTTTTTAACAACTTATAATGGCCCTAATGACATGTACAACTCATTCTTTCACACATTCATGAAACAATTTGACATGATATTTACATCCAAATCGGTCATGGTCGGTGGCGCAAAGGTTTTCAGTGACTGGGCTACTGCGGACTTACATAAACGAAGAACAATACTGTATCAACTATATGAGGAACGACGGTTTAACGCTAGTGAAGAGTTTAAGGAACATGTCAAAGAGTATTCTAAGAATTTCAAGATAGACTGCCGTATAGCTAAGCGAAACTTTTTAAGTCATAAAATCTTGAATAGCTCTGATGTCATTAAAACGACTTGGAAAATAATTAATGAAGAAACTGGTCGCCGGAAAAAGGAAATTAATGACTTTCGTTTAAAAGTAGATGGTAAAATCCTAGAGTCGAATTTAGATGTCGCAATTCAATTTGAAAATTATTTTACCAACATACCAGTGTCAACGACTAAGTGTCTGAACTCTTCGCCGGCGTCTGCCATTTTATTATTAGAAGATAACGTGTCTGAATGCAGTATACACTTTGAATTCAAGCACGTTACTGCCTTGGATGTAATTAAGGCATTCAAGTCAATTAATATAAAGAAAACTAATGACCTTTGGGGGGTGTCGGTTCACGTCCTTAAATCCTTATTGGAAGTCATAGCATCTGACTTAATGGTCATATTTAATCATTGTGTTGACTGTGGCGAGTTTCCTGATCTTATGAAACATAGCAAGATAATTCCATTATTCAAAACGGGTAGTACTTCTGACCCCACTAACTTTAGACCGATCTCCATACTACCCACTTTCAGTAAAATCTTTGAGAAATTAATTTTATCACAATTAATGGAACATTTTCAATATAATAATTTATTACACACCAAACAATTTGGTTTTACTCGGGGTCGCTCGACAACCGAAGCTGGTGTTGAGTTAATTAAACATATTTTTGAAGCCTGGGAGGGGTCACATGATGCCTTAGGTATTTTCTGTGATTTGTCCAAGGCCTTCGATTGCGTTAACCATGACACATTGGTCAGGAAGCTACACCATTATGGAGTTAGAAGTACTGCGCTAAACTTAATAAAAACGTACTTATACGGGAGAATACAAAGGGTAGACGTGAATGGAAAACGATCACCTGGGTCTTTGGTCAAAATGGGCGTACCACAGGGCTCAATTTTGGGTCCTTTTTTATTCCTCATTTACATAAATGATTTACCATACCTTATAAAGGACAAACATGATATAGTATTGTTTGCTGATGATACCTCACTCGTATTTAAAGTCAAACGACAACAGGAGTTTAATATCGATGTAAACAATGCTATATCAAAAGTAGTAGATTGGTTCAGTGTTAATAATTTATTACTGAATGAGAAAAAGACTAAATGTATTAAATTTATGACTACAAATGTGAAAAATAGACAAACTACTGTAACTATAAAAAATGATAGATTAGACCTAGTTAATGATACAGTATTTCTTGGAATAACGTTAGACTCCAAACTCCAATGGGGTCCTCATCTGGCTAAATTAGCGAATAGACTAAGTTCTGCAGTTTTTGCAGTTAATAAAATTCGGAATATAATAGACTTGAAAACCGCTCGATTAGTTTATTTTAGTTACTTCCATAGTATTATGTCATATGGTATTTTACTATGGGGTCGTGGTGCTGACGTAAACAGCATCTTTGTTCTACAGAAGAGGGCTATTCGTGCTGTTTACAAGATGGGTCATAGAGACTCGCTTAGAGATAAGTTCAAAGAAACGAATATATTAACCGTATACAGTCAATATATTTATGAAAATATTATGCATGTTCATAAACACATCGGTAGTTTTAGAAAGATCTGTGACATACATAATGTTAATACCAGGAATAAACATAAGCTCGCAGTGCCCTTTACACGGCTTCACAAAATAAAAAACTCTTTCATGGGTAATTGTATAAGGTTCTATAATAAGCTCCCAAGTAGTGTTACTCATTTATCAGTAAATAAATTTAAGAGTTACGTTAAACGTCAACTAATTTCTAAAGCGTATTATAGTATTAAAGATTATATAAATGATGACAATGCTTGGGACTGAATTATTTGTATTACAATTATTAATGACCGTGGAGACTATATACATCTCCTTGTATGCTTATTATTTTAATTTGACATCTGGAGACTCTTTACATCTCCAAAATTGACCGTGGAGACTTTCTACATCTCCCTTGTTTGTGTTTGTTGTTTTGTTTTTTTGTTTAATTGCCTACTTACCTATATTTAATTTTAATTTGACATTTGGAGACTCTTTACATCTCCGGAATTGTATTATTATTTTAACCTGACATTTTTATTAATTTAATTATTATTACTACTGGGACCTGTACATCCCTGTGACATTTAAATTAGATAGCTTATGTTTAGTATTGTAATAAGTTCTTTATTTAAAAAAATGGCTTACTGTTGAGTTTCTTGCGGTGCTTCTTCTCAACAATGGTCTCTTGAAGCGCTGGTAGATGGTAGATTCAGACTTGTAAAAGTGCCTACAGGGCCTACTTACAGAATAAATGTTTTTTTTATTTTTATTTTTTTATTTAAAAATATTCGTAACAACACGTTACTCGTAAGATTACAAAGTATCTCGTAGAATTCTATCATCAACATAACCTTCGATTAAGTTACTTAACTGAAAATAATTACACGAATTATTTTTTTATGTAGGTATTTAATGTATCTTATAAATGGTGTATTTATCTGTACGACAAATAAACTCTCGATTTCAAGAAAATACTTCAGTTTGTTAATGTATATTACTTAAAGTTTATATGGACTGTCTTGTTTTCAAGTGATCATATTTTTGTTCTCCGGGGAGCTAGGTATTTGCGGCCATAATAAGAAATGATGTTTTCCCTAAGTTCATTTTAAATGTAAAGGTTTCAATTCTGTTGGTGCCACACCCAATTTCTATACAAAACTGCCCATGATCCTTTCAGTTCTTAATTGGGGTACATGTTTTAGTAAAAACGCCCAGGAATAAGTTCTTTTAAACTGACAGATACGTAATAGGTCAGTCAAACAGAAATCGACGTTCCACCATATTTTTAACCAAAAGCCGACTTCAGTTTGACTGACCTATAACCATACCTATATTAACCTTTTGAACGCCGTACGTCAAATACAAAATGCGTCACTCACACGCCAAACATGTTTGCTATGCTAAGCAAATTACAACTTAATCCATACGAAACAAAGTCTCTTTTAATCTCTAACTTGTGTCGGCTGTGGCCGTCAGTGGCGTCAGTGGCACGACATTTAGTTGTCGGCCAGTGCCGACTGTGGCGTTCAAAAGGTTAAAAGAAGTTATTTCTTGCGTTGGCGCAAGACCGGTCCTAGCAGCAGTGGACGTCTCTCTTCTGAAATGTTGATGAACATATAAGTAATATCATTGCTTACCAGTAGGGTCACAGTTGCATGGCAGACAGATATCCCCAGCAGCCTGGAAGTAATTCTCACGGCATCTCTCGCAGTTCGCCCCGTCTCGGTTTTCTCGACACTCAACACAGTGCCCGCCGTGTCCAGTGTGCTCGTATAGCTGCTTATCGAAGAAGCACTTGTTGGAAAACCCGTTGCAATTACACTCTGGAAATAAAACATTCAAAATTCAAAAATTCAAAATTCAAAATATTTATTCAGTAAATTGGCCACATGAGGGCTCTTTTACACGTCGGTATAGTCTTTATTATTTCTACTGAGCCGATCTTCTACACAAAGGCCATTGTTTGTAAACAATACCATTGTCTTTCTTTGTGTCCGTAACACCAAGCCGATTACATAAAAAAAAGTTAGAACTACATTGAATGTACATTGAATTATCAACCCTACTCTCTTAGTCAGTAGGTTTAAAATGTAAAGTGTCAGGATACAGATATAAGTCTTTATTATTTGAACTGTGCTTATTCTTTACACAATACTATCATCTACACAAAACTTATATCTGTATCCTGACACTTTACATTTTAAACCTACTGACTAAGAAGGTAGGGTTGATAATTCAATGTACATTCAATGTAGTTCTAACTTTTTTGTATGTAATCGGCTTGGTGTTACGGACACAAAGAAAGACAATGGTATTCTTTACAAACAATGGCCTTTGTGTAGAAGATCAGCTCAGTTCAAATAGTAAAGACTATAACACGGAGTGAATCTACTAGCGCTTCGGACAAGACCATCATTGCGGAGAAGCGCCGCAAGAAACTCCAGCAGAAGGTCATTTTTTAAATTTGAATAAGTCATTGAAACCAGCCTTAACTGACTATGTATAAACGGTCGTATATGAATCATCACAACGTTTAAAGTGACAAGGTACTGAAGTGTATACATATTTATCGACCGTACAGCGGAAATCCAGTCTTTTCCAAACTCCTTCATCAGATCAGGCGGGTTATTATGAGTCAGTTATGAAGTTAAGTTTACGCTGAGAGAAAAGGACAGAGCTACATAACTGGTATAGCTCTGTCCTTTATGCTCGCCGTAAAAGGAACTGGATAGCTACGTCATAATAACCCTTCAGAGGCTCCCTTCTCCTCGGCAAAACCCAATTGCTTTTGATACTTAATTGTGTGTAACTCGGCCGCTCTTACTGTCAAGCAAATAAGGACTAACATAGCGTAGCAGTTAGCGTAGTAGTAGGCTTTTAGATATTTGCATTGCCATTTGCTTATTAAGGCGGTTTTTACACTGCCGCCACATCCCATCGCGGCGTGCGGAGCGACGAATTGGGATGCAGTGACGACGCACAACCGTACGGATTTGCTCCGTATCTTGGCATAGGAAGGCAAACGAGCCCACAGGCCACCTGATGTTAAGTGGAAACTGTGACCCATAGACAATCGTATTCACAAGACTGCAAATGCACTGCCAACCCTGAGGACTAAGATGGAATGCCTCTATGCTAGTCATTTCACCGGCTGTCTTATCCCCAAACCGGAACACAACAATGCAAACACTGTTGCTTGGCGGTAGGTTAATGGATAAGATGGTGGTACCAACCCGGACGGACCCTGCACAAGGTCCTCCCACAAGTTGGCTCTCTGACTATGGACGGGACCCGATTTACTATGGAGCTCGGTGTGGCATACCCTGCGTCCTGCACCGCTGTGCGATTCGCACATTCTCACGGAGAGACAGACACAGTGTGACACACTGCGCGGTTTTTGCGTACAAATCAAGATTCTACAGTAACTGTCTTATTCAATAAATTTATTATTATTATTATTATAGTTATACCTATACCTTAGCACCGGACGCCACTGCGATGTGCGCAGCAGTGTAATAATAAATAACCACCTAATTCCAATACCTACAGCGCCGTTCAATATTGAATGAAAGATTTAAAATAAACACTGCGAAACATAATATCGTCATTGCTTTGAATAAACCTCGTATCTATACTCCCTACCTACAGCACAATTACCTAATAAATAAGGCTAAGTTCACATGAACGCGCGATTCAACTGTTCACACGACGCCGGCTTGCGCGCGGCAGTCTAGCGTGAACTTGGAGGAGGCAATTTGCTTGTGGGTTTGCGCAAATCAACAGATACCTCCCCTCCCTCCATCCTCCATTTTCGTATCTCCGTGCTTCCGTCTGCCTCAAACCGCGCGGGTCAACTGAACAGGTCGATACAAGAGTGTAGATCATAAACCGCGGGTCAGGATCTTGCGCGCGGTGCATGGTGGTGCGCGCGGGCACGCGCCGACGCGCAGTAATGTACACAACAACATTGATTTGTTACAATCTTAAACCGCGCGCCGAGCCTCCCGCGCGTCGCCGCGCGTTCATCTGAACTTAGCCTAATGTAAAGGGCGAATTAAGATACTACGGACCCATATCACGCTCATGATACGGACCTAGGAGTCCGACGCCCCCTTGAGAAAGCCTAAAGTAGATAGTGGAGCGCGTCATCAACTCATCATGAATAGAAAATATTTAAATTACGAGCTATGTCTACATACGTTTGCACTCGTAGACGTTGCTAGGAGACGCTCTGCCCCATGGTGCATCGTTGAAAAAGTCACGGCACTTTTCACACGATCGGCCGGCAGTGTTGTGTTCACATCTGTACAAGCACATTATGAATATTACTGGTGAAAATTGAATTGAAATATGTTACATACGCGATGGAAAAAAATATTGGCCCTGAAGAAAACATTATTTTATTTTATAAAATAATCATAACAGCATTTAAAGATTTTATAGAATTCGCTTGTCTCACCCGGGACTCCAACCAGCTAAAAATTTCAAAAATAAATACGCAACTTTATTCTACTAATCGATCTATCTAGCTGGTTCAATTCCGAGTAAGACAATAGCGACTTTAAGAAACTCTTTTAAATGCAGTTTTGTTTCTCATTAAAAATAAAAGAATGTTTGCTATAAGTAAAATGATCTAAAATCCAGGGCAGTAATTTTTTTCCATCCTGTATAACTAATTGGTTTGAAGAGAGACCTTACGGTTTACGTCCCTTACTCCGTAAAGCCCGATAGCTCCATCCCTGACACTCGTGATTCTAGAATAATTCGAGAGAAACAGATGGAGCTAGCGTTTCTTCGAACTTCGATTCCAATACATCACGTTGTACTTTAAAGGTTTCAAAATGAAATATAAAACTCACCTGCAAGTTCTGACTTTGGAGCCATCCTCCATATCCTGCAACTCACAGACGGATGCATGTCCATTGCACGTGCACCTTGCACCGACGGCCACGTCGGCAATGGCGTACCAATATGACTGAAGCACCTGGCTGTCACCGAAGATCTCGTCACCGAAGGTGTTGAGCCGGTCGAGAGAGATACGAAGGTCTGTAGCTGTCACCCATTCCTACAATAACAAGTGAAAATGAACATTGCTAGTGCAATGTAAACCTTAAAACCACTCTTACTAACGTAAATAAGGACTCAAATTTAATATATAATTCCTTACTTGGTGCTAAGACTTCATAAACCAAAAGAAGGTATCTCAAATTCAATAGCCAAAGTAGATTCAATCCTTTCCCGTTAGTAATAAAGTTCTAGATACTTGCTACAGCGTTTTTGTTTGAGATACCGCCATTTGTAAAAATTCAACTACTATCAAGGCGTAGGAATAGAAAAAGGTGATTAGTTATTTAAATTACTGAACGTCGTAGGTTTGTTCTAACGTAGATTTAAACTTCTGGCGGTATAAGTAGGGTAAATATCGCTGAGACGATGATGTGTCAAAGATGTTTGAATCACTGTTTGAGATATAATGTATGTATTTTATAATTTATAACTGAATACCAAATAATTAATTAATGTAGGTACAATATTGCCAAGACACGAGTACTCGTGTCTGGTTCTTCTGGAAAATACCAGGAGAATGATTCAAGGATCGATATCGGAATAGAATGTAATAAATTTGAATTTTGGAAGATTTAGATCGAAATGTAAGAGTGGCCAGGAACGCAAACAAAAGAGGTTGTAACAACCTCGTTACAAACTTACATAAGTTTCCGTCAAAAATGACATTTTTGGGACAAGGTTTTGCTGCAGACTGTGCTTTTTTTTGCACAGTCGTCATCCAAGAACATTTCAACAACAAAATATTTAACAGCATTTTATTGCTTACTAACGCCATCCTTGAACTGTCACCTATGAACTAAGGGTAGAAACAGTTTCTATTCTCATTAATAGATGGCGTTAGTAAGCAATTATGACGTGATAAATATGTGGTAAGGTAAATACCTGTAAAATAATAAACTAAGTTAAGGCATGCCAATTAGAAACTGTTTAATAGACAAATTACATACTAATCGAAAATATGAAGCCTATAAAATATGCAAACGTTAGGTTTAGTTCAAATTATTAGTACCGATCTACCCGTTTATACCTACCTACCAAATAGTTATGATGGGAAAACACAGGTTTCTAAATCTTGTAAATAATTGGGTTGTTATTGTTGAATACATAATCCAAGAACATTTCAACAACAAAATATTTAACAGCATTTTATTGCTTACTAACGCCATCCTTGAACTGTCATCTATGAACTAAGGGTAGAAACAGTTTCTATTATAATTAATAGATGGCGTTAGTAAGCAATTATGACGTGATAAATATGTGGTAAATACCTGTAAAATAATAAACTAAGTTAAGGCATGCCAATTAGAAACTGTTTAATAGACAAATTACATACTAATCGAAAATATGAAGCCTATAAAATATGCAAACGTTAGGTTTACTTCAAATTATTAGTACCGACCTACCTGTTTATACCTACCTATCCAATAGTTATGATGGGAAAACACAGTCTTCTAAATCTTGTAAATAATTGGGTAGTTATTGTTGAATACATCATCCAAGAACATTTTATAAACAGAATATTCAACAGCATTTTATTGCTTACTATCGCCATCTTTGAACTGTTATCCTATGAACTAAGAGTAGAAACAGTTTATATTCTCATTCTTAGATGGCGTTAGTAAGCAATCATGATGTGATAAATATTTGGTAAAAACCTGTAAAATAATAAACTAAGTTAAGGCATGCCAATTAAAACTGTTTAATAGACAAATTTCATACTAATCGAAAATATGAAGCCTATAAAATATGCAAACGTTAGGTTTAGTTCAAATTATTAGTACCGACTTACCTGTATATAACTACCTACCGAATAGTTATGATGGGAAAACACAGTCTTCTAAACCTTGTAAATATTGTTGAATACATCATCCAAGAACATTTCGTATACAGAATATTCAACAGGATTATATTGCTTACTAACGCCATCTATGAACTAAGAATGGATACTAATATAATTAACCAAGTTTAAATGAATAAAACTCGTTATTTACAAAAATTAACAGCTCTCTCTCTTTAACTTTTTGACGATGATCAAAGAGTCCTTTAAAAATATAAATTTATGTTTCTCCTGCTTTGTCCTATAAGCTAATAAAAATTGGAAGGACGATAGGTGTTATGGGACCCAACGATTCCAATAGCTTGCCAAAGTCTGTAACTGAGGCTTCTAACGTTACAATATTCAAGAGACAACTTAAAAACTAGTTGGTCATCATCATGTCAGCCGAAAGACGTCCACTGCTGGACATAGGCCTCCCCCAAGGCTCTCCACTCAGACAGGTCTTGCGCTTTTCGCATCCACCGCGCTCCCGCGATCCTTACAAGGTCGTCATTCCATCTTGTTGGAGGCCTACCTACAGCTCGTCTCCCGGTGGTCATGGTGTTTTTACAGCTTAAAAAAAAGCTGAGTATGATTTATTTTAAAAAATAATGAGTTTTTTTTGCAAAGCTTTAAAATTAACCAAGATTTGTTCCTGCCTTCCTCTTTCTAGGAAAACAGAATTTAACATCGAGTCTATATGGCCGACCTGTTACATGACGTCACAGTGCATATCGGATCTCTCTGTCTACCTAATCACCTTCTTCATCATCATCATCATGTCAGCCGAAAGACATCCACTGCTGGACATAGGCCTCCCCCAACTCTCCACTCAGACCGGTCTTGTGCCGTTTTAATTAGCCAATTTTAATTTTAACTCTTTTGCGGTATTTGCATATATTGTTAGGAAATGCGATTTAAATAAAAAACCGGCCAAGTGCGAGTCGGGCTCGCGCACCAAGGGTCCCGTACCGGAGCTGAGGTTTGCTTTTCATTGGACATTTCGTCGGTGAAACTGCAAATCGCGTAACCAACAAATTTATGATAGAGCAATATAAACCTTACCTGCTTATTAATAAGGTGCATTTTTCTCGTTATTTAAAATGTTACTTACGCGGTTTTGCAGTTTCACCGACGATTTGTCCTACACTATACAGGCTGATAGAACTTACGTAGACAAGCTTACCTGCAACTCAGGGCTGCTGTCAAAGTTGTACGCAGACGGCCGTCCCTCAAGGGTCGAGAACAGCACGTTCCCCCCAGAGAGGGGGGAGATGTCGGAATACTCGCTGGTGCAGAGCGCGCGGGTCTCAGCACCGCTCTCGGCAGCTCGCTGTTCCTGGACGCCGTAGGTGTCACGACAGGACGCGCTGAAAAGCAACAGGTAGCTATAGTAGAGCCGTTATCAACTGTCCCTCGGAGCAATAAACCCCGCTGTCAGCAAGGATGTGCAACACACGATAAACACTTTTTTTTATGGCATTGGAAGGCGAACGGGCACACAGGCCACCTGATGGTAAGTGGAAACTGTGACCCACAGACATTCGCATTCACAAGAACGCAATCCTAAGACTGCAAATGCGTTGCCAACCCTAAGGACTAAGATGGAATGCCTCTGTGCTAGTCATTTCACCGGCTGTCTTTTCCCCAAACCGGAACACAACAATGCAAACACTGCTGCTTGGCGGTAGGTTAATGGATAAGATGGTGGTACCAACCCGGACGGACCCTGCACAGGTCCTCCCACAAGTGAACGTTCACACGTACACGGTGTTTATCGATAGTTTGCTACCTGCGTTGGAATTATAGCTTGTTATTGAATTTCGTTTATTATAACGCGTGGTGGTCGCATGTTATTATTAAAGCCATGTACTAATATAGTGCAGTAATGCAGTTTCTTTTTAAATAATTATTTCTATGTTATATTATCAAAGTTGGTGACGTATCCCATAAATTGAGTTTTTGCTTGCGCTACAAAAAAGCATCGTCCAATTCCATGGAAATGCTTTAGTTTATCAGAAAACGACGTTTGCACGGTGCAGTCTTAGGCTGAAGCCAGACGAGCGTATTTTTTGAGTTGTGAGTCGCGTAATTTCTGCTCCTCCATTCAGTTTCATAGTAGTAGTAGTAGTATGATGAATGGAGGAGCAGAAATTACGCGACTCACAACTCAAAAAATACGCTCGTCTGGCTTCAGCCTTAAGGTTCGAGCCATCACGTCCCCTCACTAAACTAAACTACTACACCTACCCTGTATAAAACCACTTATTAGGGTGCGGCTCCACTGAGGCGGAGACGAGAGGAGCGGAGCGGAGCTGTGCCAATATTAACCAATGGAATCTGCGCCAGGCGCGCTCGACGTGACCGCATGCGCCTTTTATTGGTTAATATTGGCACAGCTCCGCTCTGCTCCTCTCGTCTCCGCCTCAGTGGAGCCGCACCCTTAGGTACCTGAAATATTGGTAGGGCTGCCACTCCGAGGTTTCGCCGGCCCGCCGGTAGATGGCGAAACTTTGCGGCCGCGGCGAGTAGAACACGAGACGCACGTACGTAATGTCGAAAGACTTGCCTAGAAAACAAACAGACATTGTAACAAACATAATTCAGTATAGGCAGGCGCGGCTCACTCCGCGATTTTCGTTAATCGCTACAAGTACATGCCGGTTACCCATCTGATGGGTACTATTCAGGGGCTGCCACCAATTTAATACATAACAAGATATCGTATGAGTGCGATAAAGATGGGTAGCTAATTGGCCACCATGATAGATACGCATGAGTGCGATAAAGATGGGTAGCTAATTGGCCGCCATGACAGATAGGCACCATACAGGCACGCCGCATCATTCGGTCCCGTAATTTGAAACAACAATTTATCCCTGTCTAACAATAGCGTTCGCTACGGATTGCCATCTTTATCTGCTGAAATATGGTAACGTAGCAACTGTCAGTAATTGGTGACAAACTTTGAACGCGTTTAGTATGAGCATATTAAAATTTACGTATCTAAAAATAAAATATCCCGCCGCATTCGTCTGTTTGTTAAATTATTATTTTCCCATTAAATTATTTTATTTTGAATCGTTCACAGCCCTCATTATCGGCGACGCGGCGAGTGAGCCAATTCATTTTCACCGATCGTACACAGCCTTAACGTTCCGTTTGGCTTGCGCTGGAGTCAGCGATGACAGAGGGCCATAAATAATAATGTTTTAGCTAAGATAAAAGCGGCTTTTGTAAAGATCAAAGCAGTGCGCCTTCTGTACTTGTACCTACTATTATCTATTCTGTGGTATAGGTGTAAATACTTCATGAACGTATAAGTTTGTTAGGTTTATTTTGCTCTATCATAAATTTTTGCGTTATGCAGTTTTGCCACCGACGATTTGTCATGTTCATGGGTCGGAATAGGCAGTGCCTATTTGCCTAAACTTTGTTTATTAATGATTGGTTTAAAAACGAGGGCCTCTGATGGTAAGTGGAAACTGTGACCCAGAGACATTCGAAGCCTGCAATCCTAAGACTGCACATGCACTGCCAACCCTGAGGACTAAGATGGAATGCCTCTATGCTGGTCATTTCACCGGCTGTCTTATCCCCAAACCAGAACTCAACGATGCTAACACCGCTGTTTGGCGGTAGGTTAATTGATAAGATGGTGGTAATGATCCGGACCATACACAAGGTCCTCCCACCACAAGATTGTTTAACTACGCCCCTCTTTTCATGGATACTTACCCAAATGCAGGGTCAAGTTGACTTGGTTGGGGTACTGTATGCCCTCCTTCATGGTCTCAGACTGCCACCATGTCAGGTCGTTATGCTCGTAGTGACGGTCCGTGAGGAGTTCACTGGAGAACTGGCCAGGTCTGCACTTCTCGCAGGATCTGAAGAGACCAAGGGATTTTTAGGTAAGATTAAAATTATCATGACAATTAACGTCAAACAAGAATCAAAAAGAATGGCTATAACGTTCAAAAAAATTCAAAAAACCCGACTGCAATAAAAAAACAACTGAAAAGCAAAAATAAGCCGTTTAGTTTTTATTAATAAAATAGTAGTTTAATTGATTATTACAAGTGACAGAATACAAGCAGAACTCTCTGTCTAGCAAAAGGAGTTTACGTATTTTATTTGGAATGGGCTATTTACTAGCTTTCTTTTGAGACCCATATTGTTTTAATTAAAAATATATTTGTTTCCGTTTATTTTTTTGCGGGCGCCATTTTGAAATATTGTATAACCTATGTCACTGCGACAATTAAGACAAATCGAATGACACATCGCATGTTAAAATCCGTCAAGCCGTTACCTACATACTCGTACATACGCCCGAAAATCATAACCCTCCTTCAGACGCAGTCGGGTCAAAAGTTATAAGTAGCTTCTAAGATTTAACCAAAAGCACTTTTTTATGGCATAGGAAGGCAAACGAGCAAACAGGCCACCTGATGGTATGTGGAAACTGTGACCCATAGACATTCGCATTCACAAGACCACAATCCTAGGACTGCCAATGCACTGCCAACCCTGAGGACTAAGATGGAATGCCTCTATGCTAGTAATTTCACCGGCTGTCTTATCCCCAAAACGGAACACAAGCGAACACTGCTGCTTGGCGGTAGATTAATGGATATGATGGTGGTATCAACCCGGACGGGACCTGCACAAGGTCCGCCCACCCGCAAACATGCAAGAAAGGTGTCCTATTTAAAAAATAAAACTATTATTTCTAATCGCTTTATCGCAAATCGCATCACTTTAAACAGTCTCAAGGAAATATTGTTATGACTAAGTTTAATATATCCAAAGAACAGACAAGCGTTATGGTTATTGGTGTTATGAGGTCATTATAATCACAATCTTGTTAGAAGATACCAAGTTTTATTCCATTGTGATTGTCGGCAGCGCCGGATTAGCCACATAGCCAGAGTAGCAAAGTCAAAGTCAGTCATTTATTTTGCTTAAAACGTGGTACAGAAGATGGTTTACATAGATTATCACAGAAACACACATTGTACCAGTAGCTGGCATGCAAAATTTATTCTTAAAGGTTTAGGAAATACAAAAGTTATTGCAATGTCGAAATGTACAATGTTATTTATTACTCATACACCGTCGGGTAATCGCTATAAAATTAAAATTGAACTAAGTATTTATGTCTAAAACAATATTCACCATTTATAATAATTAAAACAGTCACCAACACAATAAAAACATTCCTGTATAAACCACTTCCTTAATCTAGCTTTAAAAAGGCTAATTGGCAATTCTTTAATCTCATCGTGCAACTGATTGTATATACTAATTGCCGTACAATATGCATTGTTCCCGTGCAGTTTGGTCCTTTTAGTCGGAACAGCCAGTCGATTGGGGTATCTCGTATTAAATATACAAATGTCACTTTTCTTATTAAATAACCCTGGATGTGATTTAAGGGTGAATTTTTGAGATGGACGTTTTTTCGTAATTTCGGTGGCACATTTTTTTTTCATCGTTTGATGATAATTTATAAAATGACTAGAAAGAGATTAAATTTTTAATCGAAATGCTGTATGAGGCACCATTCTGAAGCTATTATTTTAGTTAAAAACTATTTTTATTTTTTTTGCGCCACCGAAAATTACAACGGTGCCACCGAAATTACATCGTAAATTTACAAGCTTACAAGTCTTTTAAAATATGTAATTCAAATTAAATTAAACTTCAGCATGATTTTTAACAATATTTTTAATCAAAATATTTTTAACAAATTTAAGAACAATGCAATAGTTAATTTAATGAACAATGCAATAGTTAAGTTAATGACAAGAAGTAGTTAATGTTCCATATAATTTTATGAAAGGCAAATGCTTAATTGGTCTTTCATAAAATTCTTCTTGTCTTCTTAATTTATAAAACTCTCTAAAACACGTTTTATAAACTCTAGAAAAATAATCAAAAACTTACATGCAAAATCAGGTTTCACAACAATATTGTTTGGTAGAAATTAAATGACAGTCTCTAAGTATTCGTTCTTCATTAAAAAAACGTTTTATGTAATAAAGCACAATGCTTAAAACATTATAATATTACCTTTCCTACCTAAATCATGTTTTATAAACTCTATAAAAACAATCAAAAACTTACATGCAAATTCAGTCTTCACAACAATACTGTTTGTTTGAAATTAACTTTAAAAAATAGTCTTCGCATGAACTTAGTTTTTATTTTAGGTCAATTGAAATAGTTCTGATTATAGACATCATTAAATTTTTAAATATCATTAATAAATAAATATTAGCATCGTTATATAAAATGTGATTTTAGCTACGCATTTATGCTAAATCTATGACTGTTTTTAACAAAATCCTATACAAAATTTACTTGACTTGTAATTTCGGTGGGCATTTGTAATTACGGTGGACAAAAACGCCACCGAAATTACGCCACAGAAATTACGGCATAACAGTTTTTCAAAGATATCGGTTGCACTATATACTTTATTAAAAGATGCATTACGGGTTTCATTTAGTATATAAAGGTATATTATACATATCAAAAAAATAACTAAAACATACTTATTTAACGTACAGAAATTACGCGCCACCGAAATTATTTCACAGGGTACCAAAATACATCGCGAAAAAGACTAACCTCGCTAGCTCTAACGGCGCACAGATACACGTCCACTCCATTCGGTTGCGAAAGCACAACTAATGGTCTCTTTAAATAAAAACGTAAACAAACATGGCGGTAAGTCACTAGACGAACCAGATATCAGCAGGTATTTGCGAGTCGTTTCGTGAGTGGTCGGCGCGGGACAAAGACAAAGCGGTCTGCCTACTTTTAGGTATTAATATTTTTGCATTATTGGATAATTATTAAGAAGCGTCATTTAATATTCTTTCTAATGATGTATAATACCTAATTAAGATGTGGCGTACACACAAAGTTACGCGAGCTTGTTTGGACAAAACTGGAAGTGTGACATGCCTCAGAGTGGTCATATTCGCGCTATTTTTAAAGTTCAATATTTTTTTTCAGAGATTTGGCTTACATTTGCGTGATGATTATGTATGGCTTCTTAATATGACAGTGTATTTCATGAAAAACATTTTTTTTAATATTATTTTATTAATTATTTTCCGTATTACAGACGTGTGACACCCAAAAATGCCTGTTTGAAAATTCACCCTTAACAAATAAACACGCTTCATATATATATATATATACTTGGCACAGTCAACAGATTTAATTCTCTAAATAATGGCTTACAAGATGTTAATAAAGATGTTAGCAAATGCTACAGGCTCCACGGGTACACTATATAACACCCCTGGATGCCCCGCGCATCCACGTCTCCTTTACATGCATTCCAAAGGGCCTCTTTATAGAGGTTCAGGGATAATGCGCTTGGTGGTATTATCCCTGGCTGGGTTACCTGCTAGAAGCACCAGCGGTGGTCTGTTGGCAGTACTCCATCTCCCCATGGTCTCCGCAGGTGTTGGTCGCTTCCATGCGCATCCTGTAAGCTGCATTGACGAATTCTGGGATGCATCTCTGAAAACAACATATTCTTGATTAATGGGATGTATCTAATAGATACAACACCGACATAATGCTGCCGTAATACCAAACGGGGCTAACTGCATAGTAATAGTATAAGCGTTTTAAATTTAATGTAGTTCCCAATAGAGTCTAGGATGCTTCGACTACTGAACTAAGCTGACAAAGCCTTAGACCTGGTATTTGATATATAGCATTTGCATTTCGATTCCTCTCGAAAATAATCAACATTATTTCAGTTTTGATCTGAGAGCAACATAAAATGGTTCCTGCTCGAAATAACGATTACTTAATTTCGCTCGTTAATTTGTTTCCACCGCCCACTACCAACACTCTTTTCTTGTCATTTCTAACCTAATAGCTAGATCTTTAGGTACATTTTCACTTGCAGGCCTTATCATTTTAAAATACCATAGTCGCCACGCCATCCAATTATCGGAAGAATCAAACAGCGAAAAGGTTATTCCTAGCAATCATAAGAGCTTTATTAAGGCTCTGTCATCCCGGCTCATAGACACCACCGGAGCTAGAGCTGGTGCTTACGTCTCCCAAAGGATTGGGCTAGCTATCCAGAGAGGCAATGCAGCCAGTGTCATAGGGACCATGCCGCGAGCGAGGAGAGGGGGTGTTCTATTTATAGTGGTGATTATTATTTACATCTTTAATATTTGAGTAGCTTAGTTTAGTTTTAACTTTTAATGGTATTGCTTAATGTACATAAAAAATCATAAGATCATCATATCGCTCGCTTATCGATTCCACCCACGCGAGCGCTTACTAACAAAAAACCATTGAACTTAGTAGAATATCCAAGGAATATTCCATTCAAAATGCTACTCCCTAGGTCCAGCGGTTTCGGCTGTGTTGATCGATCATTTCCTTCTAGATTTACATACATACATACATTAAATCACGCCTGTTTCCCAGAGGGGTAGGCAGAGACCACTTCTTTCCACTTGCTACGATCTTGACAAATTTATTTCGCTTCTTCCACTTTCATACATCGAGTCATGCACGCACGTCGGTTTCGGGTACTTAAGATTCGGCCCTTTTCCAGTGTTTCTCCGATTTTATTCGAAAAAGTACGCCTAGGCCCTTACGGCGCTTCGACTCACTTTCGATCTGTATATCTCTTTCGTCAATCTTCTGTCACCCATCCTTTCCAAATTACCGAACCATCGAAGCATGCCCTTTTCAATCTTAGTCACTCCATCTCCTTTTATTCCACATTTCTCCCTGACTCTTTCATTCCTTACTCTATCAATCAGTTTCACACCACACATAGGTACTACCATTCACTACCATCCATCAGGGTAGGGGCCAGCACTCCATTGTGAACAGCAGCACAATAAAATAACAGGATGTTTATGAAATTTCTAACACTTCCCTAATTGTAGTTTATGCAACTGATGCATAATGAGAGCTTAATTATGTACAGTTGCATACACTACTTTATCTACACACATATCATAAGTTTAGAATTATCCTACTTTCGTAATCGCATAAAATTACAGCAATAATGGCGGCAATTCGATCCTCCGTCAAGACGAATGGATTTTTTTAATCGTAGACAAACGAATGTCATGCGATTTATATTTAAAAAGCATTCCTAATGAATTGACGTTTCGTGTCGAAAACTGTTAATAACTATGAATTAGAGACCCTCTTGAGTTTTGACAGCTGTTCCAAATTTAAACTCACATACAGATACAGTAGAGATTTTACCTAATACCACAGACAAGAAAGTTCTCATAATGTAAATAGGTTGTAATAATGCTGGCCATTTTCAACGGGTTTTGAACGCATAATAGAGGACTTATGATAATGTGTGTAGATATTTAAAGATACAGTCTGTATGTATGGAGTAGGTACTACTAATTTTACCATACCGTAAGCTAAATGTAGATTAATTAGCGGTAAAATGTAACGTAAATAAAAACACTTGAACCGCCCGGCGAAGGTCGACAGTGTCCATTGACGATAGATGACATCATTGACGTCCGCGTGTACAAACATACCGAGAAACAGACTTCCTTTGATACAGGGTGATAGTAAATTTCAGTTTTCGCACAACTCAACTTTTAAAATAATATTACAACAACAAATTACAACTGAATATTGGAATGGGACATACAGCGAAAAATGTATTTTGATGAAATAAAAATCTTTACTTTTTTTTCATTCCGTATCGAAAGTTAACCATAATCGAAGCTAAAATGACAATTGGCGTAAACAACTAAATTGTACTGTAAAATTGTTCTATACGCCAATTGTCATTTTTACCATCGAAGGAAGTACCTATAGTATTTTTCGTTACGCAATGGAAGAAAATTAAGGATTTTAATTGAGGCCTAAACTACTGTCCTTAATCATGTACAATGTTTTTGAAAATGCCCAAGGTACGTTTGTTGAAATGTATTTCGATAAAACAATAGCTAATTAGCAGATGGTTGCGTTTATCGCGTTACAAAAGTCTACAGAGCATCCGTCACTTTCGTAGGTACTTATATATGTACGTGTCAGAATGTGACGGATGTTGTATGTATATTTTATAATGCGATAAACGCTGTTAAGGCCCCAGAAGACATAGGCATAGGAAGATAGAAACCCAAAGTCAGTTAAGATCACAATAAGGGAATGCTATTTATACAATTATTAACAGATTTTGTATGAAAATAACCGGTTAAAACCGGTAATAAACGGTTATTTGCATTCCCTAATCACAATACTTGTTATAAAATCTCATGTGTCTTTTAGTTTTAAACACGAATATTATAGTCTAGTTAATAAGCTTTAGAAGGATGTCACGTTACACGCTCGCATGGTAAGATTTTTATGGCTTCAGTTCAACTGTTAAAATCCGCTGCCACTGCCCTCGTACTGGGAAAAGACGCAAGTGCTATTAATTCATAGAAGCATATTAAACTCTCAAGGGTTATAATAAGGTTGGAAGTGCAATAGAATTCATATAGCAGATGTGCCTTTTTTCCGTAGACGGTCGTCACTCATATGAGTGAAAAATGGTGTAGCGAAGAGAGAAGAATCTTATACCTATTAGAACTTTATCATCATCATCATGTCAGCCGTTAGACGTCCACTGCTGGAGGCCTACCCACAACTCGTGTCCCGGTCCGCGGACGCCACTCAAGAACCTTCTGACCCCATCGGCCATCAGTCCTGCGTGCGATATGCCCCGCCCACTGCCACTTCAGTTTAGCTATTCTTCGGGCTATGTCGGTAACCTTAGTTCTCCTGCGGATATCATCATTTCTGATTCTATCACGCAGAGAAACTCCGAGCATAGCCCTCTCTTTGTTATCGCCCAAGTCTCGGATCCGTAGGTCATCACTGGCAACACACACTGGTCAAAGACTTTTGACTTCAAACACTGCGGTAATTTGGACGAAAAGGTGCAGCGAAGCTTCCCGAACGCTGCCCAGCCGAGTCGGATTCGACGAGTGACCGCTTGATAGTTGTGTCAAAATATATGGAATTGTTAGACAAAACCCTAACCCGATTCGGATCTTCGTTTGTCCGCATAGACCTCCCAACTTATTAGAGATATCAGGATTCAATTTAGCCCGTAATACATCTAGCCATAGCTGGTTTACCCGCCTGAGGTTCCTTGTACTAAAAATAGTACATAATGCAGCCATTGAAATAGTGTACAAAGGAAGTAAAGTAGAATTTCTGTTGTTTTTATGACTAATTGTCAAATTAGAAAATTTAATTTAATTCATTCATAATAGATTCATATTCCTTTGACGAATTTCGTTGTATGGTGGGCCATAGGTTAGAAAAAATAAAATTGAAAATCGGACATACCACGGAGGAATCACAGAAAATCTATTCCCATAGATTTACATACATACATACATACATACATACCTTCACGCCTGTAATCCCAGAGTGGCCTAGGCAGAGCTACAGAATTACAACTTTAAAAAGTTGTTGATAATTCAGTAACCACAATTTGCACAAATAGGCTAAGATGTTTACAAGCATATTAGTGACAGGTTGCAAGCCCATACATACATACATACATTAAATCACGCCTGTTTCCCAGAGGGGTAGGCAGAGACCACTTCTTTCCACATTCTTCCCCATAGATTTTCAATGGGAAAAATGGGATACATACATACATACATAAACTCACGCCTTCATTCCCAGAGTGGGATAGGCAGAGCTAAAGAATTACCAACAAGTCTTAAAACTTCTTGATAATTCTGTAACCACATTTTGCACAAGTAGGCTAAGATGTTTCCCAGTGTATTAGTTGACAGGTGGCAAGCCCATCGCCTAACAGTACTACAAGCCCTTATTCCCTTAGTAGCCTCGTATCGACATCCACGGGAAGACATGGAGTGGCACTATACTAACCCGGCAACCACACGGGATCGGAATAATCACAGAAAATCTATTCCCATAGATTTACATACATTAAATCACGCCTGTTTCCCAGAGGGGTAGGCAGATACCACTTCTTTCCACTTGCTACGATCTTGACAAATTTCTTTCTTTCTTTCCCATAGATTTTCAATGGGAAAAGTGGTGAAACTTCGACTTTAAGCGGCGCTCTTCGCTCGTAACCTTTTTGAAGCTTCATCTTTATCTTTAATTACAGAAATGATGAGAAATCTATAGCAGCTTTCCTCCATTTAGACTCCCGGGGACTGCAAATGCACCTACACTCGCGAGCAAAAAACTCAAGCTGCAAGTTTGGGTTCTCCGTCCAGTATCTCTTGACCTATTCAGAATATCTTTCATTCATTTCATCATTCTATCTAAAAAAATGATACCAAACGAAAGCTGATAATGTAACAATTTAAAAAAAAAACAAAAATCCTGGGAATCCGCCCAGGATTTTCCAAGTTATGTCTCATTTCCCGATATGTGGATCATTTACTCGTTCCGAAACGTACGGGGTGTGCCCCTTTTGACCCCTATAAATATGGGGTAGGAGGGGGAAATGTCATCAGTCACTTATCAGAAGTTGACCGGTACACATCTCTGCTAACCTTACTCGGAAACCCTGAAGAAAATGGATACCACCATGACTGAAGCCGCCCAAGTCGTGGCCTTGCTGGAAGAGGGACACAACCAACGCTTCGTGGCTGACCAGCTGAATTTAAGCCAGTCAGCAGTAACCCGAGTTTACCGACGGTTTTGGGAGACTGGGGCCTTGACACGAAGACCAGGTTCTGGCCGCCGGAGGTGCACATCTGAGAGTGATGACCGCTTTATAGTCACTTCCTCTCTCAGAAATCGGCACCAGACCGCCGTTAGTGTCAATCAGCATCTTCGGGATGTACGAGGGGTTACTGCCAGTGAGTGGACAGTAAGACGAAGACTCAAGGAAGCTAACCTGACCCCAAATCGACACGCCACGGGCCCCAGACTGCTCCCGCGTCACCGCCAAGCACGCCTGGAATTTGCTCGTCAACACGAAAATTGGACCATTGAGCAATGGACCCCAGTTCTTTTTTGTGATGAGTCCAGGGTGTGCTTGAATGGCTGTGACAGACGAGGAAGAGTTTACAGGAGGCCAGGAGAACGGTATGCACAATGCTGTTTCAAGGAAACAGTTGCCTATGGCGGAGGTTTCGTCAGTGTGTGGGCGGGCATTTCCATCGAAGGGCGTACAGAGCTCGTTTTCGTACCTGGTGGGGGCCGTGGCGGTGGTTTGACCGCTGCCAGGTACATCACTGACATCCTTGAGGAGCATGTTGTTCCTTACGCCCGTTTTTATGACGAGGGGTTCGTCCTGATGCAGGATAATGCCCCTTGTCATACCGCAAGGATCACTCGGGCCTACCTTGCCGAGGTCGGCATTACCACCATGAACTGGCCAGCCGTCAGCCCGGACCTGAATCCTATTGAACATCTCTGGGACTACCTGAAAAGGCAGATTCGGAAGAGGGATCCAGCTCCTTCAAATATTACGGAGCTGAAGGCAGCTCTGCAGCAGGTGTGGGATGCCATCCCCCAGGAGCTTATCAAAAAGCTGATAAGATCCTGAAAAACCGCCTGAATGCTGTGATAAGGGCCAGGGGTGGAAAAACGAAGTATTAGTGAATAAATGACACCTTATTTTCCTTAAAATGCCTTTTATTTTACGATTTCCCTTTTCTTTTCTTTTTGTTTTTTTTTCATGCATCTCTGCAAAACCTGGCTCCTGTCACTTGTGGAAAATGGCATGACTGAAAATTATTATTTTTTAAATTGTTACATTATCAGCTTTATTTGATACCATTTTTTTCAAGATATTTTGAATAGGTCAAGATATACTGGGCGGAGAACCCAAACGTAAATAAATAAATAAAAATAAAATAAATATCAGGGGACAATCTCACACCAATTGACCTAGTCCCAAACTAAGCTCTAGGCTTGTACTATGGGTACTAGACAACGATATAAATACTTATATAGAGAAATAAATACTTAAATACATAGAAAACATCCATGACTCAGGAACAAATATTCGCGCTCATCACACAAATATCTGCCCATACCGGGATTTGAACCCAGGACCGCTCGCTTCGTAGGCAGGGTCACTACCAACTAGGCCAGCGCGTCGTCAAACGACGTCGTCGTCGTCGTGCAGCTTGAGTCGATTTTTTTGCTCGTGAGTGTAGTTTTAGTTAATGTATTCTTTGGCCCTTTCTGTCAAAGTCAAATGTCATAATGGCAGATAGGGACAGCATATTTGTAGCACACTTTAGTTATTGTGCGTTTATGAATAAGAGAAGAGGGTAAGACTAACGGCCGCACTGAGAAATCAAATATCAGGGGACTATGTCACGGGTTTGTACTATGGGTACTAGGCAACGATATAAACACTTATATAGATAAATATATACTGAAATACATAGAAAACATCCAGGACTCAGGAACACATATTCGCGCTCATCACACAAATCTGCCCTTACCGGGATTTGAACCCAGGACCGCTAGCTTCGTAGGCAGGGTCATAACCAACTAGGCGTCAAATAAGAGTCAGCCAATGATGATGAAGCAGTTCCTTAGTAACGATTTTTCATACAATAATTTAAAAAAGGAACGACTAACTGACTCCAAAAGACCTCTAAGCTAGAGCTAGTTAAAGCAGCAAATAAAAATCTAACTCTAAAATGCTAAAGTAAATTCTTATTCCATAAGTAAAGACAATTTATTTGCATGTACCTATCTCATTTTATGACAAGAGATGTGTACAGTCCAGTTCATAAATCAGTATGTGTACACTTTAGCACCTTGTCCATTTAATGTCATGTTTAAGCTGCCATATATGAATTGTCACAGCGATTGAAGTGACAAGGTACTGAAGTGTACACATATTTATGAACTTCTTCAATGTTAGTCTAAAAGTGAATCAAAGTGCAGAGTTTTATAGCTTAGTGAGATTATTATTATTACGTAAACGAACTCAAGAATGGACTAAATTTATGTATACATTACCTTACTCACTTTATACAAAAAAAAAACATACGAAAAATCTAAATAAAACCACGTACCAAAAACTACCAACCCTACCCCATATAGAAGCACAAATTCCCACTTTAAACATGCAGACCACAAATACATGTCGTTGCAAACTGTGCTTTAATTAAAGTAGCTTAAGGTGCGTGGTTAAAGTGCACGTGTGATCCAACTGCATAATAAGATTGCGCTAAGATGTGAATGACCTCGTGATGCGCGGTCTATTTTTAGGGCTGCTATTTCGGAGTTTTAGAGCTTTATGTTGAGCGCCTCCGACACGGTTTTGTGTCCAAATAACGTACAAATCCTATGTGGTGGCAGTGAATACATTTAAATTATTTCCTACTTTACGGTTTAATACTGTGAAGTCAGCGATGGTAATGCGACTGCGTTTCAAAATGGGTTATGTGTTTTTGACTGCGTAATGAAAGAAGAGTATTTTAAGTTCAAAAATGTATATTACTCTTTTTTTGTCACTCTTTCACGCTGCAATATTATACTAAAATTAAAATTAAAAAGTACTCAAGGTAATAATTATAATCGAAATCTATGCGGACTAAGTCGGGGGCACAAGCTAGTATTTTTATATAGATTAAATATGGTCGCGTTTATTGATGGAGATAAACATTGATAAAACATCTGTCACTTGTGGCTCTGTCGTTAAAAAAAAAAAAAATTTGTTCAGTAAATTGGCCACATGCGGGCTCTTTTACACGTCGGAAATGTACAGTGAATCTACCAGCGCTTCGGTTCCTGGGGGTTGTGGCAGAATACCAGTGTTTTGCTCACGATGAGCAAAGTTATACGCTGAGCCATTACCCTTTTGCCCTGCTGCAGCGCACACATTCTTTTGGCAATTTGTATGTAATGTTACTATCACTTTGCATTTTTTTTGTCATTTGGGATTGTTCATATTTTTTAAATTACTCTAATTTGAAAACCATTTCGAGGATTAGGGTTTTGAAGCCGTTCTGCATTATTAAGTTTTTGAAATATTTATCTATTCCGTACATTTTGACAAAAGTATATTTGAACATTTGTTTGACTTTCGATTTTGGCTTGTAGCCTAGCCTAGGTGTATGTTACGGGTTAGGCGAAAACCGCTTGAAATAGTATGTTTTATACACTACTAGCGACCCGCCCGCGGCTTCGCCCGCGTGGAATGTATTATACATATAAACCTTCCTTAAGAATCACTCTATCTATTAAAAAAAACCGCATTAAAATCCGTTGCGTAGTTTTAAAGATTTAAGCATACATAGGGACAGACAGCGCAAGCGACTTTGTTTTATACTATGTAGTGATTACAATCACTTTTTATCATTAGATATCATTTAATTGTTGTACTTTCTTAGAAAATGCCAACCCAAATTTAAAATAATCATGTCATCTATAAAATTTCTGCTAAATAAAAAACATATTAAAACAAAACTTATGGGTCTAAAACAAAATTAATGAAATTGGTCTCTTGAAATTACCTATTCTTTCAAATTAGAATGTAAAAACCGTGAGTTTTTTTTTTGGTCTATCCCAATTGTGTTTTTTTTTTTTTTTTTTTTTTTATGTCATAGGAAGGCAAACGAGCCCACAGGCCACCTGATGGTAAGTGGTAACTGTGACCCACAGACATTCGCATTCACAAGACCGCAATCCTAAGACTGCAAATGCGTTGCCAAGTAAAAAGATACGCGTTTGTAGTACGCAAATAAACGTTTTATCTATCAGTCACTTTCTGAATAAGGAAATGCAAAAGTAACGCACGCTTCAAAGACTGCGACAGTCTTAATAAAAAAAATATGTCCCAAACTAGTCTTTAGTATACTGCACATCCAATAAACATTTATACCTAAATATATATATATTATGTACACTCAGGGACAAAAAATACGGGTCAGAGTGCGTTTTACATACTAAAGAGTCTATTTCGAAGCCTTGGTTCCTCGCCAGTGAAATCTGATGATGGATACCCCGAGCATCGATACAGGACTTCCAGAGTGCCTAGGATACCTAAGTAATTGAATCTGCGGCTAACGCCGGAATTGATCATGTTCAGAAGATCGTCTAAATGGCTATAAAATGTAAGGAAATCCAAATGCTGACCCAAACTCTCTCGCTGTGGTGTTAACTGATTGTGCGATAAGTTAGGTATCTTAATAGTAATAACCTCCTCTATTGAACATCTGAATATCCACCATTAAACCTCACTCAAAACAACCCCTGGCAAGGAACCAAGGCTTCGAAATAGCCTCGTTTGTATGAAAAGCGCACTCTGACCCGTTTATTTTGTCCCTGAGTGTATATTACATTCAGGAAAAAATACCCACCAAATAAGCAAATGCTCATAGAACCTGGGCCCCCTAGATTGGAGCTATAAACGCTAAAGTTTGTATGTTTATTACTCAATCACGCTTTAACCTCTAAACGGATCGGGAAGAAACTTAACACACATATAGGTTAAGTCCTGGAACAGGACAAAGTATAGTTTTAAGCCCCTAAGGAATAACTAGCTAGTAATGTTACTCAATTACGCCAGATCGGCTGTACGGATTCGGATGCAATTTGGCAGAGAGATAGATTACAGTCTGGAATAGCCCATAGGTTCGTTTTTATCCCGGAAAATTTTACGGTTCCCGTGGGATGACAAAATTACGAATTCCAAACGATTTTTTTTACCTTCTTCTGTGCACATTGCACCTTATGTGTTATACATCGCCGGCAGTATTAACGATATACATATATTTACAGATATACATTCATTCATTCATTCACCTTCACGCCTTCATTCCCAGAGTGGGGTAGGCAGAGCAACAGAATTACCAACAACTCTACAAACTTGTTGATAACTCTGTAACCACAATTTGCACAATAAGCTAAGATGTTTAACAGTGCATATTAGTGACAGGTAGCAAGCCCATCGCCTAACAGTACTACAAGCCTTTATCCCCTTACGGCCAAACCCTATATTCAATCCGCGGACAGATAGGCTTACTTCGGATTAAAATTTGACACATTTTGTATGGGCAAATGTCAAATTTTAACCCGAGGTAAGCCTTATCTATCCTCGGATTGAATATAGGGTTCGGCCGTTAGTCACCTCCTACGACTTCCACGGGAAGACATGGAGTGGCACTATTCTAAGCCGAACCTATAATTATACCACGAAAATATAAATTAAACATAAGGGACCATGCCGCGAGCGGACCTGCAAGAGGGGGTGTTCTTTTTATAGTGGTCATTATTATTTACATCTTTAATATTCAAGTAGTTTAGTTTCATTTTAATTTGAGTAGCTTATTTTATTTTTAATTTAAATTGTAATGGAAGTACATTTATATTAAATAAATCTACTCTGTTAAATGAGAGAGAATGAGAATGAGACATTTATTGATAAAATAAACATTATTTTACACGTCACTGTCTCTATATCTGACAAATCTTATTATTAGTTTCAATAGAATTACATTTTTATCATTATTTATAGGTCACTTTGTTGATTATTTTCTATTATAAGTTTATTTTTATTACATTACATACACAGAGTTACGGTAGTACCTAATTGACAACAATTCATTTTGTGCTAAGGTAGTAAAATAAAATACCGTTTCTAGATTTTACACTGCTGATAACAGTAAAAATATCTTAGGATTTTTTTATGCAGTAGTTTTTTTTATATTTAGGAAAAACAGTAAAAAAAGTTGGATTGTGAATGTTAGGAATACACTTATAGTGCCCTTAGTCCATTTATTACCAAAGGAATTCAAAAAAATATATAACTGTCATGTTCATTGTTTATCTGTCTGACGGATTACTTGATTCTGACGACACGCTTTCAATTCTACGCAAAATAGTTTATTTATTTTAATGGCGTCTACAAATTACGTAAGTAATTAATTAAATTACGCAAAGTAGCAAATTTGTGAACGAACGGCAGCGAATGATTGACATGACATGACAGTCAGTTTTGTTTACTGTTTAAAGTTACTTTTTTAAATTTTATATCAGGCTAAGATCACGACATCAGTATTCCTAACTTTGTATATACGGTCTTTTTAATGACTATTTCTTTAATAAATTATTAACGACGAATTTAAGTTAAATAAAGAAAAACCAAGAAATACGGGTAGTCTAATTTTTAACCAGCTATTATAAACGCGAAAAAACAATAATGCTTTTTTTTTGAAATGTTGTCAATTTATGTAGGTTATGTTTTGGTTGGGTCAACAATTTCTTGACATAAATTGACCAATGCTGTAGCAAGCCAGTTCGATTAACAGTGTCTTTTTAAATTTTTTGTAAATATTGCGTCACTTACACAGTTAATAAAAACATAATGTAAGTTTAGATTTTTAAATAAGTTTTAAACAATGAAATCAGTATTGGAGCATGAAAGAAGCACAGGATACGATAGCCGGTTCCGTTGATAACATAACTCGAGTAACGAACCCGGATAGATAACCTTGTGATCCACAGAAAATTGTTCAAAACTTGCCAGATATCACTATTATACTTAACTAGCGGACGCCCGCAGCTCCGTGCGCGTAGAATAAGTTCCCCGTTCCTCCCTATTTCCCCCCATTTCTTAGGGCCGTATTAACCTCTTAAGACCCAAAACCTATTTTAGTAACATTGTAATTTCAACCTTGTTGTATTTAACTATAAGGTGCCTTTTATGTTTGGTATTATGTCCTCAAGTGGTAACCTGGGGACTCGGGAGGTTAATAAACTCACGGATATGTCAAAGTCAACGTCAAAGAGACCTGTCATTTTTGACGCATCTTGAGACGGGCATTAGAGTCGAGATCAGTTTAATACGGGCCTTAGTGCACCTAGACGTCAGAATTTACGTGCCTTTGGAATCTCTAGACCCAGCGGTTTGGGTTGTGCGTTGATATACCAGTATCAGTTAGTTCTTTAATAAACAGGGTTATTGGTAAGTCGACCTTCTCCTCTTTAGGGGTTATGGGAGAGATCATTTGCAATCATTTTGGTCCCATAATACCCTATGCAAAAGACAACCATTTCTGAGATAATAAAAGTCAGGAACGAATCCTCAAAAAAAAAACACCTTTAAATAAAAAATAAAAAATAGCTTTTGTACATGCTAAAATTGCTGTTCTTATGCAATATTAAAAGTAGAATTATCTGTACACGTTTAATAATGTGAGACCAAAAGCCTTTCTATTTAAAAGCTACAATGTTACAGATAGAACACGTCAAAATTGTAACATCCCTATATTTGCGGTGGGGGTTAATAATGGATGATTTCTGAATGAACTCTACCGGTAGAGCTAACTTAACTAAAGATGGCTGGTTAATTCGTTGACGAAATAAACGACGAGTGGTCTAAGGGAACCCATCAACGTATGAGAGGCCAGTCAGTACGAGAACCTGGTGGAGGTGCTGGGTTGCGATTATAATTTGGTGTCTTTAAGCATGACGGTGCCGTGTGGTTGCCGGCTTAGAATAGTGCCACTCCATGTCTTCCCGTGGATGTCGTAAGAGGTGACTAAGGGAATACAGGCTTGTAACTAGTACTGTTAGGCGATGGGCTTGCAACCTGTCACTAATATACACTGTTAAACATCTTAGCCTAATTGTGCAAATTGTGGTTACAGAGTTATCAACAAGGTTTTAGAGTTGTTGGTAATTCTGTAGCTCTGCCTACCCCACACTGGGAATGAAGGCGTGTATGTATGTGTGTATGTAAGCATGACGGTCGCTTTGTAGGATGGCAGGCCGTTATCGTATATGCATAGGTAATTATCAATTTATCATACACTTGCAACCCACACTTTTTTTTAAAATTAAAAATATAAAAAGATAAAGATAAAAAAGATCCTTGCTATATTAGAGAAAGTTTTTTTATACAACCCTTAACATACATAAAAACACACCTCTTCTTTAGTGTAGAAGAATAGAATTATCATCAATTAGATAACAAACATTCGCTTTGCTTTTCCTCTTAACTCCTTACACGATTGTGACAACCCTAATTATTATGTCACCCTTGGGGAACACGTAAACGCCGTCTCTATTACTAACACAATAAGTTTAATTTTTGACACATTGACAAGATGACGAAAGAGTAAAATACCTAAGTAGTGACGCTAAAGGAAACTAAAAGTAAGTTAACAAGGAGACCCAACTATAAAGGGCAGATAAATTTACTCGTCGATTGTAAAACAGGCTCTAAGTCCGTTCCGATATAAGCATTTATTCCTATAGGTATATTTATAGGTGCCTAGTACCCATAGTACAAGCCTAGGGCTTAGTAAGGGACTAGGTCAATTTGCATAGTCTCTTGACATTTATTTAAATATTCTTCACTAGTTATATATCAACATCATAAACTTATTAAATACCATCTCTTAAAGTCATTTTAGACATTAATCGACTTAAATAGGGTCCTAACCTAAATGTAAATTACCGCAACACGATTATTTTAGTTTTTAGAATAGATATGGATGGTTGTACACTGCATGTACAAACATTAATAAAATTAGAGATTTATCTGTTAGGTACCTACAGTTTCTGAGCCAAGTTCTCAAATCCAGGATTTTTATTCGCTTCGTAGGCAGGGTCGCTATTTATAAACTAGGAAATTAAATCATTACTAAGGTGGAGTCACAATCACTTACTCTTTCATTATACCTACGAAATTCTATTTAACAATTCCAAAGCCACGCTAAACGTTATAGGTAGGAACTGTCTTGAGCAAACTCATGGAATGTTAGGGTATTACTTTCTCCTTATGTCCTATTTTAAAGTTAAATATAAAAATAGTTGCACATGCCCTACATGCATCCAGTATTGCATCTAATAATATTCCGCTTCCCACTTTAAATACAGACTAAAAATCATCGCTACAAACTCATTACCAACTTCAAAAAGTTTTTAACCTACAAACTACAACACTGGCACAAAACATTTGAAACTAATTCCAAATTCAAAAAACCACAGCGTCAAAGTAACACTCAACTCTCAACATAATCGCAAGCTAACCCTAAATAAGGAAACCTTTCGCATTGCAACACAAAACAAAAGAACTTAACTCGAGAACCGGTCCATCCGAATCTGTATCTTAAAGCTTTTAAATCTAGCATACGTACTTGCGGTACTCCGTCGTCATAACATGATGCAAATTTCTGTGCGCCGAACCGCGGGGTGTTGAACTGGCTTAGGTCTCGTTGGGCTGTTGTGTAGGCCAGTAATAGTGTTATAATGAAGGCCTGCGCCATTTTGTAGCGCGACCGTGTGGCTGCCCCGACGGTCGAGCAAACACTAGAGAGACGCGTTTCACAACAGCACGGCAAAGATTAATACGAAGTAGAGAAGGCTTTATTATGCCTATTTGTGCATTTCTCACTGAGACTTTTGATCAGTTGTTATTTCCCGATTCGCCGGATTCTTGTTTCACCGGATCCTTGAGGGAAGAGTTCTGACTGGCACATATTGTACATAAGAAATTCCGGCGAAACGGGAATCCGACGAAATAAGAATCCGGCGAATCGGGAACTAAACAGTGAAGTGCTTAGGTTTTAATAGCTATGTTGCTTGGTATATTCACAGTGTGTTATTATAATTTTTCGTTAATCCATTTAATTGCCTATAAAACAATCCGTGCATATTATTTATACTTGAGACTGCCTATGACTATTCTAAACGTCCTGATAATTTTTAAAGGATTACCCTGGTTTTGTGCAAGTGTAACCTAATCTAGCCTACGCGAATCATATTTACGATAACCTGAAACTAACACGGGTTCAGCAGAAAATAACTGTCTATGAAACGAAAATTCTGCGAAGTCATACGTTCTATGAAATGAGTGGTCGGTCAAACGATGGGACAGACACAAGATTAATGAAAATTAATATGGCATATTAATTTAAATCCAGTAGGCATTTGTCTACCAAAAGTTTAGCAACAGCTCAAAATGAAAAACGCAACTGCTCGATATCCAAGTACCAACTCGAATATTTTAATTAATTGAGTATTGATTTGTAGTATTTGCCTTATTGCTCTTTCCACCGTAAGATTAAATTGGGTATATAAAAAGAAAACAATAATATTATTGATCACGAAAAACACAAGACAGAGATAAAAAATTACGAAACAGCTCAGTAAAATGGTAGAATAGATGCCACTAGCTAATAGATCAGTCCAACTGAAGTCTGGATATTGGTTCAAATATTGTAGAACGCCGACCTTACCTTCCAATTTAAAAGAAGTTATTTTTTACTTATTGAAGGCGGGCTTTTGTTTATTTTAACAAAAAGCAAAACGCGAAAATCAACATGACGTAAAATCTTGAAATTTCTACTAACAAAGCTCTGTACCACGCGTATTTTTTTAATCTTTGCTCGTTATAAGTCGGGGTATCTTGCTGGCCAGAGGCACGCCGACCGCTTTTTGTAAAAGGGCCCAAAAGGGTCTTTTGTCTTTTAAATGCCATGTGCGGCGTAAAGCAGGACACATTTAATATAGCGTGCATTAAAGCTCTTACGCCGATGACCGAGAGTCTATTGTTGCCTAATCCGCGTGCCATATTAATTGTCTTGCTGAACCATTCGGTGCCATAACTGTATAAACGCTACAAGTTGTATGGACAAGGGAGTCAGGCAATGCCACGCACGAACGACGGCAACGATTGGAGCCATAATGCGTTATTTTCTAAGTCGTTTGACTTTCAAGTGTTCAAATAAACTGTTAATTAAGAACTATACTTATTTATAACTAGCTTCTGCTCGCGACTTCGCGTTTTTTATTTAAAAAACCCGGGATCAAATTAGCCCGTGTTAATTCAGGTTATAAGCTATCTTCTTTCCAAATTTCATCCAAATTTGTCCAGCCGTTGCAGCGTGAAGGAGTAACAAACTAACACACACACAATCTTTCGCATTTATTATATTAGTAGGATTTTAGTGGGATGAAATATAATTTATAAAAGGATTTAATAAAAACGCGTGCCTTGCAAATGTAGACATGAAAAAAGCTGGTCGAGTTCCGCATTTAAGATATACGAGTATACTTGGTAACCGCATAAGAAATTACTCATTTTGTAATGAACTTTATGTTCTACGCAATAAGGACCATTTTGACGAGGCTAAATTTTAACACAGATTTTTAAAGTTTTTTTGTGTTTTTTCAAAGGATTTTTTTCAGATTTTTTGATTAGTAAACTTTGGAGACAAGGGCTTCGCGCTTAGGGAAGCGCGTAGCTAACAAATTTGTGATAGAGCAAAATATACTATACACACTTGACTTTGACGACGCGCTGGCCTAGTTGACCCTGCCTACGAAGCGAGCGGTCCTGGGTTCAAATCCCGGTAAGGGCAGATATTTGTGTGATGAGCGCGAATATTTGTTCCTGAGTCATGGATGTTTTCTATGTATTTAAGTATTTATTTCTCTATATTATAAGTATTTATATCGTTGTCTAGTACCCATAGTAGGTACAAGCCTAGAGCTTAGTTTGGGAATAGGTCAATTGGTGTGAGATTGTCCCCTGATATTTATTTATTTGCTTAATAAAAAGGTGCATTTTGCTTCGTATATAAATCTTACTTACGCGATTTTGCAGTTTCACCGATTACTCACCGCCTAGCGCCTGTTGCACAATCAACAAGTTAAGCATATTTGACAGATAAGTTTAGCCCTTACTCTTTCTTACACTTGTAAGTAGACAAGGGGAGAGCCAAATTTAAATGGCATATAAATTTGCTCATCGATTTGAAAACAGGCCCTTAGACAATTAGTTTAGTAAGTTTAAAAATAATTATAACTTTAGTTGTAATGCATTTTTACTAGATAAATTCTGCCCTGTCAAAAAAAAAGCACATCTAACATGTGAATTGTATTGCAATTCCAACCTAATTATAACCGCTGAGAGTTCAATATGCTTCTATGAATTAATTGCACATGTGCCAATTCTCCGTACGAGGGCAGAATTATCTCTACCTTACTCATTCAATTTTGCAATCGACCAGCGTAGAATGCATGCATTATTATTTTATTATATAGCTGTACACTTTGGTACCTTGTCGCAATGACGACTTTGAAAGATTAGCACAGCAGTTCAAACAAAACGTTACAGTGACAAAGCGCTAAATTGTTTGAATATTAAGCCGACCGAACAAGGACGTTCGTTACAGTAGTAGTTAATAATACCGACGTTTCGGATGAAGTCGTATGTGGAACATATGTTCGTTAAGGCAGTCTTGGAATTCCCGAATTTAGTCATAAACTGCGTGTGTTTATTTTTATTTTTGGCGTCGCTTTGCTCTCGCTCGAGCGATAGCGATAGGAGATTTTTGCAGTTAATTTTAGCATATACAGGGTTACTGGTTAAGTCGACCTAGATCCTATAAGGGATGTTTTAATGAGTTATAAGTGGGTTGGGAGAGGTGGGCCTATACATGGCCAGCTAGAAGTCCGGATCTAACCCCTAAACCTAACCCGTAATAAACACATTAAAATTTTACTACTACCCGGGAGACTTGTAACTAAGATTTTTCAATCAATTCTGATAATAACCAAAATTGCTATACCTCGTTGGATAGCTGAAGAAATATAGATATTTTTAAGATTGTCTGCAGTATTACTGCCATAGACCTTTTTTTAAATATTCGTATAAGAAATAAATAAATTGTGAGAGTTTATTTCCTTCTTAGCTATCATTCATATACTACGACTCGGTTTGTTCAGTTATTGGCAATTCAAGTGTCGAGAATGTTGATACAACTTATCTACTACATAATTATTGTATAAACAAACAAATTAAATGAAAGGAGTCCAAAAAAAATGTTGCAATATACAAAAAAATCGGTATTTAATAATAATTGTCTTAAAAGTTAAATATCTTGAAAACGGTTAAGTTTAGGATATGGTGTTTCTTAGTCTAAGTGGTCAGAAATCATAGAAACTACAACCCCTAAAGGATCTAGGTCGACTTTACCAGTAACCCTGTATACCCTTCCATCTACATACAGTCTGTGAGCACTTATAAGAGGCTTCGGTTTAGTAGTTCTCTCTCACTCGCTCTCATACGATCTTATTAAGAGCGAGTGAGAGTAAGTACTAAAGTGCTCACAGACTGTACTAGAATTGTGCAAATTTGTAAGAGCCAATCGCGTCACTGGTAGATGACGTGATACGAAGAGTCACGTGATCTACCAGTGACGCGATTGGTTTAAAAACGAAACGAATAGAAACGCTAGTTATCGTAGTGCATCTTGACAGAGGAATGAATACGGGGGGTAAGGAGATGACGTTGATGTTCTACATTCATAGTCAAAGATATTACATTACTTAAATTCATTCACAAAAAGCACACGAATCGCTTTGCGATAAAAAAAGGTCATTGGAATAGATGAGGTTATCTTTTTATAAATAACCGGGCAATTATAAGCACGGACGCTCCAAGAAGGGTTCCGTTTCGGACCTCTCATGAGTACTTACTTGCTCTGTTTTTACTATGACTTTACATACACATACATACCTTCACGCCTGTAATCCCTGAGTAAGAGGTAGGCAGAGCTACAGAATTACCTACAACTTTAAAAACTTGTTGATAATTCTGTAACCACATTCTGCACAAAAAGGCCAAGATGTTTACCAGCGTATTAGTGACAGGTTGCAAGCCCATCGCCTAACAGTACTACAAGCCTTTATTCCCTTAGTCGCCTCTTACGACATCCACGGGATGACATGGAGTGGCACTATTTTACCCCGGCAACCAACTGTGCAATTATTACCAAAGGAAGAATATTTTTAGTTTGTTTAACTTTTAATTGAAGAGATGTTTAAAATGTAAGCTGTGTTATGGGTCAATTTCAACATTTCTGTTTTTTGTCTCATTTCGGTGCAATTTTTAAGTTTTGTGTATTTTTGAACGTTTTTCATTTTAAACTATGCATTGTTATATATTGTAGACGTGGTGTTATGGGACACTCAAAATCATAAATAGTTTATGAGATATACGAGATAGAATATTTGATAAAACTATGGAATGATAAATACACACCGACATGATAAAAAAGTATCCACCGAAGTGATAAATACCCACTGGAATGATAGAAACGACCCACGTAAATGAAATATTATCCACTGGAATGAAAATAAATGAAAAATGACAATAATTATCATAATTATCACTGTTTATTTGAGTAAACATTACATTAATGTTATTATTAACTAACATAATTAGAAGTCTTTATTTGAGTAAAAATTAGATTAATGTTATTAATAATTATCATAATTATAAGTCTTTGTTTGAGTAAAAATGACATTTATATTAATGTTTTGAAACAATTCGCTTATAAAATAAACATTTTTTTTAATTAAAAAAAATTACTTTACATTTTTTTTATAATGTACCGGATTGATTTATTACTTATTTCTTTAATAGGGTTTTCAAAAATATTCTAAATATTGTGATTTATTTATGATAATAAACTAGTTATCAATTTAAAAAAAAAAAAATCTAATATTACAAATATACCAGTGGCAATTATATCATTTATCACTGACTTTAGATCACTGAATGCTTAATAATTAGTGCGTCATATCATAAGGACGGCCTCAAAAATATAATATGAAATACCTAAAAAACTCAGTCAAAAATGTAACATAATGAAATTATGATAACATAGTATTGCAAGACTAGATGTGAATTTACATATCCCAGATCAAAAAAAAAACGTAATAATTTAAATTAAATAAATTTTAAGTAAATACTGTAACAGTTAAAATGCAGTCGCATATGTGTACTTGCACATTTTTCAGTCTTAATGTCTAGAGATCAAGGAGCATCTTATAAAAAAATCAAAAACATCCTAAAACTAATTTAAATAAAAACCTTTTAGAGATTTTTAAACTGAATATGTTATCTTAACACTTGGCATTGCCCTTTATAATTATAATTAAATTGAAAAATAAATCTGTAGCAAATCTTTTTTTTTCATCGGTGAGAACGTTCTTCATTATAATATAATATTATATAACAAGTTGTTAGAGTTATTGGTAATAGCTCTGCCTACCCCACTCTGGGATGAAGGCGTGACGCTATGTATGTATGCATATTATATGCTTAGTAGTACAAAATAACTGACATTTGGTTATCGTTAAACGCTTAATTATTTACGTTTAAACGCTTACAATATTTATTCATTTGATTTGACTTCATAAAATTAAATAATTAAATTTGATAATTATTTGGATAACTAAGTGAAGCTACTTTTGTATCATGCCGGTGTTGCTAATCATTTCTGTGGGTATTTCATACACCGGAAACATCGGAATGAGAACCACGGAATGATAAACCGTGTACAAAAATATTTTTAAAAAAACAACGGAGTCTGGTTTCTTTAAACTAACGTTACTCCAGAATTAAGAAATATGACGTACGTGTTATACATAAATCTTAAACTAAACACACAAAAAGTACAAAAAATAAATCAACCGTCGGAATGAGGATTTTTTTGTCCCCACCCCACCTGAAGCAAGAACTTTCCTTTATATTTTATCGCCAGAAATGCGCACAACACAACCGCTAGCACCAAACTCTTGCGCGTGACTAACTCTACGAGTGCACGGGAGGTGGGGGGCGTACATATTGAAGCTTAGCAGATATAAGGCACAGAATATTTGACGGTGGTAATGATAACGTTTCTCCGGACAAACGTATTTCCTCGTACCGGACGGTATGTGTAATAGTAAAAAAAAAGTCAGGGCTTCTTTTTGTACACTAACTATCTAGTATTTTAAAAAAGGTAAATATTTTTCATAATCATTAATAGTTTTTGATTTATTCCACGTTTTGCAATCAAAACTGAGTCGCGGACAGCCCACTGTGATGAGAAATGAGGTCTTAATTATTATTTTTTAATTATTATTTCCATTAATATTTTAATTCTACTTATTGCCCAAATTAGGCAACTGCGTGAAGTATTCAGAAAAAAATAACAGTTTAATTTTTAACCATAGTTCACCCCGGTTTTCAGCGCCGCCAGCTTAAAATATTGCTTGGGAAATTGACCCTTATATTGAAAATCCTGAGATTTAATGAGATTTGCAAAATCCGGCCGCGATCCTGAGAAAAGTCGAAAAATCCTGAGATCTCATGACGAATCCTGAGATATGGTAACCCTAGACTCGCCACTTAATTTTGCGGATAGTAAAGTAGAAAACGGTCCGCGGACCGGGCGACGAGCTGTGGGTAGGCCTCCAAGAAGATGGAGTGACGACCTTGTAGGGATCGCGACCTTGTAGGGTGGATGCGAAAAGCACAAGACCGGTCTGAGCGGAGAGCCTTGGGGGAGGCCTATGTCCAGCAGTCGACGTCTTTCGGCTATCATGATGATGATGATGATGATGAAACGACGCGTTTGGCACCGTTTGTTTACAGAACCCTAGAAACCTAATAAAAGTACTTTTAAGATAGAGCGACGTAAGTAGTTATGATCTGAATAACCATTATCTTGACCTCATTGGTAAGATATGTACAGTACCTAAGGGAAACTGAAAGACGTACCTTTTTCTTGTCACCAGGGTCCGTACTTTTCATGCCGTTGACGCAAAAATTACGTCACGCTACATAGATGATTCCAAATGGTTTTATTTTAATTATTAACCATTAGTCGTCAATCATTTAATCTTCAAAAATACTTCATGGCCGTGTGGTTGCCGGCTTAGAATTGTGCCACTCCATGTCTTCCCGTGGAAGTCGTAAGAGGCGACTAAGGGAATAAAGGCTTGTAGTACTTACTGTTAGGCGATGGGCTTGCTACCTGTCACTGATATACATTGTTAAACATCTTAGCCAAATTGTGCAAATTGTGGTTACAGAGTTATCAACAAGTTTTTAGAGTGGTTGGTAATTCTTTAGCTCTGCGTACCCCACTCTGGGAGTGAAGGCGTGAGTTTATGTATGTATGTAATTATAATCATTTTACGCTTCTGATTTAACAATTTTTTATTTGTACCAGTTAATACATACCTAAATACCTGTCAAATGAAGGTAGAGTAAAATTTCGTTATTGTGATGTCATCGGCATCAAAACTACGACCCCTACTTGTCACCGCGTAAGTACCAAAGGAGCAAAATGCACCTTTTTAATAAGATAGTCAGGTTTATTTTGCTCTATCATAAATTTGTTACTTACGCGGTCAGTATCACCGATGATATGATGAACGATATGACCGCAGCGCAGTAAGAGAGCTGGGTCTCTATTCAACACGGTAAAAACGATATCGTAATGAACCTGGGGCCCTAGACAAGATGCATTACGCCAACTCGCTTTTCTGTTCGTTTCGTTTTTAAACCAATCGCGTCACTGCTAGATCACGTGACTTTTCGTATTACGTGATCTAGCAGTGACGCGATTGGTTTAAAAACGAAACGAATAGAAAAGCGAGTCGGCGTAATGCATCTTGTCTAGGGCCCCTGTTATGGTATGGTTATGACGTCAGCCGCCACTACTGCCTGTGTAGTTTTTGTCTCATGGACCACTTGGCATTCGTTTCGGTTGTGGTTGGACCCCCTGCTTACCTAATCACTTTATCACGTAAAAACTCACGGATAACTTTGGAGGTCTATAGCGGGCTCAACATTGACACAGGCTACAATGCAAATTTACAGCGGAAAAATATTTTTCACCAAGTTTTCATTTTCATTTAGCTGTAACTGAACAAGGCGAAAATTGGAACATAATTTATGCAGGTAATATTTGTTTATTTATATATTTAGAAGGTTCCGATCGATTATCTGTATATGAATATGTCTTATTCTATTAATGGAAAGCCAAAATTAAAGTCACGTATTTTTTCATCTCATGGACCCCCATTTATTTTTTCCGCTCACATGGACCCCTTGCACACTTTGGGGATCACTGCAATGATTTAGTATTACTAATTTAAAGTCACCCCGTATAACCAGACATGCAGATGTATGCAAGTGTAAGTGCAACACACTACTATACAGTCTGTGAGCACTTACTTATGACGACGCGCTGGCCTAGTTGGTAGTGACCCTGCCTACGAAGCTAGCGGTCCTGGGTTCAAATCCCGGTAAGGGCAGATATTTGTGTGATGAGCGCGAATATTTGATCCTGAGTCATGGATGTTTTCTATGTATTTAAGTATGTATTTCTCTATATAAGTATTTATATCGTTGTCTAGTACCCATAGTACAAGCCTAGAGCTTAGTTTGGGACTAGGTCAATTGGTGTGACATTGTCCCCCCCATATTTATTTATTATTATTATTTATTTATAAGAGGCTTCGGTATAGTACTTCTCTCTCACTCGCTCTTAATAAGATCGTATCAGAGCGAGTGAGAGAGAACTACTAAACCGAAGCCGTGCTCACAGACTGTAGTTTAATCCATCGCGGAAGTTTCAAAACTGGGAGATAGATAACAGAGGTCACTGCACTCGCGAGATATTTATAACTGGGACCAAATTATCTCGCTAATTTTGTATACTTAAGATGCTGAGCTGACTCAAGAGGATACTGTATACACACTGGCAATACTGGTCGATCCGCCTTTTTAGGGTTCCGTAGCTGGAAACGACGGAACCCTGATGGATTCGTCATGTCTGTCTGCCTGTATGTCACAGCCACTTTTTTTCCGAAACTATAAGAATTATTATGTTGAAACTTGGTAAGTAGATGTAGATGTGAACCGCATTAAGATTTTCACACAAAAATAGAAAAAAAAAACAATAAATTTTAGGGGTTCCCAAACTATTTTTTTTGTATCAAACCCATACGTGTGGGGTAGGGTGGTCCAAAAATCATTTTTGTTATTTTTTGACCAGGGCACCCCGGTAATTTATTACTTCCTACTACCTTATTACGATACCCAAATTATAACTTTCTAGTTTAAGTGCAAAACGGTGCTCAAAGAACATTAAAATTTATTAAAATTTGCATTTTCATACAAAATTATCAAAAATATTTATTTGATAGAGTTAAAATATTAATTCCAAACGTAAAGAGGACTATTGAATATAAAGCCTTAAAAGCATTTTTAACATCAGACTAGGATTAAGAGTTTAATTACTAGTGAGTGCCAAAGTGCTAAAATGAGTAAGTTTCTTACATGAAAAAAACTAGTATTTCGAAATTATTTATGTTAAATATGATTAAAAACTATAATATATAACGTTCAATTACACGATAATGTTCAGTAACTAATTTCCGGATACATCGGTTTTTGAATATTCGCAATCTGGATATGCAAACTTTGAGGTCGTTGAGCACCGCTTTATTTTTGGTTTAGAGAACTGAAAGTTCACATAGATTCGTTTTTAAACATAAGTAACCAAATAAGCGGGTGCCGTGACTTTTAACTGGACTTGTGAACCACCCTAGTGTGGGGGGGGTGTGGGGGTAGGTATCTATGGATAGGTCTTCAAAAATTATATTGATAATTTTGATAGTTTTTTTTTCTAAACTGAATAGTTTGCGCGAGAGACACTTCCAAAGTGGTAAAATGTGTGCCGCCCCTCCCCTGTAACTTCTAAAATAAAAGAATGATAAAACTAAAAAAATATATGATGTACATTATCATGCAAACTTCCACCGAAAATTGGTTTGAACGAGATCTAGTAAGTACATACATACATACACATATCTTCACGCCTTCATTCCCAGAGCTACAGAACTACCAACAACTCCAAAAACTTGTTGATAACTCTGTAACCACAATTTGTACAATAAGGCTAAGATGTTTAACAGTGTATATTAGTGACAGGTTGCAAGCCCATCGCCTAACAGTACTACAAGCCTTTATTCCCTTAGTCGACTCTTGCGACTTCCACGGGAAGACATGGAGTGGCACTATTCTAAGCCGCCAACTTTTTTTCCATACAGTGGGCAACCATTAAGAATACTATATTTTTTTATAAGACATATAGGTACTTACTTTTTTTTTTCTTTTTTTTTATGGCATGGGAAGGCAATCGAGCACACAGGCCACCTGATGGTAAGTGGAAACTGTGACCCATAGACATTCGCATTCACAAGACTGCAAATGCACTGCCAACCATGAGGACTAAGATGGAATGCCTCTATGCTAGTCATTTCACCGGCTGTCTTATCCCCAAACCGGAACACAACAATGCGAACACTGCTGCTTGGTGGTAGGTTAATGGATAAGATGGTGGTACCAACCCGGACGGACCCTGCACAAGGTCCTCCCACAAGTAAAAACAATCAACAATCCAAAAACTACTAAACCAATTTTGATCTAGATTTTTATATCAAACTTTATATTATGTCATGTGCGTGCGTGCGTGCTTGCGTGCGTGTGTGTGTGAGCGTGTGTGTGAGTCAGTCGGTTTGATACTCCTACACGCTGAAATGGATGGACAAATGGATAACATTTGAAAGGATAAGCTTATGCCATAAATTAAAACATTAATTGAATTCAATGATTACAGATTCTCTCTTAGACGACAAAATTGTATTAATTATTATAATATTTACGATTATTAGCTGTGTCAACCAAAGCTGATAGCAACAACAGAAAGTTCTTTAACCGTCGAGTGTCCTAAATAAATAGTATTTGAGGATTATTTGAATTTGGAATTTATTATTACCGACCTAAGATTGATATTTCATTACATATGTGTTAGGCTTCCAAGTCTTGCAACCAGACACTAATATGCTGGTAAACATCTTAGCCTATTTGTGCAAAATGTCGTTACTGAATTATCAACAACTTATTAAAGTTGTAATTCTGTAGCTATGCCTAGCCCACCCTGGGATTACAGGCGCGAAGGTATGTATTTCATACCATTGCACAGAGCTCAGAAATTTGGACAGTTAAGAGCGAAGGAGAAGATGGTAGAAGATAGAGAAGACGTGAATCGACACAGGACTTTTTATGGTGGTTACGGCAATGGACTGTACTTCGGTGGTCATGGGGCAGGACATGGGTTTTATGCTTACGGAAAATGAATCCTATTTTCGGTCATATTGGCCCGAGGTCACGTTAATATAGACGCTGTTTTAGGGTATATCAGCTTAGCAATAAGCAGTATAATTACGTGCCAACCAAAGTGGACTTGGGTGAGTGTTGATTTCTGGTGAAGTTGTATGATTATAAATTAAATGTGTTGTGGACATTTTCATTTTTATTAACAGGTCATTTTAGTTAAACCCTTTTCAGGAAAAGCCGAGGCTTAAAAGAGAGGCCTACCTGATAATAAAAGCATAATTTATAAAAGTTAAAAACCGTTTCATTAAAAAGGAATATAACTATTCCTGAAAACAAACAAAGAAAAATTCGTTGAAAGCAGTTCTAAACTTTAAAACCGGGCAAGAGCATGTCGGATCATAGTTTGACTACGGAACCCTATGTACCTATATGACGTGATAACCGACGGGTTAAGTGATCTAACATTTAAGTTATGTGTTTAACCTCTTGTTGGGCTTGATCTTGTTAAGAGAGTCAAACTAGGATCCCTTATAGTTTCGCTATGTCCGTAGCTCCGATACTCTTACTACTAGAAAGCTGTAATTTGGCATAATAGTACATTACTACAGACGCCGGGAAGTAGGTGGTTGCAGGCCGAGTTCATATAGACGGCCGAGCGAAGCGAGGTCGGATAGTTACGAGGCTGGCAACCCCTTTTCACGGCGAGGTATGTATAGTGCTTTTCTCAAACATAGGCAATGAAATAAAAAAAAACATCACTCAAAAAACATTTGTGTAATAGGCATTAACGCGGATATTTTTGGTCCGAACCACACAGATACAAAAAAAAACGATTTTCAGCTATTCAGCCTGTTCATAAAACCAGCTGTCATGGCCATATTAAAATTAAAAAAAAATTACTTCCCGGCCTAGGCCTTCAATTTTGTATGAAATTCCTTTACAGTTCTCGCGAGTTGTTCCGTCGGGAACGTGGCACTTTGAAGCCTAAAATAACTAACATAACGCCGACATTACATAGCATGTTTGAGAAAATATACATAATAGTCACGTCAACAAAATGGTAAAATAAAATCTGTTTTTTTAGTGTAACTCCCCTTCACTTAACGTGGTATGCATTATTATTTCCCGCCTAGTCCAGAGTGTAAGGTGTCGTTGGATACAGTTCCTGAGACACAGGTAACTAAAGAGTTTATACCTACTAAAATGGCCTAAGCCACCTAATAACTTTAAATAGAGAATTAGTACATATTTTTTGTTTTTTAAGATAGCTTTTGCGAAGTAACGGCTTTGGCACCCTACACTGACACCGTTTTAACAGTGTAGCATTACATGCAAATAACGGTCAACATGGACGAACTCACAAGCAAAAGTAACTATGTTTATAGAATATGCGATGTATTAATCAAGGCTTAGTAATAGAGCTGACCTACTAAGACCCACTGCACGGAAAGTGTTGACGCGGCTATTATAACGAGTGCCTCGTCGGTAAACATTCCATAACCCGTGCATCGCCGCATCGTACTTACATACATACAAACCGTCGGTGAAACTGCAAAACCGGTTAATCATGACCGAAAGACGTCCACTGCTGGACATAGGCCTCCCCCAAGGCTCTCCACTCAGACCGGTCTTGTGCTTATCGCATCCACCGCGTTCCGCGATCCTTACAAGGTCTTCACTCCATCTTGTTGGAGGCCTGCCTACAGATCGTCTCCCGGTCCGCGGACGCCACTCAAGAACCTTCTGGCCCCATCGGCCATCAGTCCTGCGAGCGATGTGCCCCGCCCACTGCCACTTAAGTTTAGGTATTCTTCTAGCTATGTCGGTAACCTTAGTTCTACTGCGGATATCATCATTTCTGATTCCATCACGCAGAGAAACCCCGAGCATAGCCCTCTCCATAGCCCTCTCAGTGACTTTGAGCTTCCTTAGGAAGCCCATTGAAGCCGCGTAAGTCACATTAAAAAAAAGGAGCAAAATGCACCTTTTTGATAAGAAAATTAGGTTTATTTTGCTCTATCATACATTTGTTAGTTACGCGGTTTTGCATTATTACCAACGATACATAAAATCACGCCTCTTTCCCTGAGACCACTTCCTTCCACTTCCCACGATCCAGACAAACCCTCTCCCTTCATAAGAAGATAAGACGATTGATTATTTTACCTGACTGCTGGAGAAGGGTAATGTGTTTATCAGCCTATACAGGGTGATTGGTAGCTAGATGCAAAGCTTTAAGGGGGTGATAGAGCAGCTCATAAGCTATCGATTTAACCCCCACGTATGTTCGGCAATTGTTATTAGTTTCCGAGATATTTCATATTAATCGGAATTATTGTAATTTTTTCTTATGTCCGTGTTACGAAAAGCCCCTAAATTCATTTTTTTTTAAACAGTGTTTTGTTTGTTTTTTGCATGATTAGAATCACTGTGAACTAAGGCAGTTTTTAAAGCTACATGACAAGTTTTTTTTATAATAGCTTTCATCCATCAGGGTCTGCCTGCACATAAATTCTTAACATACAACTTTCGCTTCCTCTTCATTCATCCACCTCTTCATGCACTTACCATACAGTTTTATCAGTTTAGGCAACCTAACCAAAATAAAATCATGGCTCTATCACTTTTGTCATTTGAGATCTCAGTTAGTCACAGTAAAGTACGCTAAAAGCGAGGTTGCATTACGTGCCCGAGTGGCCAGATTTGGATATAAATTGGAGCCGAGTGGAGCCCTTGGCAATTTGCCGACCTAAATGGAAAACGATGTAAACTGAGCCCGTCTCACCCCTTTTAACAACCCGCTTTGCTCACCACTCGCTAATTAAGGGGCTGGTGGGGAAAAAGTAGTAAGGCATAAAAAACAAAAAAAAAGTTTTTTTTTTTCCATCACTACTGCACATAGCATCAATATACATCGTCGTATGTATATTGATGCTATGTGCAGTGTATCGATTTCGTATATATGTGTACACTTTAGTACCTTGTCACTTTAATCCGTGTGGCAATTCATATACAGAGTGTTTTTTTGGTCAACAACTTCCAAAACAGGGGAGATTGTAAGGGCCAGTTAGCCTTTACACTTGACTGTAGGTTGTAGTTAGTTGATGGAGTGCAGAGAGAGATAGTTGAAGTTTAAGTTGGTTATTAAAGTTAAAGTAAACACATACAGATAGTCAGAAGAGTAGGTAATTCTTTCTCTTGATGCGTAATGCTTGGTAGTTAAAAGCACTCTGCTCTTTTATAATTAAAACGTGTATAACTAATACTAAGTTGCCAAGTTGCCTATTGTAGGTCGCGAGAAACCATAAACAAATGTACGGTGATGAGACCGTATAGAGATTAATCAATGCTGTATCCGAATATCACATTAAAAAATTAAAAAAACCTTAGGAGGTCAGAGAAATTGCGTTTTAATTTTTTCCCATTATTTCAATAAATTGTGGTTACCATGCGCCGTGTTTACCGAAGACGTTTATGACGTAATCACCGTGCACAATGTTATGATTCATCTTTCCCTTCATACTTGTTACGGGCTTAGGACATTCTTTCGACTTTTGATGAAACAAAATTGTTTTCAATTATATATTATTTGAGCTCAAAATCATGATATAAAAGATAAAAGATGTTTATTAAAGATGATTAGAAGAAACGCCGCAAGAAACTCAACAGTCAATCGTTTTTTAAATATTGCTTATGATATTATACAATAATAAAATTAACCTAGCATTATATAAAACAATGAATCTCACATAAAACAAAATGAATATAGTAACACCTGTTGTGGAAGTTGCTGACCAAAAAAACATCCTGTATAGCAGTCGAAACATGACAATAAATTTATAGACAAGGTACAAAAGTTATATACTTATATTAAGTGATTTGAGTATGTACTGTTGGCTGTTATAGAAAATTCATACAATTCGAAGTTAAGCTAGGGTGGGTTGCCAGTGTGAAGTAATTATGCCAAAGTACTAACTCGCTTATTGAGCATACTAATAGAAATAGTGGTTATGAATATCGATGATTCTTACCTTTTACGTTTTAGATTTGATACTTTGAGAACTGTCATTTTCTGGGCGTGCCTCAACACCAAATATTATTAAAATCGGCTGAGCGATTTATCTATTTAAGCGGAACAGACAGACAAACAAACGGAGTAACTCTTATATTTATTATGTTAATTAATGGAATGAAAACCAACGACTCTCCCGAGACTCTGTTCGCGTAGAATTTAAAATTTAAAACAATAAATTAAATAATGGCGGCAACTAGACGCCGTATTGGCAGAGTGCAAAGCGGGTGGAGGGGGTAGCCTAAACGATCACAGCGCTCGCTACGGCTAAAATTGACATTTTTGTCGCTGACTTGAGCTGTCAAATCCATATTGCAGTAAACATTTTCTAATCGTTTTTGAGATATAAATATGGTCCTGGTAAGATGTGTTGTTGTGAATTGTAATAACACCAAGAAGAATAGCGACTGTAAATTTTACCAATTTCCAAGACCATGGTGGAAACGAGACCAAAGAAATAAGTGGATATTTGCCGTAAGAAAAAAAAAGTAAGTTACCTAACCTCTAAAATTTTACTTAAAGTACGTTATCATTTGATACAAGTATTAAATTGAAAAGTTACGGTGAATTACTATGTTACAGTCCCGATTGTGTAATATAGTAAAATAACACAAGATTTCATTAATATTTTTCACAAAATTTACTTACTTCTTGTTTGACAGCGGTGACAATATTGTCCATAATGGCCGCCTGTCACGTGGCGCTGTCGTCGCGCTCGGTCCCAATTGTAGAAATGAAAAAAAAAAAGTCGTAGAACTATGACAAAAAATGGGGTATCACTGAATAGGTATTTAAAATTCGTTGTTAGGTTTCTTTCATCACTTTTCATTCTAAATTATCATTAAGGATGTAGGGTAAAGTCACCAGTGGTCAGCCAGACACCTGCAGTCGGCCTCTGCCTATACTTTGAATGAGTGGGAAGAGTACGAAATATATATTTCCCACTCTTCGCACTCATATAAGGTCCACTACTGGTCTCTGGCTGACTACTGGTGACTTTACCCTATAACGATTTAAAGTTAGTTAACAACAGTCGGGTCTTTTAAAGCTTGTTTTTAGGGCTTCGTACCCAAAGGTTAAAAACGGAACGCTATTACTAAGACTCCACTGTCCATCTGTCCGTCCGTCTACCACAAGGCTGTATCTCACGAACCGTGATAGCTAGACCATGGAAATTTTCACAGATTATGTATTTATTTTGCCGCTATAGCAACAAACATTTGCCGTGTGATTGCCGGGTTAGAATAGTGCCACTCCATGTCTTCCCGTGGATGTCGTAAGAGGCGACTAAGGGAATAAAGGCTTGAAGTACTGTTAGGCGATGGGCTTGCCACCTGTCACTAATGCACTGGGAAACATCTTAGCCTACCTGTGCAAAATGTGGTTACAGAATTATCAAGAAGTTTTAAGACTTGTTGGTAATTATTTAGCTCTGCCTACCCCACTCTGGGAATGAGGGCGTGAGTTTATGTATGTATGTATGTAACAACAAATACTAAAAAAAGTTTTTTTTTTTAAAGTGGGCTGTCATACAACAGACGTGTTTTTTTTATAGATAATTCTAAGAACCCTTCGTGAACTAGTCCAGTTTTTCTTATTATTAATGTCTCACTTTGAGCTAATCCGGTGCGAAGCGGTTATATCTGCTAAATACCATTAGACTACAATTTTCCACAACAGGGTCATTCAATCCCCAAGCACAGAAATGTAAAGTAATACAAATTAATTATTAATCACTCAGAATGCCATGCTATGTGAGATACCATCGTTTAAAAAGCAGGTAATTAATTTGCCGGTTACCCGTTTTTGCCATGTGGCGGGTACGCGACGGCAGTCGTTGACAATCGTCGGTGGTGACCGCTCCGACAATGGATAAGGTAATTGTTTAAAGTTAAAAAACATCGTACGTTTAATTACGAATGTATAGTAGTTCATTTATAGTAATTTTTTATTGCGGTGAGGACCAAAAAGTGTAATTAACCATACAAACAACGAAGGCGAAATTAAATAGTTCTCTTGTGCACAATTGTATGCATTCACAACGGAAAAGTTTCACAGAAAATTTAATTGCGTGAACTTTTTGGATCTTACCCAAATTTAAAAGGCTTGATTTTTTTAATTTTAATTATCTAGAGGGTGTTTTATTTTTTATGTTGAATTAAGTGGTGTTATTTTTTTTTGTTATGTTATGTATGATCTTGCTGTGTGCCCGTTATGATATGTGTTTACTTGAGTTATAGTTTTGAAATGAAGGATTAAGTTATTTAAAAGTTACGTCGCACTTTATTGCAACTTGGCAATCGATTACGTCAATTTGTTTTAAGCCACCTGGCTGTTATATCTTAATCATATTGTTAATGGTATACTTAGGGTATTTTATCGAATTTCACATCATCGAACGCTATTTTCTGCTCAGATCATGTGGTTTTCAGGATATTTTAAACATGAATTATGTAAGTTAGCTTACACCAATAAAAAAACTCACGCGGCGAGAAAGACCTTTCGCTGATATTTTATATTCGTTGAAATTTGATTCGGTAAAATAATAGGTACATATACACGGTAGGTTTTTATATCAGTGCACAAATTTTAACATATCGTTACTACTTTGGAAAAAACTCTTATCTGATATTTCGAGATGTATGAGTTTGAACTTAATTCTTTTCGCATTTAAGTTCAAAATCGTACGTCACTAAATATGAGATACGAGGTTTTTTCAAAGCAATGACGGTATGTTTTTGTATCGCTAATATTATGTATATATTACAACAATAACGAGGGGTTTTCCACCTCTACGATCCTGACAAATGAAAAATAACAGTTGGTTTTGCGAACTATCCAATTTTTACATTCTCGTGTGGGGGGGGACCAAGTCATACTAGAAAATCACTTTTTAAAAGTCTCAATAGTAAACTTAACCTAACCTTTTTATAGCATGCTCCTCTTACCGGCATTAGAGTGTCTATGAATATCGTTATCGATCGTTTAGAATCGTTGAATCGGCAATATCTCTAATGTTTTTAGTTAGAGTAAAAATAACATATATCATTGATTATAATTTGTGCACCTATTAAAAAATTACCCTGTATAATTAGGAAAACCTATAATAAAATATATTATACAGGGTGTAAGGGACGGCTCACCGAAAACTGAAACCATAGCTTCAGACCATTGTACTGAAGAGCCAAAAATTACTATTCAAGTTTTTAAAGAGCCACAATTTTTTTTCTTGCCAACAATAAATAGCCTCTATACTTACTTTCATAAAGTTTGTTCATATTTGTCGTTTTTTTTTATAAAATAAATAATATTTGCGAGACAGGCGTGAAGTTATGTCTGTATGGATGCTTCAGATGAGCTCTACCTATGCCCTCTTAAAAGGATTGGATCGAATACCCAGTCACCCTGTATACAGGGTGTAAGGGACGGCTCACCGAAAACTGAAACCATATCTGAACTGAAATCCAGTGGAAATTTTCCCGGGAAAACGAAAATTTTCTCGAACGAGGGGCGTTCAATAAATTCTCGGTATGAGAAGGAAAACAAAAGCATACGATTAGTGTTTTATTTTTATTTTTCTATTTATTCCCCCCCTATGTTTATACACTTATAAGATCTGTCAATTAGTTTTTTTAACCCCTCATAAAAATATTTTTTGTCTTTGGTGTCAAAATGCTCCAGCACCGCTGCCTTCAACGCTTCATCATTAGAAAATCGATGTCCACGAAGATCCTTTTTAAGGTTGGGAAACAAAAAGTAGTCGCTGGGGGCCAAGTCTGGACTGTACGGCGGGTGAGTAAGTGTTTCGAACCCAGATTCAAGAACAGCAGCCTTGGCAACATGAGCAGTATGCACAGGGGCGTTGTCATGAAGAAGCAGCACTCCTCTGGTCAATTTTCTCCTCCTCTTCTCTTTGATTGCTTCCCGTAATTGGCGTAAAATGTTAGCGTAGTACTCTCCTGTAATATTTGAACCCTTTTCTTTATAATCTATTAATAATATCCCTTCACAATCCCGGAATATTGTCGCCATGATCTTGCCAGCTGAGGGGACGACTTTGAATTTCTTGGGATGAGGTGTTCCTTTAACGTGCCACTGCATCGACTCTTGTTTGCTCTCAGGGTCATAGTGATGGACCCAAGTTTCATCTCCGGTAACATTTTTTTGGAGCAAACCATCAGGGTTTTCACCACCCAGCTCAATGAAGTCGGAACAACAAGCAACACGCGTATGCTTCTGAAACGGTGTCAACATTCGTGGTACCCATCTCGCACTAACTTTGAACATGTTAAGATGATCGTGGATAATATCATGTATTGTACCAAAAGAAATATTGGTTTTTTGTGCTATAGACCTAACTTTCACTCGACCATCTTCCAGTATAATTTTCTCCACTTTTTTAATGTTTTCTGGTGAAGTAGCTTCAACAGGCCGACCAGGTCTAGGGTCATCTTCTATGCTCTCCCTCCCACGCTTAAATTCATTTGACCACTTTTGGACAGTAGATAATGAAGGAACGGACTCACGGTAAACTAAATCCATTTCTTCTTTAATACACTTTTGATTTTTTCCCTGTCTAGTCAAGAATTTTATCACGGCTCGATGCTCCAATTTAATTATCATTGTAAAATCGCTCATGGTGATCACGTTTGTTCAGCAGTAGCAGAAAAAGAAAATAACGTGTGGGCTTCAAATTTACTTTTTTTTTACTGTCAATGAATGACTCTTTGCGGCCAGTATTAAGAAGTTTACTAATAAGGTTTGCAAGATACCAATACCGAGAATTTATTGAACGCCCCTCGTAGATACCACTCTTATTTCAAATCAATTGGACAGTGTCGACTGAGCTCCGCTCACGCGGAGCTCCTATTTCTTTGTGGCTTGGCCCTCCGGGCCTGCTGCAAAGCTAACATAACCTAAACCTACCTAGTTTCTGATTTCTGATTATGAAAATGGAAAAAAAAAACTTGTTTAATAACTGGTTATGAAACAGTGAATAAAAATCCTTATTCATAACCAGTTATGAAATCTTAGTTGTGAAAGTGGACTCAACTCCTCGGTTGTGGCTACCCAGAACCAAGTGCTTTCAAGGCACTGCCATTACACTTCACTATCCTCTTTTCGAAAGGGGTGGATTAAGCGCTACAAGAGGGGTCATTACACATAAGATCCCATAGGGTCGAAGTGTATCCGTAAGGGCCCCACAAAGGGAGCGCCAAAGTTGAACTAATTATTTTTAGTCCGAATGTTATTTTACCGAGTGGTTGCCGGGTTAGAATAGTGCCACTCCATGTCTTCCCGTGGATGTCGTAAGAGGCGACTAAGGGAATAAAGGCTTGTAGTACTGTTAGGCGACGGGCTTGCCGCCTGTCACTAATACACTGGGAAACATCTTAGCCTAGGTATTTTTGCAAAATATGGTTACTGAATTAACAACAAGTTTTTAAAGTTGTAGGTAATTCTGTAGCTCTGCCTACCCCACTCTGGGATTACAGGCGTCAAGGTATGTATTTATGATTATTAACGATATCAACCAAAGCTGATAGCAACAACAGAAAGTTCTTTAACCGTCGAGTGTCCTAAATAATTAGTATTTGAGGATTATTTGAATTGGGAATTTATTATTACCGACCTAAGTTGGCTTGCAACCTGTCACTAATATACACTGTTAAACATCTTAGCCTAATTGTGCAAATTGTCGTTAAGTTTTTGGAGTTGTTGGTAATTCTGTAGCTCTGCCTACCCCCATCTGGGAATGAAGGCGTGAAGGTATGTATGTATGTATCTAATTTTGTTCCTAAGCATCGCAACTCCTAAAGTGTTTTTTTACTGAAACCGTTATTATTTCAGGATTTTTAAAGTATCTAATTGGTAGATAAGGTTAGGTTAGGTTAGGTTTGTTTTATAAAAACTACATTCTTGGATATATTTGGAATAAAATTACATTCGGACTAAAAAATTAGGTGAGCCAATATGGACCCACAAATAAGGTAACTAAAACCGGCTTATAGTGCATTTATGAATACCGTCGTTATTAATGATTGTTTTTGGTATTTGTTACAGGCCAAGGAAAGAGGTATTTTGAGGTTAGAGCCGAGGACCAGGGACCGGACCGAGTTGACGCCGCAGGTTAGTCCTAGTTTTAATCTTCTAAATCACTAGTCCATCTATTGCTTACTTTCCAGATGAGTTGTTTATACCCCTCTTCATGCGTGGTACGGTTGGCTATATCGGGTTGACCAAAATTTACATTTCAAAATTAACTTTAACAGTGCTCCGCTATGGCGGAGCTCCTATTTCTGGATTATTGGCCCTTTGGGCCGGCTGAAGAACTTGCATAATCGAAAACTAGCTCGTATTTATGGTACTTATTACTGAGTGTTTTGGTCAACCGGACATAGCCAACCGTATCACGGGTGAAGACATGTTTATATTAACAAGCAACCGACGGTTCCTTATCCCTATCATCGATTTCGAATGAAATTATGGCAAGCACAACTCGCACTTGACTTGAGTTTGCTATTTGCTGTTTTTCTTCAGGGTTTGTACACACAACATCACACCTAACTAACCATTAAAGACAGAGCAGAGAGAAAAAGAAAGAGATGTATATATGTGTATTATGTCAACTTCTATGCATTCTAGTGCGACTCTCTTTCATGCAATATTTCAGATTTCTGAAGTGTATAGCTAGATGTGTTGCTGTGTGTACAATAATCATACTAAAAGTGTCACCGTTTTTATGATAGAAATCGTCGGTGAAACTGCAAAACCGAGTAAGTAACATTTTAAATAAGGAGAAAAATGCACCTTTTTACTAAGGTTGTAAGGTTTATTTAGCTTTGTCATAAATTTGTTAATTACGCTATTTTGTAATCTATATAATGTAAGGAAATATTTCTTGCCTTTATTATTTCGCATTCTTATTTTTGTTATTTATTACCTAAATCCGCTTTAATAATACATAAATATTCTGAAAAAACCGGCCAAGTTCTAAACGGACACATTAAATTTATTCTGTTTTTAGTATTTGTAGTATTTTTTTTTTATTTTTTTTTATGGCATAGGGAGGCAATCGAGCACACAGGCCACCTGATGGTAAGTGGAAACTGTGACCCATAGACATTCGCATTCACAAGACTGCAAATACACTGCCAATCCTGAGGACTAAGATGGAATGCCTCTATGCTAGTCATTTCACCGGCTGTCTTATCCCCAAACCGGAACACAACAATGCGAACACTGCTGCTTGGCGGTAGGTTAACGGATAAGATGGTGGTACCAAACCGGACGGACCCTGCACAAGGTCCTCCCACAAGAAAAGTTGTACAGCGGCAATAGAATTACATCATTTGTGAAAATAGTCTTAGTAATAGGGTCCCGTTTTTACCCTTTAGGTACGGAGCCCTAAAAATATCAACCACCTATTATATTACGGTTCATTAGATACGTCTCTTTAAAGTTAGGACGGACGGACGGATAGCGTATAGACCATATACATTCAAATTCAAATTCAAATGGTTTGTCTCTCTCATTCGCTCTCGTACGCTCTAACACTAGACGAACCGGCTTAACTCGAACCGAAATACTTTTTCATACCTCACTTTAATTTGTATGCCATAAGGTCCATAATCAAGTGTTCTTCAAAAAAATCGAAAGTTACACAAAAAGTATTAAAATCACCCATTAAGCCATTGCATTTTCTACCGTAAGGTGACTAATATAAGGTTAACTATTTGAATACAACGTTAACACAAAAACACTGACATCGATTAGTTAATTACCGAAAATTGCTAGTTAATTGTTAGACTGGGCGGGATTTAATGGACTTTAGGGCTGTCACATCGCTTACAAAAATATTCTAATTTCTAAATATTACAAACACTTGATTTTTTTGTAAACACCCTGTGCTGGGAGCGAAAGGAACAATTAAACATGCTTAGGTATAGGTGGTCATAAAAGGATTTTTTATTTTATTTTTATAAATAAATAAATTACTGTAAATGGCTAAAGAGCGTAAACGCCACATGGTCTTCACAGCAAAATGACGTCATTCCGACCACTATTCCAAAGCGGGCGTAGCAGACACAGATAATATAAAATTATTGTTTTCTCATCATAAAATAATCAAAAAAATAGTATGTTTTGGAGATAAAACACTAAAGTTTTTTTCAGAAGATCTTTTAAAAATGGTCCAGTACCAGTGCCCTTACCATGAGTTGAAATTAACGTACTCGCTAGCTAGTCGAATGCTCTGTCCCTCGCAGACCTCGTAGTATTCCTATAGAGTGCGAGGGACAGAGCATTCGACTCGCTAGCGAGTACGGCAATTGTAACTCATGGTAGGGGCACTGTTGTTTGAGATGGGATCAGAAAGTCGGCTACTGGGACTCTTACCTACTTATAGAACTTCTAAGCGTAGCCAAGTTTCGAGTTTATAGAAAACTTGAAGAGATCCTTAAAGGGATGAGTTCGCCTGTGTAAATCCCTGTCCAAAAAGGAGTGTAATGTTTTCAGGATTTATGTATGTAGGTACGTACGATGTATGTTGGTAATTCTGTAGCTCCGCCGCTGACGACGCGCTGGCCTAGTTGGTTGGTAGTGACCCTGCCTACGAAGCTAGCGGTCTTGGGTTCAAATCCCGGTAAGGGCAGATATTTGTGTGATGAGCGCGAATATTTGTTCCTGAGTCATGGATGTTTACTATGTATTTAAGTATATATTTCTCTATATAAGTATTTATATCGTTGTCTAGTACCCATAATACAAGCCTAGAGCTTAAATTGGGACTAGGTCAATTGGTGTTGGCGCATTGTCCCCTGATATTTATTTATTATTTATGTATGTATCTATAACACTTCGCCATTTTCGGTGGCGCATAAGAACTTGGCCTATTTTTTATGTTTTGGTGGGATGCTTTTAACTAATCTGACAGCCCTATTCTTCGCAATAAATAAGTCCAGTCGATTGGCTGTGTTTCATTAAGATTTACTGATCACAAGCACGGCAGGGACGCAGTGTGCTCACAGCTTTATATCTAGACTAGTGTTCTCCCGCGGTTTCGAGTATTAAGTACAAAATTACAATTTTAAAATTTTGAACGCTACAGACGACTCTAGCTGTCAATTGTTATATACGAATTTTAAACCTAATGTGTTTGAAAAAAGACGCAAATTCCGTTGTCTTTTTGCATCCGAGTTTGAAGTTAAGTGACTTAATCGAAAGTCATACCACTCTGGCGCCACAGCTGGCAGTTTATATATATATATTTTTTAAGGCATTGCATGGCAATCGATCACACAGACCACCTGATGGTAAGTGGAAACTGTGACCCATAGACATTCGCATTCACAAGACTGCAAATGCACTGCCAACCCTGAGGACTAAGATGGAATGCCTCTATGCTAGTCATTTCACCGGCTGTCTTATCCCCAAACCGGAACACAACGCAAACACTGCTGTTTGGCGGTAGGTTAATGGATAAGATGGTGGTACCAGCCCGGACGGACCCTGCACAAGGTCCTCCCACAAGTAAATTGTAATATGCTTGCTACTCATGCTTCAAAGATCGAACAGATCAGGATTAAACTATACAGTGTGTAAATGGAATACGAGCAAACATTTAAACTAAACATTGGACCCGATTCTACAGTGGCTTCTAAACTTCCTAACGTTATTTAGGTGTCGCTAAAACACTTTACTATTCTATCAGCAGCTGTCATAATCAAATGATAGCGCCATGACAGCGCTAATTTGAATCTGACGCTTCTTATTTTAGGCGGTCTTATACATTGTCAGCTTGACATTCTGGAATAGCACTGGTTAAATCTGCCGTCTAAACTATGTCTTAGAAAATTTAGTTTTAGGCTATTTAAGCGATGTGTATGTAGAGTCGGGTCCATAGGTTGCTCTACAAGTCATGCTAAATTCGATATCGTTAATAACTCTAATAAATAGAGCGCCATTAATTTTTAAAGGTTCCATCGAGCAGCAATGTATAATGTCAACGAAGATTTAAGTCTCAGATAATTGGACTATTTCTTATACATTGCGTGGCGAATTAATTTGTATGAAAAAAAAAAACTTAAGTTAACGATACACATGTTTTAGGTTAATTAGGATGCATATTAACCGTCGTTACAAGGTTTGCTGGTATTCCATTTACACACTGTATAACACGTATAGGTTAGGTCTTGGAGTAGGACAAAGGATTGTTTTATCCCGGAACCCCCCCCGTGCCCCGTGTGGTTGCCGGGTTAGAATAGTGCCACTCCATGTCTTCCCGTGGATGTCGTAAGAGGCGACTAAGGGAATATAGGCTTGCAGTACTGTTAGGCGATGGGCTTGCAACCTGTCACTAATACGCTGGTAAACATCTTAGCCTATTTGTGCAAATTGTGGTTACTGAATTGTCAACAACTTTTTGAAGTTGTAATTCTGTAGCTCTGCCTACCCAACTCTCTGGGATTACAGGCGTGAAGGTATGTATGTATGTGTGTAAATCGCACGAAGTCGCGGGCAAAAGCTAGTACCTAACCTATAACTATGCACTCATGTACTTAGTGAGTCTCAGGTTATACTGGAATGTGAAACGAACCGAAACAAAGCGAACTAGGTACATATAGTTCTTAACGGTTTTCCTATAATTTATAAGTAAATAAGTATTTTCTGTATACTATTCTTTAAAATTTACAGGTCTTCAGTTTTCATCTAGTTTCTTAAATTACGTTAAATTTATAATAATTATTTATCTAATTACGGGCACGACTACCTTAAGACCTAATTATGTATACTTTACTCGATTTTTCTGCTTACAAATTACTTGTCACCAAAATCATTTTCATTATTCCGATTGGCGTTAATGGTTTGTGAATTTTATTGTTAACTCAATGTTAGCAAATTTCATGCAAATAATAGTGACTAAAACAGTTCTGACAATTTATTATAAAAATTAGAATGCCAACAGCAACGCCATTTCGTTGATATCCATATTGAACGTAACCATGGTAACCAAATAACAAATCGATGGATATAAACCGTAATTAATTACACTTTGTAATTTTATAAAAAAATATTTTGTTTTTAATATTCGTACTCGTAATTGGTATTAAAATATTTTAACGGTTTATTATTCAGATCTCAAGTGTTGACTAAACGCCGAGACTGATACCCGGAATGACCGTAACCATGGTAATAACAATGCTGTAATAATTATTATATAACTGTTATTACCATGGCAACGCTCATTATATAATTGTTTTACCGCTTCGGTATTACCATTACGATTTTCGGTATTATTTTGTTGTCAACTAATTTATTGACTGTGACAAACGGACGGTAGTACAAGATGTTTCTAGATGAAACCATAACTGCCTCCTCTGCAGTCGGTAAAGTGGGGTCATTCCAGAAACCACGGGGTGTGATAGCGTGATCAACGAAACTATATCATTTGGGACAGTGAAGCGCACAAGTGTTCAAGAATTACTTTATATATATATTCTGCAATTTCAATGGTGATATTGCAATTCTGCGTAAGTAACAAATTCATTAAGTTGCAAAATATACCTTACAGTAATACTTGCTAAGGTATATTTTTCACCTTATTTAATTTATTAGTTACGCGTATTGCATTATTATCACCGACAATATCCACTTTGACTTGCGCTTCTATTCAAGATGGGCCGCCATTACTGTCGTCGAGTAAATAAAAGCCATCAAAATGACAATGCGATAACAGGTCAGGTACTTGTGGGAGGACCTTGTGCAGGGTCCGTCCGGGTTGGTACCACCATCTTATCCATTAACCTACCGCCAAGCAGCAGTGTTCGCACTGTTGTGTTCCGGTTTGGGGATAAGACTAGCATAGAGGCATTCCATCTTAGTCCTCAGGGTTGGCAACGCATTTGCAGTCTTGTGAATGCGAATGTCTATGGGTCACAGTTTCCACTTACCATCAGGTGGCCTGTGTGCTCGTTTGCCTCCCCATGCTATAAAAAAAAGGGTTTTTACCTTGTCTTGTGTTAAATAGAAGCCCTGTTATAGTATTGACAAAGTTTTAAACGTGTTGTTTTTTTAATAAACCTTGTCTAAATCGGTCCTTCCGTTTGAATGTTAAAATGCGGAAGACAGACGTCAGTTTGCATTACGCTAACTAGCGTTTCTATTCGTATCGATTAAGGTATCCGTTTATGAAATATGAAGCTTTAAAGCGCAAAATATTGTTAGAGTGAAGTGTCCCCCCCCCCCCCCTCACAGCCAAAACTACAAATATCGTACCTACAGAACAATAGTGACATTATTCAGAAATTTTGATACCTATTCAAGTTTGGGCTCTCTCATAAACAATTTATATATCTTAGATGAAAGCGCATATAACCATACACCGGATTGACAAGGGAAAAAATGTACCTGTTCTAGTGATTCATTAAATGTCGACTTAGTTTATCGACATCGATAAAAAACAATTTTTAATCATCCATCATTGTCATAAGTAATGCCCTTACTTACCTTTTAATTATGTGCAAACCTCTTTTATTCATACTTATCGCAACTTTAAACAACTGGTATCTGATAGTGACCCTGCACTCGAGTCACTTTTGACGACCATTGAAATTACGTTGAATAACCAATTCATTCGCTACAACAATATTCTTTAGCATTCCAAAGAATTGAGAACCGTTTTGTTTTGTAAGTTGGTTAAAAATGCATCGTAAGAAAAAATATTGTTTATCTTCATGGAAAACTGATCGTTCAGATAAAGAAGATAAAGGTACGACTTACTTTTGCAAGAAATGTAAGATCCATATGTCACGACAAAAGTTGTCGATAAACTTTGTCGATATTTAATGAATCACTAGCACTGGTACATTTTTGCCCCCGTCAATCCGGTGTATGCATATAACAAATTTTAAAGGGAAACTATCACTACTAAGAAGGTTTGATTGTAAAAACCACCTAAGACAGCACCAAATAACTTTAAATAGAGTATTAGTACATACTTGTTGTTTTACAATGTACAATGAGCATGGTCAGTCATGCTCTTGCCCGGTTTTAAACCAATCGCGTCACTGGTAGATGACGTGATACGAAGAGTCACGTGATCCACCAGTGACGCGATTGGTTTAAAAACGAAACGAATAGAAACGCTAGTTAGCATAACGCATCTTAGCTAGGGCCTCTGGCCGCGACTGTCCACAATTCAAGTTATTCCCCGCCGCGCCCACGACAGTCTTTGTATTAATTTCCGATATTTAGGATCATCGTACACTCGGACTCGTTTTCTATATCTTCTTATGTAACAGGTAACAGAGTTATCAACAAGTTTTTAGAGTTGTTGGTAATTCTGTAGCTCTGCCTACCCCACTCTGGGAATGAAGGCGTGAAGGTATGTATGTATGTGTGTATTTTACAAAGTAACTATAAATTGTTTAGTCCTTAGCAGAGCTCGGCGGGGGTGAGCCATTTATACGTCATTAATATCAAGTGTACATATTAATATAGATAGGTACACCTTAAAAATCGGAATTCGGCCTTTTCAGCCTACTCGGCCTACTCGGCTACTCGAAATCGGAATAATCTTTCTTCTGCTTATTTATTTTTTATTCGCTTACTTCAAATTGAGGGGCTGCTTACAAAATAACACGAAGGGATAATAGAATATTGATATGTCATGATATTTGACTCAGTTGAATAGGCATTCTTAAACAGTTTTATTACCTATGTAGAGAAGGTTTGATATCATATCACTTGATTAACTTTCATAGTAGCATATGGATAAACATATTATTTAAAGAGATTTGCTAAAAAAGCTTGCTATAAAATTCATTTGTTTTGATGGCGACGTAAAGAGAAAGGCAGTCTAAATAAAATAATTTTAATTGTTATTAAATTACGCCACGTCTACCATTGATTGACAAGGTATGTCCATGTTATGCAAACTCTGAAAACAGCTCACCCCTGCCGAGCTCTGGTCCTTAGCTACTTACAGAACCACTTTGAGAACCACACTAAGAGTCCCAATATATGCGGGTATAATAGTAGCACCTTGTGCAGGGTCCGGATCGCTACCACCAATATCACCATCTTATCAATTAACCTACCAAACAGCAGTGTTCGCATTGTTTAGTTCCGGTTTGGGGATAAGACATTACATCTTAGTCCTCAGGGTTGGCAGTCCTGCAGTTTTAGGATTGCAGTCTTGAGAATGCGAATGTGTGGTCACAGTTTCAACTTACCATCAGGTGGCTTGTGTGCTCGTTTGCCTTCTCTATGCTATAAAAAATAAATCTTCACATGCGTTGCCAACCCTGAGGTCTAAGATGGAATGCCTCTATGCTAGTCATTTCGCCAGCTGTCTTATCCCCAAACCGGAACACAACAATGCAAACACTGCTGCTTGGCGGTAGGTTAATGGTGCTACCAACCCGGACGGACCCTGCACAAGGTCCTCCCACAAGTAAAAAACTCCCCAAATTAATCAAACTAACCCCATTTTACGGTATGTTTTTTTAACCTCCTAAGTCCCCGCGTACAAAAAAATGTACATAACACGGCCATTGCAATAAAATATCAATTGTTAAGAAGATAGAGTAGAATTTCTCTTGTTTTTATGACAGGCAAATAAATTAGAAAATAGACTTTATTGCAATCGCATTAAGTTTATTTCCCACTGGCAAATTTCGTTGTATGGTGGGTCTAAGGAGGTTTAAAGTTGCGCGATTCATGCGAAAACACAACTATACTCCGAGCAATCGGCTAAAAAGCAGTATTTCCTCTACCTCTCCTACTGTTTACTAATTTGCGATCGAAACGCGAGCAGGCTATTAATTAGCTACTTTATGTGCCAATGCGCGTTGTTCCGGTCAGTTTGCGGCCCGCCGTCGACTTCGCTAGCGGTAATGCCTTTTTATACCCGTAAAAAAAAAACGTCGGAATAAAGTTTGAAAAATCTGTGCGGCCAGTGATACTCCAAACACACGGACCGTTAAAACAACTGTGCTATTTTTAAAAAGTTTTTACTTACTAGGTCATTTCCTAACATTTGGTAATATTTGCCGAATTTTTTTTTAAGCAGATTTACGAAAGAGATACAGATCGAAAGTGAGTGGAAGGGTCGGAAGGGGCCGCCCTAGGCGTACTTTTTCGAATCAAATCGGAGAAATACTGGGAAAGGGCCGAATCTTAACTACCCGAAACCGACGTGCGTGCATGACTCGATGTATGAATGTTGAAGAACCGAAAGATCGTAGCAAGTGGAAAGAAGTGGTATCTGCCTGCCCCTCTGGGAAACAGGCATGATTTAATGTATGTATGTATGTTTTTTAAGAAAGTTATTTAGGTGATTTTGAAATTGGAGATAATCGTTTTTTTACCGTTTAACATTTTGGACGGTGAGATAAAAATCGAGTTATTTGAAGTAGGTATTTTATAAACACAGAAAAATGTACAAAAGTGGCAATGGCGTCTATTGATACTGCTTTGTAGAATTTTTAATAGCTCATAAGTCACAAGAGAAGAAATTAAAAACTATGCGTTAAGCTCTGATGGCTCCCGTAACAACCCAAATTAAATCAAGACCCAAAAACAAATCCCGGCCTCTTCCATTGCATATAGTAACCATACTTGTTTTTTAGGGTTCTGTATCCAAAGGGTAAAAAAGGACCCTATTACTAAGACTCCGCTGTGCGTCTGTCCGTCTGTCTGTCACCGGGCTGTATCCGTATCGAACCGTGATACCTAGACAGGTGAAATTTTCACAGATGATGTATTTATGTTGCCGCTATAACAACACTAACATACATACATACCTTCACGCCTCCATTCCCAGAGTGGATTAGGCAGAGCTACAGAATTACCAACAACTCCAAAAACTTGTTGATAACTCTGTAACCACAATTTGCACAATTAGGCTAAGATGTTTAACAGCGCATTAGTGACAGGTTGCCAGCCCATCGCCTAACAGTACTACAAGCCCTTATTCCCTTAGTCGCCTCGTACGACATCCACGGGAAGACATGGAGTGGCACAATTCTACCCCGGCAACCATACGGGGAACAACACTAAAACAGAATAAAATACAAATTTAAGGGGGGCTGCCATATAACAAACGTGACCTTTTATAGATAATACGGAACCGTGCGCGAGGCCGACTGACACTTGGCCGTTTTTTTTTTTTTTTGGATTGGCTGGACCAAACCCTTCCCATGCCGTTTTTACTACAGCGTGAGGTGAACGTTTCTGAACGTATTGGAGAAGGATGTTCAATTGAGACGCGAAAATTCGTCCAGCACTTCGGTCCAAACAGGCAATCGAAATTAATTAGGTTTGGTAACAAAATTATGGCATGTTATAGTTTTGTTTTTAACCCGGTATTATCTTGAATTTTAATTTTAATCCAAACAATACAATAAGATCAAATCTGCTATTGTTTAGTTCTCGTAAACCTTGCGTAAGTTATTAAAAAAAGCATATAGTTTTATCGAAAGTTCGGTTGTGATTAGTTGATTAGGATTACACATACAGTGTGTCTCCGACCTTGGGGCTTTAAATTCAACGATCGATTCTACTCGCTAAACTGAACTACTTTTGTTCTGCAACATGAAAAAATAACTTAAATTTAGATAACTAATTGATGTTAAAGTCTAATTGTAAAATCAGTGTATTACATACTGGCCATGTAATCACTATCTCATGGTACGGGGGCGACATTACCTTGGTACGAGGGCTAAAGGAAAATGGAGAATTGGATCGCGTACATTGAAAATTAGATTTAACTTGTATGATAAAAAATAAATTTAAACTGAACATATTTTTAACAACTTACAGAACAAAAGAAGTTTAGTTTCAGGAGTAGAAATGATCTATGCAATTAAAGCCCCAAGGTCAGAGGCACCCGGTATATCACTCAAAATTAATTTTCCGAACCCTCTACAGACAGCTACAGTAGAGTAGTACTTTTTATCTATACACATATCATAAGTCCTCTATTACGCGTTCAAAGCCCCGTGGGAAATAGCCAGCATTATTACAACCAATTTACTATGAGAAGTTTCTTGTCTGTGGTAGTATGTACAATCTGCACTGTAATGTTATTATATTACCGTATAGATTTTTGTAACGGTATGAGTTTATAGTAGTTTATGCAACAGTTGTATAAGAGAGGTCAAAAAAGACGAGTGGTGTGGTTACTCGTAAAGCAAGACGCCACGAGTATTTTTTGACTTAGTTATACACCGTTGCATACAATACTTTTTCTACGACTAGGTTTCAAATAAAATGCAAAATTAAATTAATATACCTAGGTTAGAATACGAACGAACGAAGCACAGAACAACAAACGAGCGAGAAACATTCGAAAACAACAAAATATGTGTCTATGGTTAACTTTGTTTTTAAATTGATGTGCACTTGCCAGGTTTCATATTTTTTTTTAAAGTTGCACAGTCGATTTACTCGTAACTTGTGAAATAGGGACTAAAAAATACCTAATGATTTGAGAAATGAATTCTTTTACCTGATTGGTCGATTTTAATATAGCTGCGTTCTGGTTGGTTGATACCAAATAAAATGTTTTTTTAAAGAGTTAAATTAGTAAAAGAGTTTACATACCAAAAAGAACCTAACGTTCCGATTGACAGTCAATGTGTATTGTGATTGGTGGTTTAATTTGGTGAAGTATTTTGATTGGTCAAATTAACCTAGGTGTAAGCTTTGGCAGCTAGGCATATCGTTTTGGCTCAAAAAAGCACAAGTGCTGTTAAGGGGAATAGACTAGATAGACTTTTCTACGGAATGTTCTGCGGACATATTATCTATATTGTTATATTAGTGTTCGTGACTATATAAATGACAGATAAAAGTACAGGAGTAGAAAAAATTTGGAACAGCTGTCAAAACTCAAGAAGGTCTCTATTCTAGTATACATAGATATTAAGGGCCGTATTAATAAACTCATCTTGGCTGGAATGACAAGATGCGTCAAAGTAAACGTCAATCAATAGAAAACTGTCATTTTTGACGCATCTTGAGACGAGCATTAGAGTTGAGATCATTTTAATACGGTCCTTAAACAGTTATCGACTCGAAACGTCAATTCAGTTTTTTTTTAATATAAACCGCACTACCTCACAGGTTTATTTTGCTCTATCACAAATTTGTTAGTTACGAGGTTTTGCAATATCACCGACGATATTTGTTTGTTGGTTTTTTGCTTTTACGAAAGTAGGATTATTCTAAACTCGTGTGATCCTATTATGACATAAAACAACACTCGTATTTTAAGCCCTCTCATTATGCATCAGTTGCATAAACTACTATTCTACAATAAATAATTTTGTATTAACTACTCTATATTTTGATAATATATTTTGGTTGATATTGTTACTGGAGTTTTATCTGACTTACTGCGTGCTTAGGAGTGCAGTATTATTGACGCCACCCAGAGCGCTAATAACATTATGTTGCGATGTTAAGATTGTAATGCTAAAAAAAACCATTCAAAATACGATAGCTTTCTCTCCCCTTCAATCTAGTCAGACTTTCACTTCCCGGAAAGGGTAAATATTTGGCTGATGTTCCTGAGCCATCGATATTATACGCAAAGGAAACTAACTTTTATTTAATAATTAATACTACATTAATGAATTTTTGAAAAAAAAAAAACTGCCTTAATCGGGAATCAAACTGGTCGAATATGACAAAACAACAAAGCCGTATTTTATGTTACAGATGAAAAGCGTCATTAATAGCGATAAGACCTGTAAATTAAATAACGGCCATAAAAAACACTACTTTATTACATACATAGAGGTACATACATTAAATCACGCCTGTTTCCCAGAGGGGTAGGCAGAGACCACTTCTTTCCACTTGCTACGATCTTGATAAATTTCTTTCGCTTCTTCCACATTGTAACTATAGTATGGTTACTATATGCAATGGAAGAGGCCGGGATTTGTTTTTGGGTCTTGATTTAATTTGGGTTGTTACGGGAGCCATCAGAGCTTAACGCATAGTTTTTAATTTCTTCTCTTGTGACTTATGAGCTATTAAAAATTCTACAAAGCAGTATCAATAGACGCCATTGCCACTTTTGTACATTTTTCTGTGTTTATAAAATACCTACTTCAAATAACTCGATTTTTATCTCACCGTCCAAAATGTTAAACGGTAAAAAAACGATTATCTCCAATTTCAAAATCACCTAAATAACTTTCTTAAAAAACATACATACATACATTAAATCATGCCTGTTTCCCAGAGGGGCAGGCAGATACCACTTCTTTCCACTTGCTACGATCTTTCGGTTCTTCAACATTCATACATCGAGTCATGCACGCACGTCGGTTTCGGGTACTTAAGATTCGGCCCTTTTCCAGTATTTCTCCGATTTAATTCGAAAAAGTACGCCTAGGGCGGCCCCTTCCTACTACTAAAACTACTTTATAATTTTGTCATATTCGACCAGTTAGATTTCAGGTTAATGCTGACGAATTTTCAAAAATCCATAAAGGCAGGATTTATTATTGAAATAAATAAGGTTTCCTTTGCGTAGAACTTGGTATTTTCAATATTTAAGCTAGCTCAATTCCACGTGGCGTTCGTGTTTTCCACCCTGTATATTTTCTGTTTCCTCTTAAGTATATTTATCTATGTTTATTACCAATAGTGCAAGCCTACACTGCTCTCCTACGGGAAAAAGGCACAGCTACTATATGAATTGTATTGCACTTCTAACCTTATTATAAACCTATGAGATTTTAATACACACACACACACACAGCACCATAAGGCGCGTGCGCTTATCTTATCACTCTGTAATATTAGTTAAACCATTGCCTTTGCAATTTATATTGTACTAGCGACCCGCGCACGGCTTCGCCCGCGTGGAATGTATTATACATATAAACCTTCCTTAAGAATTACTCTATCTATTAAAAAAAACCGCATCAAAATCCGTTGCGTAGTTTTAAAGATTTAAGCATACATAGGGACAGACAGCGCAAGCGACTTTGTTTTATACTATGTAGTGATAATTAATTAATTAATATGTTTCACACATTGCACTCCAGGGTCCCAAGATACAGGCTCAGCCTAGTTTGGGGTCCGCCAGATGTCTTTTTATGTATACACGGTGTTGTTAAGCAAATTTTTTTTTGTTTTTTTTTTTAATAATTGCTTTTGTTCTTTTTCTCCGTAGAAGGGCAGTACAGCTTAGTTCAGGACTTGGCGGCCGGGCTGTTCGCACCATTAAATAATTATAATACGCGAACAAAAACGGTGGTATTATAAAAGCATAGTCATATAAACGTTCTAAAAAGCTATTAAACGATTTCAATTACGGAAAACGCACTCAAATAATTAGAATCACTATTAGTCGTTAGTTTTAAGTGGAAATCTACCATCCAAAACCAAAAGGCACTATTAAAGTATGATTTGCATTATGCGCTTACGTCCATTTGGGTTTAAAGGCGGATATAATGAAACGAACGGTAGAAGCAATTCGCAAATGGAATAAATGTGATTAAAGTAATGATAACTGTGTTTGAATATGTTGTTGGCACGCACGGGTTTCAGCGAGGTATGAAACGTCATTTTTAAGGATTGAATACACCGGTGCTCAAAATACGCTGATGCACCGTAATTAGGGGATGCAATTTAACCGATTATTAACCGACTTTGTATGAAAATAACCGGTTAAAACCGGTTATAACCGGTTATTGGCGTTCCCTAACCGTAATGGCTTATTTACATTGGCCCAGCGAAAGCATGCCAGTAGAAATACACTGACGAGTTGGTTTTGACGTTTGAGTAGAGTGCTATTGTAACGACGCAATGTACTATGAAGCTGGCGAGAGCTATAAACGCTGTGACGTGACTTATACGTCAATTAAAATGGATTCTGTCCATATGGACATTTTTACCAGTGTCAGAGTTTGAGGCTATAGATGATCGGTAGTTGATTTCCCGTACAGATTAAAAAAGAAGCGCTCAGTTGAAGATCTAAAGCAAACAAGATAACATGAGGGTAGTATTATAACTACAAAAATTACTTAAATAAATGTTATGAGATGTGGGCATGCACATTGAAGCGGACAAGACAAAGCAGAGGGCAATAAGATTACAATTTAATGTTAAAGTCGGTAATAAATTTGGTGAGGCGATACACAAAAGGAGAGGGAACATGGGTTAGGATAAAATTCATATTAGCAGGACGGGGAATAATAAAAATGAAAGAAAATATGGTACTGAGAACTTTCCTCTAAGACGCTCGCAAAGAGTGATCACGAACGTGAATTTTTGCCAGCAATAAAGGAGAACAGATGTGGCCAAGATGTAGTCGAATGACCTTGGAGATGGCACGCTTGCCAGCATTGCGGAATTTAAAAAGACTTGCGTCACGCTTTTAACATATGACCGTTGACAAGTAGACGCCATACAGGGTGTCCCAGAAACTGACGTCAACCCGCATAGGGCTGATAGAGCAGCTCATAAGCTATCGATTTAACCCCCATATATGTTCAGCAATTGTTATTAGTTTCCGAGATATTGATCATCGTCTCCGCCTCAGTGGAGCCGCACCCTTAAGGAAATATGATTAAGTTTAATTTATCCAAAGAACAGATACTAAGGCGTTATGGTTGGATTTGTTAACAGCTCTTGGATAAATGAAGGGTCCACGGAAAGAACATGTCTAGTCACATTAGTAACTTTTTGAGATATCGCGATTTGAAAGTTAGGAACCATGTCATTTTGTACGTTATGTTCGTGTAGAGGCTTATTTAAGAGTGAAAACATACAAGTTATATGAAGATTTATATCTAAATCTGAGTGGTAGGTAATAGTTAATTTCGTCCTCTACATTTTGAGATTCAAAACTCATTTTCAAAAAAAAGTTACTAGACATGTTCTTTCCGTGGACCCTTCAAATACAGATGTAGTGGATAATCCTAAGACATCGTATCATTTCAGATCAGTTCGTAGTCATCTTCCTCCTCAATTACCTTCTCGGTTAATTAGGTTTCCATAAACCTCAGGGTTCCTACGAGCTGGTCCCGTCCTCGCCTCAGCCGTCAGTGGACCGTCTCTCCGTGACCTGGGCAGACCCGAGCATGGCCTCGACAGGGGTCAACCTGTTCCACATGCCTTCGGAAACTCCGGTCAACAACGATGTCAAGTTTACTTCAGCTGGAGGTACGAGGCTGCTGTAATACCAAAGAAGCCTAATTCTGCCCTCCTAAGGAGAAAAGGCGTATCTACTATATGAATTGTATTGAAAATCCAACCTTATTGAGAGTTTAATATGCTTCTATGAATTAATTGCATGCGCCTTTTCTCCGTAGGAGGGCAGAATTGCTTTGTTTTAGAGGAAGCATTCTATACTCTATTGGCAACAACATTTAAATTAAAATGCTTATTAGGTCCCATCACCCCTTTTTCTTTGACCTGGGGATACAATCTGTGGTTCTAGTAAAAATGCAAAATATACTTAGCTTTTCAAAGAAAGACACCCTTTATACCCGGCGTCAAAAGGAGTGATAATACCGGAAAAATTGCATAGGTATTTTTTGGGAGGCAAAATATGAACATAAATGAAACTTTGTATACTTATAACTTTATCTTGGCACTTGAGGATCTGCTTTAAATCAATCAATCAATCATGTCAGCCGAAGGACGTCCACTGCTGGACGTAGGCCTCCCCCAAAGCTCTCCACTCAGACCGGTCTTGCTTCTCATCATCTGCTTAGTCTTACCAAAATTTAGAGGCCGTACCCCTATTGGATTCACCGCTAAAACATGGAAAATGACACTTCACTCGCCTAGTAAAATTTCCCCCCTGCGCATACCCCATGGGTATGCCCCCTAAATTATGTTAGGACACGGCTAGGGAATTCAATTTAACCGATTATTAACCGTTTTTGTATGAGAATAACCGGTTAAAACCGGTTATAATCGGTTATTTGCGTTCCCTAGACACGGCAGATCCTTATTTCTTGTGCCAAGTATCATATTTAAGTCTTACTTTACCTGTATTATATGGATGGAATAATTCACATTGCCAGATCAAAACAGAAGTACTTAACTCAAAATACAACTGTATTTTAAAATCAACTTTATTCTACTTCTATGAACTTAAAGTTCTAAGTTTTGTACTAGCAAGGATTTTGCGTTGGGACTGTTTAGATCTAGCAGTGCGAATATGTTTCTCAAATGTATGTGTGCCTTTTTGTCAAGCTCTGCAGCCTAAACGGCTTGTTGTATTTTAACATATGAGTTGTTTTTAGATTCCTCGTAGCTTAGGTGTAGGAATGATGTTTTAATTGCTGTAATATTTTAACTAAAGTAATGTGAGAAAGTAGAGCTTGCTTGATTCGGTCATAAAAATCTAAACTTGCATTGCATTGCGAAATATTTTGCAGCTAAGCGAAATTTGGTCTTCTTGCGTAGTAGGCGCAGTTGAGTTCATAAATATGAGTACATATAGTAAATTGCAAGAAAATATTTGGAGCTTTTGTATGGAAGAAAATTACAGCTACGCGATTTAGGATTCGGTTCACAATACTCCTACCCCCTTACTTATAAACGTGTAATAAGCTTGGAATAGTTTATGCAATGCTTTGTCACTTTCTGTCACATGCAAATGTCACGATTACAGATAAGGACAAAGCTTGGCATAAACTATTCCAAGCTTATTCCACGTTTATAAGTAAGGGGGCTAGTACCCACACCACTATTCTGCCCTCGTAAGCCATAAAGCAGTACAGTCTGTGAGAATTTAGAAGAGGCATCGGTTTAGTACTTTGCTCTCACTCGCCCTCATACGATCTTATTAAGAGCGAGTGAGAGAGAAGTACTAAACCGAAGATTCTTCGAAGTGCTCACAGACTGTATCTCAAATTCAATAACCAAAGCAGTTTGGATTCTATTCCTTTAGTTATGAGGTTGATATTGCTACAGGAGTTTTATCCGAGATACTGCCTATTGGGCAGTATTGTGTTGGATTTACTGTCATAAGGTACAAATGGAAAATCGTCCACTTGAAATTATTCGTCCAATTAGAAAAATGACAATTTGAAATACATCCTTAAGGAACATTGTCCAAGTTGAAAATAGAATTATGTCCCATAGTAAAATTGTCAAATAAGATATAGGTCCAAAAATATATGTCCATTTGTATTTACGTACACTCAGAAAAAAATCCAAATGTAAACATGTCCCATTGAATCATCAATCCCCCCTGTATTATATCAGTACAATAATTTATATTTTGGCCTTAATTCATATAAGACTACATTCACTTGGTGCATATTTAATTTTGCTCAAAAAATAAATAATTAATTAAATAAATAATTCCATACAACGAAAATAAATTTGGTCATATATATTTTTCAGCATAATTACATTTTGAATAAATTGTCTTTGGACACTATTACTTTTGGCCCAACTTCAGAATGGTTATTTCACGTGGACGATTTTCCATTTGTACCTAATGACAGTAAATCTTGTGTTGCTGGGATTAAATTTACTGAATAAATATTTCAAATTTTGAGTTTTTGAACTGCGTCGACTCACTAGACTATGGAACTCTATATTCAAGCTCTTCCGTATCCTCAGATGTATCTGAAGACGAGGACTACTCTGCCAGCTTGAGTGCTGTGCTCCGCCAACGGCGATGCAGCATCCGTCGGTCCCGCAAGGGTCGGAGACGGACCTCGTCTCCATTCCTCCCTGACGAGACCAGGTCGAGGAGGCGGTCTTCCGTGTTCACCACGAGTTCTGGGGAGTAAGTAAGAACGAGATGGTTTGGGAAAAGAAAGAAAGAGATAGAAAGTGAAATGGCGGAAAGAGATGCAGTAATTAGTTGGAAATTATGACATGATTAGTTACCACAGTAGGTAAATTCGTAATGTATTAGGTCCCCTACAGCCAAAACTGCAAATACAATAAATCAGAAAAAAAACTTAAATGAAAGCACATGGTAATGAATTTAATAGTAAAACTATGACGACTTAGTAGACTAGCCAACGGCAAAGTTAAGTTTGTCGCGAGGTCTTATTTGTTTGTAGTAACGGCTTCGGAACCCTACACTGAGCATGACATGCTATTGCCCGGTTTTTTAATGTGCTAATTTCTTCCTTTTTCGTCGAATTCCAGACTCTAAAACAAAATAAAATTACATACAATGGATCATAGAACCCCCCCCCCTTTTTTAAGTCGGTTAGGAACAGATAAAAACACATGCTTACTTGTGGGAGGACCTTGTGCAGGGTCCGTCCGGGTTGGTACCACCATCTTATCCATTAACCTACCGCCAAGCAGCAGTGTTCGCATTGTTGTGTTCCGGTTTGAGGATAAGACAGCCGGTGAAATGACTAGCATAGAGGCATTCCATCTTAGTCCTCAGGGTTGGCAACGCATTTGCAGTCTTGTGAATGCGAATGTCTATGGGTCACAGTTTCTACTTACCATCAGGTGGCCTGTGTGCTCGTTTGCCTTCCCAGGCAATAATAATATTTAAAAAAACATGCAATATGTCTTTGGAATGCGCTCCCGCTCCCGCTTCGTGTAACGCAAGCAAAGCAAATCATTGTTCAAACGTTGGCTTCGCAAGCACTATCTTAGCGGTGTCCAATAGCAAGGCTCTGCATAATGTCACGGTGTACAGTCAGCGTCAAAAGTAACTGGTCACTTCAAGCTACTTTTGTACTTTGTCGCATTAACACATTACACAATCTTGTTTGACATTGCTTATGTGACAGTAAAGCGACAAGGTATTTAAGTGATCAGTTTCTTTTGACGCTGACTGTACAGTTACAACAATATTATTAGATATACATAGTAGAGGATCCGAATGGGAGACCTTCACCGGGCTGTTTATTCAATAAAAAAGACGTGTGGCACTCGGGGACTGCCGCGGTAAAGCTATTGCATGTCGTACAAACGCACACAACGCCGTGTCGAAGACTGCCGAACTGAAACGACGTTAGACGATGCACGGCCTTCAAGCCACACCTCCTTGCCCGTCGGAGTGGGGAGCGTGAGGTTTTTTCGTTACGGAATTTCTGGATTCGGTCCCCGCGCTCAAGGCCCGCGATAGAAGCTATGCAATAGCTTAAAAAAATTATATCAAAGGATAGTGGGCAAAAATGTTTGGACGGCACACCCAAGTCCGCCACAGCTTAGACTACTTTTGTTTGGAAGGTATCAAAGCTATGTACTTCCGTACCGATGTGCATCAGATTCTGTCCATGGGTTCTCTATTTATTCTAAGTCGTATGGGTTTAACTTACTGAGCATTATTGAAACAAGCATAGCATAATAAACCTTTTTTTTTAACAAAATAAACTCAATAATAACGTTGTAAACAAAAAAATATATTTAACAGTGTTTAATTATCATTGCGATGCCTCGATGTTTCGAGTCGTTTTCAATATATGGCTGGTGGAGCTGGGTGTATTTTGCCCACTATCCTTTAATACTTATGTTAAGTACATACATATCGTCATTACTTTGAAAAATCCTCGTATCTCATGTTTCGTGACGTACGTTTTTAAACTTAAATGTGAAGAGAATTAAGTTCAACTCATACGTATTTTAAAATATCAGATACGAGTTTTTTTTAAAGTAGTAACGATATAGCGATTAGTAAGGCGTACGTAGAAAAAGTTCAGTCCAGTATATAACTAGGTGCACTTGACGTCACCGGGCAAGACTAAATGGAGCGAAGTTGCTACAGATTTCTCATCAAGTCTGTAAGGGGGCGTCCATAAATTACGTGAGATGTTTAAGAGGGAGGGTCGAGTCAAATCTCATCTAATCTCACGTCGGAGAGAGGGGGCGTCTCGGCAAATATCACCGATTTTTTTTTCAGATTGAAACAAAAAAAAAAGTCCATTTAATCCAGATTGTACATGCTTAAAACTTAATCTTAAGCGTCGTAATACGATTAAGATCATTCACTAATTCGTTCGAAAGAAAATAGTTTCATTCATACTTCGACGTTATACATCTACTGACTGTCAAACCACCATATTTGTTTTATACCAAATAGCTCGATTTAATCTGAATTTACGGTAAGGTAAGGTGGGGCAAGTGCATCTACGGGGTAACTTCGTCAAACCAACAATATCTCCTAAAAAATATATGGATTGTCGCACTTACCCCGTTGACGCACTTACCCCACCTGACCTTACAGTGTAGCCCGTCCTTTATGTCCCGTCCTCATTAAATATTTTTTATTACACTTATAATTAAACTTTCAGTAATATTGATGACTAGTCTTAACTAGTCATAAATAAAAGCACGAAGCATTTTTTTTTCTTTTTACAATTATAATCCAGAGTTATCAACAAGTTTTTAGGGTTGTTGGTAATTCTGTAGCTCTGCCTACCCCACTCTGGGAATGAAGGCGTGAAGGTATGTATGTATCCAACGCGTTTACGTAAGAAACCCACATTTTGAAAAATCTCACGTGAGATTGTGGGATGGGGGAGGGGGTTGAATAAAATCTCACGACATCTCACCATTACAGAAAATTTAAAAAATACCTCACGTAATTTATGGACGCCCCCTCTCTAAAGCTATAGATAAAGCTTCAAAGAGGTTACGCGCGAAGAGCGCCACTTAAAATGAACGTTTCGGCACTTTTCCCTATTTTCGGTGATTATTCCTCGGTGGTATGTCCGATTTTCAATTTATTTTTTTCTTATCACTGCTAGAGTGTTCTTTTTATAGTGGTGATTATTATTTACATCTTAGATATTTGAGTAGCTTAGTTTTATTTTAATTTAAATAAGTTTAGTTTTAACTTTTTATTGTAGTAGCTATATTATAATACATACATACATACATACATAAACTCACGCCTTCATTCCCAGAGTGGGGTAGGCAGAGCTACAGAATTACCAAGCACTCTTAAATAAGTTGTTGATAATTTTATTATAATAATAAATAAATATCTAAACATCAGGAGACAATCTCACACAAATTGACCTAGTCCCAAACTAAGCTCTAGGCTTGTACTATGAGTACTAGACAATGACATAAATACGTATGGAGATCATCATCATCATATTCATCATCATGTCAGCCGATAGACGTCCACTGCTGCACATAGGCCTCCCCCAAGGCTCTCCACTCAGACAGGTCTTGTGCTTTTCGCATCCACTGCGTTCCCGCGATCCTTACAAGGTCGTCACTCCAACTTGTTGGAGGCCTACCTACAGCTCGTATAGAGCCGAAAACATTTAAGACTAAGAAACCAATACTGTAGTCCTCGAGAACACTACTCGTGCTCATCGGGCATCGAACCTGGGACCGCTAGCTTCGTAGGCAGGGTCACTACCAATTAGGCTAACGCGTAGTCATATACTTCCAGAACAGCGATATCCATGGATGACCAGACAGCCGTGACGCAGGAAGAGATCTTCAAGAACATTCGGATGCACAAAGAGGTGCTGAGCTCTGTCAAACAGCAGCCTCTTGACCTGCGGAGGAAGCTGAAGCTCGTTCACCTGGTAAGAACATAGGGACATTTTTGACTGGAGCCGAAATGGCCTTCCATGTAGTACCGCCGACACTTATAATAATAATAATAATAAGACCGCAGGGCAGCTAGTGGCGAGCTGTTGGTGAGTGGCGACACCACGGACCTGAATGCTCCCGAGGGTAGGTCCTGTTCCTCACCTCACGCTTGCCTTCACCGGCCGGCTGAAGTGAATAATGACGAGGAACAGACCGTCACCTCTGGCTTGCCTTTATTGGCCGGTCAGACTGGAGTCGCAAGAGCTATATGCTCGAAGGGTGGATGTGTTGCATAAGTGGTGAGTGGGCACCTTATGGTCGTTTAAAGTCCAGAAGCACCTCTCCACCCTTAGCCCCTCTGGAACTGTTACCTCCCTGCTGCTATATATATGTGGCTATTTCGGGAGGCCCATTCCATTGAGTTGGCGAGTCACCGCCCGCCATTTCAACCAAAGTAATTAGCATTGGCCAGGCAGGCGCCGTAGTTCACCAATCCATATCTGTTCATTCATAGAGCCTATTTTAATACTTCCATCCTTCTTAAATAGTCCTACACTAACCATTGGTTGTCCGTGGGAGCATACTTCTATAGTTTGAACACAGGGACAATCGCCGGTTGGTGTCCCATCACTTTACTAAATTAAACTTGTCTAAAGGGCCTCTGCGTGTTGGCTTCGGCTCCATGTACGCCATCCAAAGGTCCGGGACTCCCATAGTCCCGGGAATGGCAAAGACATACAAATAATAATAATAAAATGTATTTATTCAAAGTTAAGAGTAACAAATCGAACAGATTATGCGTTGGTCCCACACTAGGCCATGCCTATCACGTGGTAACCGGATTCGGAGTTACACTTTAAAATAGAGTACAGTTTACAGTCTAATCTTACTTCTAACCGATATCGCTCACTTATGTAGTAGAGTGCAGAATCATCTAATCCAACGACGGGAATCCACGGGTCGTGGGCTCTGTAATTATAAAAACATAAATGATAAATAATTAAATATCAAAGGACAAAGTGACACCAATTGACCAAGTACCAAACTAAGCTATAGGTTTGTACTATGGGTACTAGACAACGATAGAAATACTTATAAAGATAAATATATACTGAAATACATAGAATACAAATACATAATTACAGAGTTATCAACAAGTTTTTAGAGTTGTCGATAATGCTGTAGGCGCTGTAGCTCTTCCTACCCCACTCTGGGAATGAAGGCGTGAAGGTATGAAGAAATGAAATACCTAGAAAACATCCACGACTCAGTAACAGAAGGGTGGGATATTCGCACTCATCACACAAATTTCTGCCCTACCGGGATTTGAACCCAGTACCGCTAGCTTCGTAGGCAGGGTCACTACCAACTAGGCTAGCGCGTCGTCAAGAGCCCCGTCACACACCTAGCGTCTTTCGAACGCCAGCGTCGCATTAACGCCCGCGCAGCGTCGACGCCGCGTTCGCGCAGCGCCTTCATTTATCGAAACTAGGGAACCGTTTTTGTATGGAAATAACCGGTTAAAACCGGTTATAACCGGTTATTTACGTTTTGAACGGGACGTCTTGGAACGTCTTGTCAGCGCTCGTGCAGCGTCACTGAGACGGGGAGAGGGAGAGACGCTGTATGGGCGTTATTGGTACGCTGACTTTCAAAAAACGCCTCTGTGTTGTTCTACATAAACGGAGTATTCATGACTTACACCCTTTTTCGCTTGGTCTTGTTGAGACTTACACCCTTTTTCACTAGGGTCCTAGAGGTGTCCCAATGCCGTTCATATTGTCATCAGTTTTTGAACATCGTTTATGTTATTTGTAAGATAATTAATTATATAATTATTTACCATATACAAAATTGTTATTTATGCGGTATTAATTTAATGCATTAAGATAAACAATAAGTTGTTCGCGTAAAAGGGCAATCATCGTAATCGGGCTGTCATAAGAATGGTTGATCTTGTTTTCGGCGGGCATTCTTTTGACAGCCTTCTTATCGATCCGACATTGTATTTGGGTGCTGAATTGTTACTCTGTAAATTGAATATAAGACCTACTGGTCGTGCTCCAATTCACACACATACACAAACTCACTCACTTCATTCCCAAAGTGGGATAGGCAGAGCTAAAGAATTACCAACGACTTTTAAAACTTCTTGATAATTCTGTAACCACACTTTGCACGCACAATTAGGCTAAGATGATTACCAGTGTATTATTAGTGACAGGTTGCAAGCCCATCGCCTAACAGTACTACAAGCCTTTATTCCCTTAGTCGCCTCTTACGACATCCACGGGAAGAAATGGAGTGGTACTATTCTAACCCGGCAACCACACGGCTCCAATTCAAGTTAATACAATTACTGTTGATACTATAATTCAAAATAAAAATTTATTTAACGGATAAAATTGAATTCCTTGAATTGATTAAAACAGTTATTCTTTAAAAAACTGAGTTATATTATGAAACCCCTGATTCCTTATATATTGTGATGCATATTGTCTAGCCTGACTGACTGTCCTGGTTGTTTGTTTCAGGCCAAAGGTTATATTAAGCGGCACGAGGGACAGTTGCAGGAGAGGCTGGCTCAGTCCAAGAACACCAGGGATATCTACGCCAGGTTCAACATCCTTTTAGCGTCGGTAAGACATTAATGGTGACCCGATCTTTCAGAGCTGATATCTCTTACACACACACATACACACGTAATTCAAATAATTAATTAATTTCGAAGACTGCCGCACTCAGAGACGTCAATTAAGTTTAAAGCTAGTTTAGGGACGTGTTGTCTTATTCTATTGCGGTAGCAATGAAAGTGACAGCAGTACTTGAATCAAGCATTCTTATTTGTAAGTAATATCATCATCATCATCATCAGCCTATATTAGCTTTAAAAACTTCCTTAGTTCATAGTGATTCTAATCTTGCAAGAAAACACTGTATTTTTTTTAAATTCATACATTATTTACGGGTTTTTCGAAACACGTAAGGAAAAATTACAAAATTCCGATTAAAATGAAATCTCGGAAACTAACAACAATTGCTGAACATGCATGGGGGTTAAATGGATAACTTATGAGCTGTTCTATCATCCCCTTAAAGCTTTGCATCTAGCTACCAAACACCCTGTATTTATTTTATTTCAAAAGGAAGAGCAACACCGTATAGATAATAGAGATGGATGGAGGGATATGAGAAAGAAGGGAGTGACAGGGATGTGTGAAAGGAAAAAACATGCTGTGCGGACCCTAGATGATCGGATAAGGATAAGGAGATGATGATTATGACGATGAGATCTTTTGATTTTCAGAAATGGCACCAGCTCAAGCGTGAAGCTGCCAACACCTCCAACCTCCTCATACCTTGGGAGCTCAGGATAAAGGAGATCGAGTCCCACTTTGGGTCGGTCGTGGCTTCCTACTTCACTTTCCTGCGATGGCTGTTCTGGGTGAACCTGGTCATCGGATTTATACTCTTCGTGTTTGTTATCATCCCTGAGGTAACTTAATTAGTATCCCGCTCTTCTCCCTATTTTAACTTAACAGTTTTTAAAATAGGTTTTATTATCCTTCTGATAACTAGACGTCAAAGTAATAATATCAACACTATTCTAATCTAATTAAGGTGTCATATTTATTGATTTGTATGTACAGTCAACAGCATATAAAGTGATCATTTATGTACCTACCTTGTCACTTTAACGTTGTGTTTGAAACATACACAACGTTACGTTTTACTTGTGGCAGGACCTTGTGCAGGGTCCGTGTCCGGGTTGGTACCACCATGCATCTTATCCATTAACCTACCGCCAAGCAGCAGTGTTCGCATTGTTGGGTTCCGGTTTGGGGATAAGACAGCCGGTGAAATGACTAGCATAGAGGCATTCCATCTTAGTCCTCAGGGTTGGCAACGCATTTGCAGTTTTAGGATTGCGGTCTTGTGAATGCGAATGTGTATGGGTTGCAGTTTCCACTTACCATCAGGTGGCCTGTGTGCTCGTTTGCCCTACCATGCCATAAAAATAACATACATACATAACTTCACGCCTGTCACCCAATGGGGTAGGCAGAGGCTATGGAACGTCCGGTGCACCGATCTAAACATACAACTTTCGCTTTCTCTACATTCATCAATCTCTTCATGCACGTACGTCGGTTTCGGGTGCTTTTTATTTGGCCCTTATTCAGTACATCGCGAATCTGATCACCGTACGTATCTTTTGTAACCCTTCTTACATCCATTCTTTCTAAATGACCAAACCATCTTAGCATACCCTTTTCGATTTTAGTCACTACATCTTCTTTCAATCCACATCGTTAGTACTTATTGTTAGTGCTCTCATTTCAACTGCATTAAACCGGCTTGCGTTCTTCTGCTATATGTATTATAGTTGACATAGTTGTGTATGAAATGTTATACAAAATTGTGAAAGGATTGAAAGCGATCAGGTACATAAATGATAACTTATGTATGCAGTTGACTGTACATTGCAAAGTACACGAGTCGTCACGAGGTGCCCAAAAACAGTTGTTTGACAATATCTACTTTGACGATAAAAATAGTGGTGTACTAAATTAAACTAGAGAAAGTTCCCTATACTTTATGTAGGTATTTATTGATCTTTCTTTTGTTAAATTAATAGTTTAAGCGTCGGCTCGAGCACCACATACCGACACACATCAACACCAACTGGTTTTATAACGCTAAAACTGTATAAGACATAACGCATCGTTTGTCCTAATTATATTATGTTCTAAACTGCTTTTTAGCTTTTTTAGTTTTCCTATAATACTTACCTGCCTTTGGGTTATACATATTATATTATAATAACACCAAAAAGTTTAAAATTCAGAGGGAAATCGATTTAGTAGAAACGAAAATTCGGACAAACGATGTATTAGGACAAATGCGGATACGAATTTCAATTTAAATTACTTATTTTACCAAAAACTTTCAGTATCTAACAGCTGATAGGGCGAAAGATGGCGAGAGAAAAGACTTAAGGCCCGAAGATTGGATTAACGCTACAAACCTCCTTACTCTCTGGGAGTTTGAGGGGATACTTAAGAAATCGCCCATTTTTTACGGGTACGTGTTTTGATCAGCTGTTTAAAGGTTGACGCCCCTATAACCGCTCGGAACCGGATCGGCACCATCTCAACTGGAGCCGTTCAGTGTTTTTGAAACTCCATACTCCATACTGTAACGCACACTATTCAGCATCGCAACGACAACACTAGCAGTCGTCCACCGAAAAATGTACCGTAATAACACTAATCAAAGCTCACTTTTCTATATCTCATTTTGAGCTGATCCGGTGTCTGGCGATTATGTCGGCGCCAACATTAAAGAGTAAGACGTTTGCATCCAACAAGTGTAAATAGCATATAACTGCCAATTATATTTGTGCCACTCCATGTCTTCCCGTGGAAGTCGTAAGAGGCGACTAAGTACTGTTAGGCGATGGGCTTGCTACCTGTCACTAATATACACTGTTAAACATCTTAGCCTAATTGTGCAAATTGTGGTTACAGAGTTATCAACAAGTTTTTAGAGTTGTTGGTAATTCTGTAGCTCTGCCTACCTCACTCTGGGAATGAAGGCGTGAAGGTATGTATGTATGTATGTGTGTATGTATGTATATTTAATTCTAGCGGCACACGCCAGCGGCTTCGCTCCGCTGCAAATTCCTGACTTTCCTGGTGGATTTTTCAATAATTTTCTGTCATAAAAACCTTGTCCTGACATTGACGAACACAACAAAAAAAGACAGCCAAATTGGTTCAGCCTTTCTTGAGTTTTCGCTTAGCAACACATTTAGCGATTCATTTTTATTATTATAGATTTAGATCTGTTATGCTAATACTAAACGCATTCAAGACCCGTTGCCAATTACTGACAGTTGCTACGTTACCATATTTCTGCAGACAAAGACGGCAATCCGTAGCGAACGCTAGAAAGAGATAAATAGTTGTTTCAAATTACGTACCCGAATAACTCGGCGTGCCCGTTCATGGCCGTGTGATGGCTGTTACAAACTATGGCGATGTAAAGAAAATGTAAAAAATATTTTCGGTACTTACGAATGAAATGAGACATCGTTTCTTCTGTCACCAGGCTGTATCTGTCGAACCCCTCGCTACACTATAAGTATAAGTATAGTTTTTTTTTCTACAGGTACTACAGCAGTATCGAACGCCCTCAATACAGGATGCCACTAGCTTATTTCCTGACAGGACTCGTCGTCTACATCTACAGTTTCGTGGCCATACTAAGGAAGTGAGATTTTTTTAATCTGCTTAATTATTTTATTAAAAAAAAAAAGATTTAATATACAAATAAGGATTACAAGTGTTCACTAAATGCCAACCATGATAATAATAATAACAATACCATAATGGTTATAAAGTAACAGTTATTACCATGGCAACGCTCATTATAGAACAGTTTTCACGTTTTGGGTATGCTTTGAGTGGCATATTAGCGCTTTTTTAGTACGCGAGTAGAAAATCGTGTCTCTGCTCTATCTTAATTGTAACGTGCATTAATACCTGTATGCACCTGACTCGCTAGGCTAGTAGGTACAACGTATATATATAGTATACCTACTACTCAAAACAAAATAGGGGCAACGGTATATTCTGCATACAAAAGAACTGTTTTCGGAGAAGGATTATTATAACAAATTTTAGCCTGTAAGTTTTGAATTTAGTATCATTCGAAAGCTGCAATGTTCAACTTACAAGCTAGGTTTTAAATTTTTTGTCAATTGTTTTGTTTTTACCGTGCGTGTGGTTTTTAAAAAAGTTGCATTTTTTTGGTCATTTTGTATGAAATTTGAAAAATGATTTAAAAAACCACACGCATGGTAAAAACCAAACAATTGACAAATAAAATAAAAACCTAGCTTGTAAGTTGAACATTGCAGCTTTCGAATGATACTAAATTCAAAACTTACAGGTTAAAATTTGTTATAATAATCCTTCTCCGAAAACAGTTCTTTTGTGTGCAGAATATACTGTGGCCCCTATTTTGTTTTGAGTAGTATATATTACATACTCTTCTCTCTCTGTCCAGAATGGCTGAAAACTCTCGCATGTCGAAACTCTCTGAGAAAGAGGACGAGTGTATATTTTCCTGGAAACTATTCACCGGCTGGGACTACATGATCGGCAACGCGGAGACCGCGCACAATCGGGCGGCTTCGGTCATCCTCGGCTTTAAGGAGGCGCTGCTGGAAGAGGCCGAGAAGAAAAAGGATGTCCGAAAGTGAGGAACTGTTAGCCATTGCGCTATATGAGCCGTATAGAGGGTGGTTATGGTTATGGAGGGTCCGTCTGGATCGCTATCACCATTAACTTACCGCCAAACAGCAGTATTCGCATTGGTGTGTTCCGGTTTGGGGATAAGACAGCCGGTGAAATTATTAGCATGCAGGCATTCCATCTTAGTCCTCAGGGTTGGCAGGGCTGCAGCCTTAGGATTGTGGTCTTGTGAATGCGAATGTCTATGGGTCACAGTTTCCACTTACCATCAGGTGGCCTGTGTGCTCGTTTGCCTTCTCAAAGCTATAAAAAAAAACTTATAGCGGCGGTGTGCTTGGTAGAGCTCATGATGAAGCATTGAATTCCACCTTAACTATCTGAGTTTATGACATCGGTGATACAGCAAAAACCGCGTAACTAACAAATTTATGATAAAGCAAAATAAACCTAACTGCCTTATAAATAAGGTGCATTTTGCTCCTTATTCAAAATGTTATTTACGCTGTTTTGCAGTTTCACCGACGATAACTCACTTAAATTCTTTTCTTTCTTAAGTACCTTTTTTTTTATAGCATGGGAAGGCAAACGAGCACACAGGCCACCTGATGGTAAGTGGAAACTGTGACCCATAGACATTCGCATTCACAAGACTGCAAATGCGTTGCCAACCCTGAGGACTAAGATGGAATGCCTCTATGCTAGTCATTTCACCAGCTGTCTTATCCCCAAACCGGAACAAAACGATGCGAACACTGCTGCTTGGCGGTAGGTTAATGGATAAGATGGTGGTACCAACCCGGACGGACCCTGCACAAGCATAAGTTTATTAGTTGTTCTATAAGATATAAAACGCATAGCTAAATGTTTCCCAGTAACATTAATAAAACTAGGCGCTATATGACCTTCTTGCTGGAACTGACCTTCTACGCCCCCCCTCGGCTTCCCTAAAAAGAGTGCATTAATTAAGTACCTAACCAATCACCCATATTACATTTTAGTCCCAATGTTCTAAAGTCTAAAATCGAGCGATAAAATCCAAAACCACTTTAGTAGGTACCTCCTCACTTTAATCGCTGTGACATTTTGAGTATGACAGTTTAAACATACATTAAACAAACAAGGTACTGAAGTGTACACATATTTATAAACTCGGCTTTAAAAGTAGTTTTTTTTAATAGCCATAAAAATAACCAAGATATAAGCCAACAAATTGTTCCTATCTCTTTCTAGCAAATATAATTTAACATGGAGTTTATATGGCCGACGTGAGCCATGACGTCACAGTGCATAACGGATCTCTCTGTCTAATCTCTGTCTAATTAGCAGATTAAAATGCTTCATTTTTGGTGATCAAAAAGTCCATGCAGTTTCCCTATTGCACAAAAGATCCAAAGGAGACGAAGTGTATCCAAGGCCCATCTATAAGATAAGATAAGATAAGTAGGTACTAAATGGATTAAACTCTTTACTCTGCCTAGTTGGAGGATCATATCTCTTCGAGTCTTCGTGAACATATGCGTCCTGGTCCTCCTGACCTTGTCAGTGTACGCCGTCATCAGCGTTGTCTCCAACGAGCCCAAGAAACCAGGAAGTTGGCTGCACGAGAATCTGACCACCATAGTGGTGACTTTGATTTCTATGCTGTTCCCGATATTTTTTGAGATGCTGGGCTATCTCGAGCACTATCACCCGAGAAGGCAGCTTAGAGTGCAGTTGGGCAGGTAAGTTAAGTTTAAACAACAAATACACGAAATACAATACAATACAAATACTCTTTATTGAACACCAAAAAAACAAAACACGGAACAGTACTTTTTAACTATAGGTATACAACAGGCGGTCTTACCGCTAAATAGCGATCTCTTCAGAAATAATAAAGACAACAATACATGGGAGGCGGTGTAAACTAAATTCTTCAGAACTCAAACTAAGAGTTCATAATTATGCGTACACTTTAGTACCTTGTCACTTTAATCACCGTGACGATTCATATACCTATGACATTAAACAGAAAAGACACCAACTTAGGTGTACACATATTTATGAACTCGACTGTACCCGTGGACTGTACATGTAATTTTTCTATCTTCCAGAATCATGATTCTTAATCTACTCAACTTATTTTCGCTGATATTTGCTCTATTCAGCAAAATCAAGGGCATGAGCAAGGAGCTAGAAGACCTAAAACCAATCCTCAAAGAAAACTCCACTACACTTAATAATACGCTGGGCATCAACGAAACCATCGCCATAACTGTTTCTATAATTTGCTCTGAAGTTCCCATAAGCTGCCTACCATGCGACATGTTCCTTGCTATCCCCACCATAGCAGCCGCGACTAAATTCGCAGCAATACACACGATAGCTAAAAAAATAAAAGGTAACGCAGTCGATAAATCAAAAATAAACCACAAACCTTATATCCAGAGAAGAGATGCGAACAATAATAATGATCCTTATGTAAAGGCGCATGGACCTTCAAATATAATTATTGCAGAAAGCCTCATCCAAAATGATAGTACGTATATAACGACAATTGACTACCTGAAAAAGCTAGAAGAGCAATATAATTTTGATGAAAATGATAATTCATCAGAAACTTATAACAGTTTCGACGATATAGAGATCGACTATTACGATATCTCAACAACTGCGTCCAGCTACGACAAAAATCCCAATTGGACTGACAAGGATTACACAAGTTCAGAGAGGTATGGCACGAATAGCATTTATACTACAGATGTCACGGACACCAGCACAAAAGATGAAAGTACAGATGAATCAGGAACCACATCAAACATTACTGATGACACCTTGGATTGGAATGCTACAACAAGAATTATAACTGCAGAAACTGCAGAAACAGGAATATTTGAAGAGACTATTTCAGATTCAACTTCAATAACAACAAGCTGGTCTGATTTCGCGTATAGTTTTGATAACACTACTGATACGTATTCGACTGACCCTAGCGAGTCAACAGAAACTATAGCAACTGATGAAGAAACTATGACGCCTCAAACTACAATAGCAGTTAAATTTTGTCCAAGCAAAATTAATTGTACCATGCAATGCGCGGAGCGAAACATCACACAAGTAATTTACATGACTAGCAATTGTAAGGTTACTAATAAACAGTGCTTTGCTACAACATTTGAACCTAAGCATTACATGAAAAATGGAACGATACGTAATAACACGAATGTCACAGAGATTGATGTTGTTTATTACGACGAGGATAACAGGACGATGTACAATTTGAGTGCAAAGACGCATTCCAAGTTGTCGAAACTGTGCTGGGAGACAATGTTCGGGCAAGAATTGGTGAAATTGACAATGATGGACCTGGTACGTATTACATTACTGCAGAGACCGGGAAGCAACCGATCTTTCCAACAATTGACTACATGAAGTTGTTAAAAAACGTACTCACATACCGATCGAAAGTATTTTTTTATCAAATAGGTAGCCTAAGTATGTAAATGATAAAAAATACTGCCATTCGATTCAGTTTGTAAGGTAATCCGAGCACTGCAAAAATGAGAAATGTTCGGCATAGTTTAGAAATTGATACTGAACTACCTATGATGTCACAAATCAGTAAACACTGTACTAAGTATGGTAAAAACAAGTAATTTGTTATTTTGATCGTGAAAAACTGCGTTTAGGTACTTAGTTGATTAATAATTTATTTTAAATTTAAAAGTAAGGCTTCTGAAAATACCATTTAATTTTCTATTAGATTATAAACAAAACACGAAATCATTTCAAAGTTTTTTGTTGGTTTCCACTTTGTTACTCGTATTATAAACTTAGTTTTTTATTCAATATAACTAGATCCATCCTTAGATACACCCACCAAACACTCCCTCCAATAAGTTGGAAAAGTGCGTCCACGGGGCAAGTACGACAAACCAATAATATCTAACAAAAAAACGCACTTACGTAAGTGCGCTATGGGGCAAGTGCGATGAATCATATATTTTTTTTGAGTTATTATTGTTTTGACCCATTTGCCCCGTAGAAGCACTCACAAAAAACACTGGTGCAAATTAAATAAATAAAGAAGAAACTAGATTATAGTAGAATTACAATCGCGCTGTAGTGAGAATTCAAATAGGACTCAATTCAGCTCAGCATGTGCACCAGCCGGAGCCACTGATGTTCAGCTGAACCATCCTTTCTTCGCTGCTGGCTTTACATTGTTAATGTTCGCAGGTAATTTTGGTGCTAAGTACATTGTTCATGGACTTTTTCCGAGCACTCTTCGTGAAGCACATTAACAACTGTTGGTGTTGGGACTTGGAAAAGAAATTTCCACAGTACGGAGACTTCAAGATAGCAGAAAACATCCTACACCTCATAAACAACCAGGGAATGGTGTGGATGGGAATGTTTTTCTCCCCAGGCTTAGTGGTTTTAAATGTTATTAAACTAGTGATCATGATGTATTTGCGCTCTTGGGCAGTAATGACGTGTAACGTACCACATGAAGTCGTTTTCAGGGTGTCGAAAAGCAACAATTTCTACCTGGGTTTACTTCTTACCATGCTGTTCCTATGCGTCTTGCCTGTTGGTTATTCCATAGTATGGGTGAAACCAAGTTGGCATTGCGGACCTTTTTCGGAACATGACAAAATTTATGCAATTTTGACGAAGAATTTGTACAGTGTGTTGCCGGAATCACTCAATTTTGCTATTGAATACATAGCCTCGCCAGCTATTATAATACCACTGCTGGTTCTACTAGTACTGATCATTTACTATTTGATTTCGTTGACGAATTCTTTGAGAGAAGCAAATAATGATTTGAAGGTAAGTTTTATTTATCAAGTTGCGTCAAAAATAGTACATTATTAAATAGGCCAAGAAACAAGCGGTTACAGGGCCTGTATTATGATGGCGGTAAGTATCCGTCACTCTCCCACTAACACAATATATACTGGTAAGATAGTGACATATATTTTATCCACATGGCCCGCAGCACGAGTAGCTGTAAGTTGCTAGCTAACATAAACGAGTCCAGTAACTGTCCTACCCGAGGCTTGTTTATGCTTTTCTGCAATTATTATTTTTAATAGTAGTTTTTGCGTTCGAGCACTGCGAAGTTTCTACTACTCCAGCCTTTTGGCCAAAAAAACAATTTTCATTTTAATGCAAACGACAACTTAAATGATGGTTCCTTAGTGACAAGGTAATAATATAATACAGGATGAAATCTAAGTCGTAGTAGCTACAAAATGGTCACCGCAGCGTTCTAACCACGAATATGAACCACTTTCGCTATGGAACCAACTCACTGACAAAATCACGAGATAAAATCAGCTGCTTCATACATTTTGGTCGAGTATCGAACTTTTCTATGAAACAGATTTTTTTTCGTGATTTCAGAGTTAGTCCCATAGTTAAAGTTGTTCATATTCGTGGGTGATTATTTGTACTACGACTTAGATGACCCAGTGTACTTTGCCTAGTATTCTCTTCCATAAAATTGTGGTCACGTATTTGGACAGTATTTACTCGCCTAGAGGTATTTCATCTTAAGTCTCAGGTTTCATAACGAATTTGCGGTCTCAGGATTGCAATCTTGAAAATGCAAATTTCTACAGGCTTCAGTACCCTTACCTTGAGTTACAATTACCGTAATCACCAGCTCTGTCCCTCGCACTCTATAAGAAAACGGCGAGGTCTGCGAGAGACAGAGCGTTAGAATCGCTAGCGAGTACGTTAATTGTAAGGTGGTCTTTATGCCCTCTTGCCTCTCGTTTCCCACCCTGCTATGACATAAAAAGCACCTTGAAAATGAGATGTAATACTGTTCAATCAACCTTGCCAGATTCAACTGCATCGTGAAAGAACTGAAGAAAGGAGGAAAATGTTCCAATTAGTCGATACCAGAAGACGCGGGCAGTCAGCCTTGGACAACACTCCATTCGCCCGCTGGAAGAAGGCACTTCCTGGTCTGCCTTTAGGGAAATCCATAGACTCTGATGATAGAAAAACAGGAACGGGTGACGATAAAGGAACCCATAGACCGTTAAAGAAGAAAGGTGAATAAAACTTTATACATATAGAAAAAAATACTATAGGTATATAATAATAAAAAAACCAGACAGTGCACAACATGACACGACTAACTCAATTCAAAATTTGGACAGTCGTTTCTTGCATAAAGACCCTGTTTTTTTGTGATTTAATTTAAAATTTATAGTTTTTTTCCGTAAATTGGTAGTATAAGACGGTATTAACTACTTCCCGAATTTCATAGTTCTAGTTCAACGAAACATACCCTATAAAAAAACCCTTCAGAGTGTCGAAATATACGTTTTTTGCGGCATAAACGGCCGTATCTTTTTTTACGTTAACTTAGGAGTTTGATTTTTTCACATCTTCAAGGGACTGTAGACTTGAGTATATGGTTGTAATTTCAACTCGATACCTTTACGCGTTCCGGAGATAAAGGGTCTTGACAGACAGACGGACGGACGGACGGACATGGCGAAACTAAAAGGGTTCCTAGTTTGACTGCGGAACCCCAAAAAATAAAAATAAAAAATGTTTCGTTAATTAATAATTATAAAATGTTCACTTATAGAAAACAACCTTGGGTATATGACATTAAAAAACACTTAGGTTGTTTTGAAATTCAGTGTTTGAATTGTATCATGCATCAAAGTGTGGTTGTTTTGTTTGGCTCCACAGGTGGTTTCCTAGCGAACTTAGTCGGACAAGTAGTAGATAAAAAATCAGAAATTTCTGAACTAGACGACCCATCACTATCCCCTAACAATGGAGATGAAACCGACACCGATTTTCACGAGACTCTACCAAAAGACGTCCTCAAAATAAAGGACATAACAATAATAAAACCAATCGTTGGTTCTATTCCAAAGAAGCAAAATTCAGACACTCAAGCGAACGCAAATTTAAAAGTGAAACTTGATAAAGAAGATCGCACAGAAAAAGATGCTGTGGAGATACGCAACAATGCAACAAAATCCAGATTCACCACAAGTCAAGTTGTAGAAGTAAATGAACGGAAAATTAACAAGAAACAACCATCGGAAACAAGCACAATTTCCAAGCAATCAGACGGTGCTGTTATACCTGTCATAACTATTAGCACAACGGAGAGCGACGAAGACTTCTTACGCGCAAAGGACAAAGGGCATGAAAAACATGAATCAAGCAACAACAAAACTACTGATTTAAAATCATTGAGAAGGCAAAGCAGTGTAGACAGCGGTAACGATCAGAAAATTGAAAAACAGAAGCCTGATGATGGTCATAAATATCAATATTCACTGTAAAATTCAATGAAATCATGCTTCAAAATGCCGGGCAATTGGTGTTGTTAATAGTGTTTATTTAGACACATATCATGTCCTGTATTATGCGTTCAAAACCTGTAGGAAATGACCAGCATTATAACAACCAATGCGTTATTTAATTTATGGTCTGCAATCGTATTAGAAGACTACAATTAATTAGAAGACTTCCCTTTGTGTGAATTTAATTTTGCTCATTATTCATATTCGATAAAATTCGCGTCCTCATAACCAATACTGACACGGTCACGGACCGTTAAGATGAAGTATCAAATATATATATAATATATTTTGGGAAGTGGTAATTTAGGAAAGTAGCCATTTTGAAAAAGTTAACATTTTGGGAATTGGTAATTTAGGAAAGTAGCCATTTTGGAAAAGTTTACATTTCGGGAAGTGGTCTAAATAGCCCGCAGACGTCGTAGGAACCAGACGTCAAACCCCTAAAGGCAAATATGGACCCCTCTTTGGGGTAAAAAACTGTAGTTGAGTAATTAAATAACAATACATACTAACCAGGGTTCGGAGTTTTCATAACACGGTAAGACGAAAGAGAGCTGTGGACTCGAAATTAACATGAAAAGTCAACTCTTACTCATACTCATACTCATTTTTTTTCAATTAAACACGAATTTGAGTTATAAAGTGATAACTATTTCAAACTTAGGTACTTTGGTTTGTTTGTATTTGTAATATAAATAATATAACTTTTATTTTGTTTATAATAAAATTGAAATATTTCTTAGCTTAGCAGCTTTTTAGCTACATTAAAAACATTTTGGAATTAAATAAATGAATGAGTATGAGTATGAATAAGAGACTTTTGATGCTAGCCTCGACTCCACAGTTTTCTTTTGTCTTATTGGCTATGAAAACTCCGAACCCTGTACATAACAATAGAAAATAATAGATAATTATAATATATTCTATTAGGCTTTTAGTAAACCTTTTTAATTGTAAGTTTAGCTGTTGGTAGGTTTGTATAGTTAATAATCCGTTTAAAAAATAAGTTTACGTTCGATATCTGAATGAATCTGTATTTATTCGTATTTTTTACCGTATTACTAAGACTCTGCATTCCGTCCGTCTATCTGTCTCATGCATGGACTGTAAAGGGTAGACAGTTGAAGTTTTCACAGACTGTCTTTCTATGCCGCTATAAGAACAGTGAAAAAAAATATGTACTGTACACATTTAATGCAAAAAAATGCTGTTTTTAATTCATGTACTTAAGGCCTATTTTCCGATTTAATTATCCCGGCCTAAACCCGCTTCCGGAAGATGAAATAACTGCTTGGGGGGACCCCTATAAAGCGTAAAGTCGCTTGTCTCTCAGTAATTATTTAACAGGGTGTATCATGGAGAGTGTGCCCAAGAACTGCATGACCTCATCCCACCCTCCACTTTCTCACATCGGTCTCCTAGACGCCGGGAGGGCTTCAATCCACATGTAGTAGAATACCCAATGGTTCGCACGCAGCGGTTTGCTGCGTCGTTTCTTATTCGCACTGCTGGGGAGTGGAACGCTCTCCCTGCGTCTGTATTCCCGGAATCATATAACCTTGGTGTTTTCAAGGCAAGATTGAATAGGCATTTTCTGGGTAAGCGTGTACCACCTTCGACCTCGTCGTCACTTAACCTCAAGTGAGATTGAGGTCAAACGCAAACCCATTATGGATAAAAAAATGAAAAAATAAGAAAATTGCAAGCGTTGTAAGATACAGCGATTGTTACGGTTTAGCAGAAACACCGAAAAATACACATTTATTAATCCATGTAAAAATAAAATAACTTAAAAATTATATGGGTCCCCATGGGTGTTGTTTCATCTCACGAAAGCGGGTTTAGGCCGGGATAATTAGATCGAAAAACCGATCCCGGTTCATTACAGCCAAATATCATAATGCCCTTTTACATATTTTACTATTTAAATCTCAAATTGTCTTAGTTCCAAAATGCCTTAATTCCCGAATTGACTAATTTTCAATACAATAAAATGTCATAATAACATTTACACATTACATCCGATATCCAAATTGTATAGTTGGTAAAATGAACAATAACTTCAAATACCGAATTATTATTAAGACTGAAAGTGAAAATGCATTTGTGTCAAAATTACCAAAATTCCAAAATGCCTTTTGTTGACAAGCCCAAAGACCAAAATGACACTGTCTCATAATTCCTAAAATTTTAACCACGTAGTATTTTTAGTGTTTCTTATTTATAAATGTAAACATGATGTAAACAATTAGTTTATCACAATTGGTTTAGCAATTTATAACTACTAAAACTGTCCTTATGGGCAGGGGTGTGATTCGCTTAAGAAGCAAAGGTGAGCGAATGTCCGAGTGATGTCCAAGCGGCAAGTTTAAATAGTGCCGTCCGAGCGAACAAAACACATTTTAGGGCGTGCATTTTAATTTGGCAGCATGGCTCCTCGAACGTATAAGGCTGCCTAATTGAGAATGTATTCGCTAATATGTGTTTTGTTAGCTCGGACGCGACTACTTAAACTCGCCGCTTGGACATTCACTCCTGCGTTCGCTCACCCTAGCTTTTCAGAGAATAACACCCCAGGAGCCTATACCACAAAACCACCAAGCAGTCTTACTTAATGAATTCGCGATTGTACAGAATAAAAATAGTAAAAAGATGAAAATTGGGATGCCGTTGATAATTAATTTAATTACTCATTGGTTAAAAACTGTAAACTTCAACATAATTTTAAATATTTTCCATATTGACGTTTTTGTGTCTAGTTAATTTGAGTTTAAGACATTTTGGGAAATGGTATAATTGAAAATTTATCAAAACGAGATAGAGTCTAAATTAATTATAGTCATATTAAGAATACGGTAATTTAAAAAGTAGGCGTAAGTCATTTCGATCTATAGACATTATGAGAATAATCTGTTTTGACATTTTGATATTCTAGGAACACGTTGTTATTATGAATTATGATATTTAGCTGTAACGAACCGGAATCGAAAAACCTAGCACAAAACAGCTTTTTTTGCATTAAACGTGTACAGTACAGACAGGGGAGTATATTAAGGTTGTATCCTGCAAATAGTTCACACCCACGCATGCGTCCCCCCCCCCCCCTCCCTTCCCACCCTTCCCTCAAAGAAATTATGTTTATCCATTTTACTTAATAGAAAAATATATACATACACGGTATGTAACCTTCACGCCTGTAATCCCAGAGTGGGCTAGGCAGAGCTACAGAATTACAATTTTAAAAAGTTGTTGATACTTCGGTACTTAACCATAATTTGCACAAAAAATTGAATATTTGTAAGGAGTATTTGTAGAAGAGATTAATTATTACCAGTAGGTCAGTAAATTAAACATTTGTCGTCCGCGCAACGTTTTTTTTTTAATCTCATAATTTCACTTTGTACTTTATATTGTCTAATATGTTTACCAGCATATTCCATATATTTAATTAATATAAATAAAATTAAACTCATATGACTGTTTTTTTTTGTTATTATTTGGAGAGATACGTTGAAATACATGATTCTAGAAAAAAAGCGCGCGCTGTTTAATTTTTTTGCAAGGTTCAAAGCTGTAAGCCCCCCACTTGCCATACTTGTAGCACAGATAATGTAGAAGTTACTGCTTGTAGTTGTAATATGTATAGAATTTGTTTTTTTTATTTATTTAAATCCTTTTTAATTTTGTTAATGCCACAATTCATTTTTGTACGATATGTAAATCTTATATTGTGTTTCTCTTGGGGATTTTGACAAGATGGTGTCGTTTTCTTAGTTTTTTTGCATATTTTGCTATTTAATGGATAGTAATGATGTATTAATATGCAGTAAATTAACATTCAAATGTGCCGTATAATGAAGAATTCAAGTCTGAACACGTATCGCCTTTGAAAGGATTGCTCCAAGAAAATCCCATCTGGTCTTCGTAAAGTTCTACCTTCATCGCTTCACGGAGGCTAGAGGATCACCGTACAACGTTGCCTTATGATTTTCTTTTGATATGTAAATGTATTATTATATAAACTTGACATTGGCAGTAATGGTTGCTCGATATTGCGACCGGCGGCCATTAAATAAATAAATATACAGTGTGTCTCTGACCTTGGGGCTTTAAATTCAACGATCGATTCTACTCGCTAAACTGAACTACTTTTGTTCTGCAACATGAAAAAATAACTTAAATTTAGATAACTAATTGATGTTAAAGTCTAATTGTAAAATCAGTGTATTACATACTGGCCATGTAATCACTATCTCATGGTACGGGGGCAACATTACCTTGGTAACGGGGGCTAAAGGAAAATGGAGAATTGGATCGCGTACATTGAAAATTAGATTTAACTTGTATGATAAAAAATAAATTTAAACTGAACATATTTTTAACAACTTACAGAACAAAAGAAGTTTAGTTTCAGGAGTAGAAATGATCTATGCATTTAAAGCCCCAAGGTCAGAGGCACCCTGTATATATATATATATATCATCACTACATAGTATAAAACAAAGTCGCTTGCGCTGTCTGTCCCTATGTATGCTTAAATCTTTAAAACTACGCAACGGATTTTGATGCGGTTTTTTTTAATAGATAGAGTGATTCTTAAGGAAGGTTTATATGTATAAAACATTCCACGCGGGCGAAGCCGCGGGCGGGTCGCTAGTATATATATAAATATATCTTATATTGTGCTCCGAATGACATCAGCAGATCACGCCTCACATACAGCCAAATCAAGACAGACATTCACGTTTCCCGAATATTTACGCTGTAATTATTATGTAAAACTAGGTCTGGACTTTATTTTCAGCGCACCCATATTTATGTTGATGCGAGAACGAGACGGAGGGACTTACGTCGTCCCTCTCGCTCTACTAATCTATTTATTTAAGCATCGACCCACCCCGACGAATAAATAATTATATAATTAGAACATTAGACATCGACGCTCATTTCTTTCTCGCCACCGTACAAGCCCTACAGGCTAAAGCACTGGGTGGAGCTAAGTACATACCCCCTTATCCTTATGTTATGTTCTTTATTTAAAAGAAAACCCATGTTAATATAATACTAAACCTAAATAAATATTTTTATTAAAACGTTATGGACTTTGTCCGAAATAAATGATTTTGATTTTGAATTTGCATTTGAATTGAATACCCTTATTCAAACAGGTCAACTAAAGGTTTTACCATTTTACTGAATACAGAAAAGACGTATCACGATTGTTTACCATTTATTTAACTCCTAAAACTGTTAAGTACAGCTAAACAATACTTTAATTTAAAAAAATAAAGTGAACAGGAAACGCATACAACTTCAGCATCATAGCTTAGATCACTTTGCTCATGTATATTTCCGTGTAGTGGCTGCTTCCACGGAAATACAGGGTTATTGGTAAGTCGACCTATTCCCCTCTAGAGGTTATTGGGGTGAACATTTGCAATAATTTTGGTCCCATAATACAACACGAAAAAGCAAGTATTTTTTCTGTTTTTGTATCAATTACGAGTATGTTGGATAAACTGATAAATAACATGTTTTTTTTTACTGTTTGGTCTTGCGTTCTTAAACGTGTGCAGATAATTCTAAAACTAAAGCTATTAAAAAAAATATGATTTAAAGTGCTATTTTTATGTTGAAAATTTTTGAAAATGCTTTTCTGACCTTTTTTAGCAAAAAACATAAATTTAAAATATCTCAGAAAAGGTTCACTTTTGCATAGAGTATTATGGGAGCAAAATGATTGCAAATGACCTCTCCCATAACCCCTAGAGTGGAATAGGTCGCCTTACCAAAAACCCTGTATACATGAGCAAAGTATAACGGTATACACAGGCCGTGACTAGAGCAAGGGTCATTTAAAAACAAACTAGATAGTTGTGATCCGATGTCGCGATTCGTCAATGCAACACGTTACACAGTGAAACAGAACCCCTAGCGAAGATGCAAATGCTATGAACGTTACTTTTCTATCACTCAAAATGAACGGGATGGCAGTAGAGTTTATCGCAACGCACGAAGCGTTTGCGTCTCAGCTCGGGCTTCTAGGTCGAGATCAACTGATCACGATCACGGATTACGATTAAGATTGACATTGTAAAGGCTGCGTTGTTGAGAATAAAGACGCTCGCGTTTGTCACCCTCCAACTTGACGGACTTCAGGCTCGAGGTTTCCAACTAATTTCGGACCCTATTGTTATATGTACTAATGATTAGCATATACACCGTGTTTTTTTGATTTACGATAACTTTAAGGGAACGTTCTTTAGGTCAAATAAAGTTAATTTCCCGAAGACAAACAAATGACAACTGCTACGGTTTTAAAGATATTTAATTTTTAAATTTAATCAGTTAATCACGTTTAACTGGTCTAAAAGGCTCTTAACCGTCTGTGTATGTCACGCCAACGTTGAGGAATTTGACACTGACTATGAGTTAACTCTAAAGGCCCGTTTAGAATGACCAAATGTTGTATACATTTAATTACTTTAGTACTAAACAGTTTTTTTTTCTTTGCAATATTTAAAAATCTAATCTAGCACTTAGTTTCTATGGATGTACATAGTAAAATGCCGAAGTTATCGTAAATAAAAAAAAACACGGTGTATATCGCTCTTATCTTTAGTTAGTTAATAATAGAAAAATACTTAGCGATATTGGTAAACAAAAACCATGGCTAACCATATTTGCTACGTTGCATAATTTCTGTGAACAGACGCAGACATGTACTCGAGCGTAAAGTTGGATTGTCCTGCTGAAGGGAACCAGAATTGCGTGCGGACTTGCGACGCACCCATCTACAACTCGCTTCAGCAAATACTCTAACCTCGCGAACTTATGCGACATAAACGATACACCGGTCGCTGGAGGCCAAATCCTGCATCCTCGCTCTTCGTACGTTGAGCCTATATCTAGATATCGCTTGAAGCATCCGCTGAATCCCTTAATATGAGTGTGTATGGTTTTGCAACGTATTTTTAATTTTCTTTTGTGTGGACGCCCCCGCTGGTCCGGCGGCTCAAATACGTCATGGCATCCTGCTGAGGTAAAATTTTCTTCGTCTAAGCCACATTGATAACATTGCCAGTGCTTCTCATCTTGCGTGGTGTTTTTAATCTTTGGTGTCTTAGTGGTGACATTGGAAGCTCTTCCAGAGCTTGTTGTATTCATGGGACCAACTGCTTTATTTATTATTCTCTTGCGTTTGAATGTAGGATAACCTACAAATTTTGGAAATTTGCCGGTTTTAGCGATGCCGGTCGAATTCGTTGGTCGCCGAAACCTTTCTCTGGCAAATTGTTGCCACCGAGTCCTATCTCTGGATAACACTGGCCGCCGATTCATTACTCCTTTTGGATAACCTGGCCGCTGAACCAGCCCTCCGCCGGGAGAGGCTGACTGCCGACCCGACCCGAGAGCTTTATGTTTATTTTTTACAAAATAGAAGACGGGAAGAGATGTGGAGGGTGTTATTGACCTGGGCGTAGGGATCACGGTAACTTCAACCGATCGAACTGCTTCTTTTTTTTCCATTGTAGGCCATTTCATGTGTAAAAGCCGTGTTACATTTTCAAAATTCAAATCACGATTAAAATATTCATCCGGAGCGCTTGAAGAAACAACGACGCGTGTAAACGGAAACACGACATAATCCCCATACATATAAGAGGACGGTGCGCGTAATGTTGGCTCTTCAAAAAACATACCATTCATAATATATGGCGTATTACGCTTCAATATTGAGATAGGGTGAACAGAAATTGTGCTTGTATCCGAAGCTTCAGTCGTTGCGAATTCTTCCATTTTTGTTACAATTTTTGTTTTATTCAATGAATAGTCATCCGTATAATAATATATTTCAAAACTCACGTCATCAGAATCATCCTGCAAATAATCTTTGTTTACATCACCAGAATATTTGTCTGCTAAAGTATATGATGATGTTTTAGAAAAATACAATGTGTCATCAGTCACCTCAGATCCAGCCAGGGTAGAGAGCAATAGTTCGGAAATGTTACCTAAATAAAAAAGAGATGACAAATCTCTCGAGGATTGATTTGGAATGGAAAAAAACACAAGTGAAGTATCCGGATGAATATCAGGAGATACAAGTCTAGAAGTAACTGGCTCTAAAACTTTTTCAATGGAAGAAAGTTTTAATGAGTCATCAGATAAGAGGTGGTCTCGTCTTGGAACATAATACTCCGGAATTATAGTTGGATGTGAACTGGTTTTTGTACTTTTACTAAAAGAAACCAATTCAAAGCCGCTTGTAGTTACATGTGCATTGACGATTTTAGAAGTAGACGTGAAGTTTGAAATATTAAAGTCGCTTTTTGCGCTTTTGCTGGTTCGTGTAGGGATGTTTTTCTTTATACTTGAGGTTTTCTTTGCGCTAGTGACATAACGATACACAGAATCAGATGATGAATTTGAAATACGTTTTGATGAACGCTGAGAATATGTTAAGTTTGAACTGTAAGGTTGTAACACCCTTCGAGTTTTCAAGGCAAGCGTCGCTGGGGGAGTCTTCTCAGGAACATGTGTGATTTTCAATTTACGTCTAATTGTAGTTCTATATGATGGTTTAAAACTACTTATTTGTGAATAATCTTTCAGAACAGACGTGTTAGCAACCGTGGATTGTTCTACAGATTTATACCGTGAAGCAGGCGAAACGACTCCTATCTGAGAAGTAGGTTTGTTGCTGACGGCAGTGACGGCACTCCAATCGACAAATTTAAAAGTATTTTCGTCTAGATCAGTTGTCTGTGGTTGTATGCTTCTTGTTGTCTCAGTGACTTCGTTTTTTCTATTTGGTTTTATAGGTGGAAAGAGATCCCTCCAAGTAAATGTACGGCGCGTTTGAGGAGTCGTGGGCGAGGGGCGTTCCTTAGGGAACCGTATCGTTATCGTTGGCCAAGGTTCTTCCTTATAGTCATACATTATTGAAGTCTGTTGGAGAAAACGAATTATCAATAAACAGTTAAGTATTACATGTTACTTTTAGGCTAAGTTCAGATGAACGCGCGGCGACGCGCGGTAGGCTCGGCGCACGGTTTAAGATTGTAACAAATCAATGTTGTTGTGTACATGACTGCGGATCGCCGCGCGTGCCCGCGCGCATCGCCATGCACCGCACGCAAGATCTTGATCTACACTCCTGTATCGACCTGTTCAGTTGACCCGCGCGGTTTGAGGCAGACGGAAGCACGGATCTATTGATTTGCGCAAACCCACAAGCAAATTGAATCCTCCACGTCCATTCTTACTGAATGTTCACGCAGGACTGCCGCGCGCAAGCCGCCGTCATGGGAACTTAGCCTTAATGAGCATTATCATCGAGTTTACCAACGAAATGAGCGCTGGACCAGTGTCATTTTTTAAACGGTGAAAAAAACGAAAGAGGTTTTCAAGTCAAGCAGTATTTTTTTATGTTTGACCACGCATAAACTTAGGGAGTGGTCCGATTAAAAAAAAATGGTTTGATAGAGTACACTTTGGAGGTCCGATTCATTCATCGAGTTCAGATTTGAATTTGATGAGGGGATCCGTAGGAATTTAGGGAACCCCTAAATATACATACATTACATACCTTCACGCCTTCATTCCCATGGGGTAGGCAGAGCTACAGAATTACCAACTCTGTAACCAAAACTCCTAACTTTAACTCGTCAAATATTTGAAACATAAATATAGCGATTCTAGTATTTTAGTATGTGAAGGCTGAAGACCACAGAAATCTTCAACGGTAACCATTTCAAGGGTGGTGATAAAGCTGAGATAACGAACGTGAAGATGATTTTCCAGTGGCGTTGCTTGCGGCGAGCTTGAAATGTATTAAAGTTTCATATCAACTAAGAAGTGGGACAACATTACAGCTTGTTATGTTATGATCACTAAAAATTATACAATAAAATATTTCAAAAGACGAAAAACTGCCTTCAAGAAGGGCATTCCCACTGAAGTTGAAAAACCAAAAGCCGACTACAGTTGGACTTACCTATTTTCAAGCATTTTTAAAGAAGTAATTTTTTGCGGTTATGCACGCGGTTTTTCGTTCTAATAATATACTGATATTTACATTTTCAAGTTGTAGCTATCTTATTCTTATGGTTAAACATACAATTTCATTTTCTTACATAAAATTTAAACTATGTGGAAAAATACAATGTGCCCGTTTTATTTGCATGAGACTGTAGATCGATAGAAGCGAAGTTGGACTTCTAGCTCTAATAATGTTATTTCTTATTTCAATGGAAGTATCATGATTCTGTTCTTTGAACTATTAAGACGTAGTTATGGAGTTCAGTTTACTCTGAGAGAAAAGGACAGAGCTATATAACTGCTATAGCTTTGTCCTTTACACTCACCGTAACATGAACTGCATAGCTAGGACATAATAGCTCCATTGGAGGGTTGAATCATCCGCCCAGCAGTACCACAAAGAGTCTATTTAGGTGTCTCAGCATTTCCTTTACAGCCACGGGGTGTCAGTCCCAGTGTACGCGGTAGACTTTTTTTTTTTTTTTTTTGCCCCTGCGGCGACTTGAACAGCTACTACCGCAGGGATATGGCTTCCACGTGAAGTGATTTCGCCAGTGTCAAGGTTTATATGAGTATAAAACACAATCCAATCTTCTCTAGGAAGAACGGGGGCAACGTTGTACGGTGATTTGTAGGTCAGAGGTCAAGATAGTTTTAACCTCTGCACCACTGCGAGTCCACTTGAAACGAGAAGAAAGATGCCAGATACACGAAATAAGTCCAAGTCTTCAATCACTGTGCGACACTAAGGCATAAAAAGTACAAATCACTATCAGAAAAGAACTTTGAACACCTAATTACCCAAAAATTAAAGTCTAAAACAAATTACACGTCCGCCATCTTTTAACGTTGCAAATGGCCTCCGCGGTAGACTTAACCAAGCCAGCCCGACCCTTACCTCGCTGTTTCTCTTTGCATCCACACTGCTGACACTGTCATTGTCATAATCGTAACGGCCGTCACCACCTCTAGTTTTAAACATAGGCACATCCGGTGGTGAAATACGCTTTTTGTTAGATAAATACTCGTTTGGGTTTTTCCGACGAGACAAAAGCTGGCACTGTGCCTGAAAAATTGTTGATAAATACGTTATTATCAAAATTAAAAGCATAACAGAAAATTATGGTACATTAATGTCAAAATGTGTCATAATCACATGTAGAAAAGAATAGAACACGGCCCTATAACTATTTTTTTTCCTCGTGTTATGGCACTTGCTGCAAGGCGCTTAGCCAATGTCAAGTTCATAGAAAAAAACTCACCTTACGGGCTGTCAAACCGCTATCAATTTCCGGAGGCGCTTTAACCCACCTTTCGTCACCAGCCACCGCTATTGCTACCAGCTACGGCTACCAGATACCGCCATAAATAAATCGGCACCAACTGGCTGTTGACCTGTTAAGAGTGTTAACACCCGTATTTATAGTCAAGACAAGTAATTACTTGAGTAATAGTAATGTCAAAAGTCATATAAAAAACGTTGCTGAAGTCATTACTTTTACTTAAGTAATTACTTTTCTTGACTATAAATACGGGTGTTAAGTCAGTTAGTAGTCTGTGGAATAGAAACTCCAAAGATGCTACAAGAACGTCAGTTTCACGAAGCTTTCACGTATACTCAAGGACTTTTTAAAGCCTGACCAGAAAAAAAATAAAAAACTCATGAGGTTGCCACTAATACACTTTTTTATAATATACTTTTTTCAATTCTCATGCTCTTGGAATGTTACTTTAGTCTCTGCATATCGGGACTAAAAAGCTCCTTATTAAAGTGTTTTTTTTTCATTTACATCGGAAACCCCTAAAAATTGGAGGATCCGTACCTCAAGAGAAAAAATCGGAACCCCTATTAGAATGACTTTGTTGTCCATCTGTCAATTTATCTCCGGAACACGTAGAGGTATCGAGTTGAAATTAAAACCATATACTTACTCAAGTCCTACGCTGTGAACAAATGTAACTTCTAAGTTAACGTAAAAAAAAAATCGGCCGTTTTTATGCCGCAAAAAACGTATTTCGACAAGTGAATCATAATTTATAGGGTATTTTCCTTTGACCTAGAACTATGAAATTTGGCAAGTAATACCGTCTTATAATACCAATATAGGGAATCTGAAAACTTTACATTTTGAATGAAATCACAAATAATGTAGTTACAAGCGTTTGATAAACGGGCCCCAGATCTTCTTACCTCGTAGTTTTTTGTACACAAACTGGAGTAGCTACAGTAAAGGAATATGATTCCTTGAACACTTTGGTCTATGTCAAAGTGACGTAATCAATAAAAACGTAAGTGTCAGGTGCTTCCGGTAACCTTTGGGGAGGGAAGATGGCCGATTGAAAGTTTTTTAGGCTTTTACTTTTGATTTATTGTTTACTTATTTACTCTTCTCACTTGACACTGGCGAAATACCGCGGCGGGCCGCCATTACGAAAAAAAAAGAAGAAGAGTCTCAAGTGATTCAGCATCATCATTTTCGTAATTTTTTTTTTTTTTTTTTCAGTGGACAATGTCATCCCAATTGACCTAGCCCCAAACTAAGCTCTAGGCTTGTACTATGGGTACTAGACAACGATATAAATACTTATATAGAGAAATATATACTTAAATAGATAGAAAACATCCATGACTCAGGAACAATTATTCGCGCTTATCACACAAATATCTGCCCTTACCGGGATTTGAACCCAGGACCTCTAGCTTCGTAGGCAGGGTCACTACCAACTAGGCCAGCGTGTCGTCAATTAACCGACTCCAAAAAGGAGGAGGACTATATGTATCTTATTTTTTCAAGGCATGTTCGCCGATTTCTCGGTAAGTTATGGTTCGATTTCAAAAATTCTGTTTTTGTTTGATAGAGCATACTTTCTAGTAGTCTAATGAGTGGATCTACGAGGAATTGAGGGAACTCTTCAAATACCGCCAAGCAGCAGTGTTTGCATTGTTGTGTTCCGGTTTGGAGATAAGACAGCCGGTGAAATGACTAGCATAGAGGCATTCCATCTTAGTCCTCAGGGTAGGCAACGCATTTGCAGTCTTAGGATTGCGGTCTTGTGAATGCGAATATCTATGGGTCACAGTTTCCAGTTACCATCACGTGGCCTGTGTGCTGGTTTGGCTTCCTATGCCATAAAAAAAAAGATATAAGAATTATGAATTATGAATTATGTTACTCACTGCAGGTAAAGTGACAAAATAAAATGGGCATACGTATAGCAATTTCAGTATTTTTAGTAAAAACTCCTGCATTTGCATGCAGAAATTATCATTTGGTGAAGTGGAACTGATGATGAAGACCACTGATGGCCAACGGAACTCCTCAACGGTATCTATTTTAAGGGTGGCGAAAAGATATCTCCATTAAGATACTTGAGCGACTATAACGTAGAATATTTGTTTAAATATGACTATGACTTTCCCGCGGCGTTACTTGCGGTGAACTTGAAATGTCTAAAAGTTTCATGTCAACTAAGAAGGGGGACTACATAACAGTTGATTACGATCACTAAAAAGTATAAAATAAAATAAATGTTTTAAAAAACCAAAAACCGCCTTCAAATACGCGCCAAATAACTTAAACAGTTTTTCGTTTTTTACATTCATGACATGACCATCATCATCTCCCCAGACCTATCGACGCCGAATCGACAACGACGTCGCTCGGCTCGGCTCGGCTCGATTCGGCGTTGCGAACGGAACGACGTCGTTGTCGCTCTTATTGCATGGACATAAAACTTTTTCTTACCGGCTCAAGCCGATTCGGCGTCGATAGGTCTGGGGAGACCCTAAGTCTCCCTCACCAAACCTGACATTGGCAAAATCACTGCGGAACGACGTAAAAAAAAGACGAAGAAGATTTCTTATGATTTATTTTACAGTGTCGCTTTGACATAGTCCAAAGTGGTCTTGGATTTCAATTAAAGTCAATTCTTCTTCGTGACCACCAATAGTTGGAAACATCCAGAATGCTCATTAACATCGACGCAGCTTAAGTGATCAAATTGTTCTGATCAAATTCACCAGGACGACCCACAACGGCATAATTATACTTAATTGCATTCAAGAGGCCGCTCTTGGTTGTGTGCTTGTACACCGCCGCTGACAGCTTAGGGTCTCCCCAAACCAGTCGACGCCGTTTCGGCAAATCGCTTACGGAAAAAGTTTTATGTCAACGCAATAAGAGCGAAAAGGACGTCGCTCCGCTCGGCTCGTCTCGGCTCGGCGTTGCGAACGGAACGACGACGTTTTCGCTCTTATTGCATGGACATAAAACTTTTTCTTACCGGCTCAAGCCGATTAACCAAAAGTATGGAACATAATAGAAAACTGAGCTTTATTTTAACTGTGGGAGGACCTTGTGCAGGGTCCGTCCGGGTAGGTACCACCGGGGCATTGCCCATGGTCCACCTATTTTGTCCACCTATGTGGATTACGGAGGGTAAACTGGCCAAAATTAACAGGTAGGTTTAGGTTATGTTAGTTCTTCAGGAGGCCCGAAGGGCCAAAATAACCTAGAAGTAGGAGCTGCGCGCAAGCGCAGCTCAGTCGACTTCTTTAAATTTTCCTAAAATGCCCAGGTGAACAGATTAGGTGGACCACGGGCAATGACCGGTATCACCATCTTATCCATTAACCTACTAGCCAAGTGTTTGCATTGTTGTGTTCCGGTTTGGGGATAATACAGCCGGTGAAATGACTAGCATAAAGGCATTCCATCTTAGTCTTAGGGTTGGCAACGCATTTGCAGTCTTAGGATTGCAGTCTTGTGAATGCGAATGTCTATGGGTCACAGTTTCCACTTACCATCAGGTAGCCTATGTGCTCGTTTGCCTTCACGCCATTTTTTTTTAAATATAATATAAGATATTATTTTATTTTATCTCGGGATAATGAATTATGTTACTCACTGCAGGTAAAGTGACAAATTGACATAATAGGATCCTGTGTGATACTGACGATACGCAATAAGATTCAATTTGGCCTGGCTTATTTTATTTTTTCACTTGAGCTATGCTCATCTCTTCGAATTTCGAATTTTGACAATCACTGAGAAGAGTACTAACTTGTCAGTGAGCGTTTCATCTCTTTCATTTTGGAACGTGACTTTTATTTCACGTATTATTTGTACCAGCGGCGGCCTCATTGATCGGATTATATTGAAAGAGGATTTGACCATTGAACCATATAAAGTACGTAATTAATTAAGTCCATTTTCCTAATCTGTTGTGTTCCATACTTTTGGTTACTTCGGACGCTAAGCTACCAAAGGCAGTGAGCGGCGTCTTAAATGTAATCAAGTATTTGCCGCCGTGTGTGCTCCGGTATATTTGACCACTGTGGACGACCTGAACAATTTTAACACTTAGGCTGCGTCGATGTTAATGAGCATCCTGGTTGTTTTAAACTATTTGGAGATCTTGACTACTACGTAATATATGACGCTGGCTGTACGCTCAGATCCCCTTGTTTCTATTGTTATTACAACTATAGGTACAAAAGAAAGAAAACATGTTTCATGATTGTTTATCATTTATTTGTCTCCTAAGAAAATTACCTATAGCTAAACAAAACTTAAAAAAAATAAAAAAATTGGGTCCAATGAAAATATTCAACACTGCATAGCTCAATCACTTTGACCCTGCATGTTTGCGTGAGTTACCCACGGAACAATCATTATGAATAATATCGCATTCGACCAAACTGGAATAAGCTCTTGTATGTACATATACCTTGCTCCCCCATGGGTAACTATGCTCCATAGTGACTATTCGTTTGTTACTTTTAATCTGTCTAGTCAAGTTAAGTCAAGTCAAGGTCAAGTCAAGTTCGTCAAGTCAAGTCAAGGTCGATCACAAATTTTCTAAAAATAATCGATGTATACATCCAGCTGCGCAGTGAATGGAAGCAATATAATGATTTACAATACAGATTCCCTCACTAGAGCGATGGATTAATAGTTACCCGAGGGGGAGCAAAGTAAACACATGTTACGGTAGTACAAATATGGTATTTGCCGTGATGGTGCCGGCCGAGAATAGCATCACCCCATCTCTTCCCGTGGGTGTCGTAAGAAGCGACTAAGGAATAAACCAGAGGATGGGCAGCAGCGTCCTCCGTGGACTACATGGTATAACTGCGGTCGTCAATCCGCCTGCCAAGCGTGGCGACTACGGCATTTTTCCCTCTAACTTGGGGGAGGCCTATGTCGAGCAGTGGACGACTTTCGGCTGACATGATGATGATAACAAATATGGTAAGCAATGCTGGCAAACAACCTTCAGGAGTGTACCTAGTTGCTGTGTTGCAAAATGCTCCTGCACAGACGCAGACATGAAGTCGGGCGTAGAGCTGGATTGTCCTACTGAAGGGAACCAGAACCGCGTGAGGACTTGCGACGCACCCACTTTTATTCACATGCTTCAGCAACATCTCCAACCGCATAAACTTCAGGGACATATACGAATTACCTCGTACTGGAGGAAAATCCCTACATCCCAGCTCCGTGTAAACATCGCCTATATCTAAATACCGCTTGAAGCAACCTCTGTCCACTAGATTGGATTGGTTCTCGTAATTATCCGGGCAGTGTACTCTATACGTTGACCTTTTGTAGTTAAACTGCTGGTCCGCCAGATCAAACGCTGCGCCGCATTCTGGTGAGCCATACTTGGTGTCATCTAAGCCACACTGATAACATTTCCACTTGGCCAGTGGTCGGTCAGTGTTCTTTGGGCGGCGAGTGGTGGTCGTGGTCGTGGTCGTGGTCGTGGTCGTGTTGGAGTCTGTGGTCGAGGAGTTTACTGAGCGTGTGGTATCCAATAAATTATTAAGGATACTAACTATGACTTTACCAAAACTTTTTTTTGTTTGATTGCTGCTTGGGCTCGTTGTAAATGCATTTCCTGATCCAGCCCTTTTAGCAATCACGACGCGTGAAAACGGAAACACGAAATAATCCCCATACTTAAAAGAGGTAGGTACTGGTAACAAGGAAGTGATTGGCCCTTGTGTATATGGTATATGACGCTTCAGTTTTGAGATAGGGTGCACAGAAATTGTGGTCATATCCGACACTTCAGTCATTGCAACCTCTTCAATTTTTGTTAAGTTTGTTTTATTCAATGAAAGATCATACGTATTATAATACATTTCAAAACTCATGTCATATGAAGCATCCTGCATAGGCTCATTATAATAGTCATTCGTTATATAACCAGAATATTTATTTCCTGAAGGATTTGATGCTAATTTAGATGAATACAATGTATCCTCAGCCACCTCAGATCCAGCCCGGGTAGAGAGCAATAGATCGGGAATAATACCTGAAGAAAGAGGTGATAAATCCTTCGAGGGTTGATTTGGAATAGAAGATACAAGTCTAGAAGCGACTGGCTCTAAAACTTTATCAATGGAAGAAAGGTTTAAAGAGTCATTAGGTAAAAGGTGATCTCGTCTTGGAACATAATACTCCGGAACTAAATTCGGGAGTTCAAGATAGGTTTCTGTACCAAAATAAACAAATTCAAAGTCGTCTGTAGTTACATTGACGTTTTTAGAAGTAGACGTGAAGTTTGAAATATTAAAGTCGCTTTTTGCGCTTTTTCTAGTTCGTGTAGGAATGTCTTTCTTTCTACTTGAGGTTTTCTCCGCGCTAGTGACATAACGATACACATAATCAGACGATGAATTTAAAATACGTTCTAATGAACGCTTGGAATATGTTAAGTTTGAACTGTAAGGTTGAAATACCCTTCCACTTTTCAAGGGAAGCAACACAGGGAGAGTCTTCTCAGGGAGATGAGTGTTTTCCAATTGACGTTTCATTGTAGTTCTATAGGTTCGTTTAAAATTACTTAATAGTAAATCATCTTTAAAAATAGCCGTGAGAGCAACCGTGGATTGTTCTACAGATTTATACCGTGAAGCAGGCGAAACGACTCCTATCTGAGAAGTAGGAATTGTCGGTTTGTTGCTGGCAGCAGTGACGGCACTTCCATCGACGAATTCAAAAGTATCTTCATCTGGATCACGCGTGGTCTGTGGTTGTATGCTTCTAGTTGTGCTTAAAGGTGGAAAGAGATCCCTCCAAGTAAATCTACGGCACGTTTGAGAAGTCGTGGGTGAGGGGCGGTCCTCAGGGAATACTGTTATTGTTGGCCAGGGTCGCTGTTGGGGAAAATGAATTATCAATAAACAATCATTGTTACTTTTAAGGAGCATTATCATCGAGTTAAAGAACGAAGCTTAGTGAACGCTGGACCAAAACTTTAATGAATTGTGTATTTATTAAATGGCAACCGGTCGCAATATCAAGCAACCAGACCAAAACTTTATACATCATATTTAAATAACATGGATATATACAACGTGCCCGGTTTCGTTGGAAGAGAATCTAGATAGAAAAATAAAGCGAAGTTGGAGTTCTTGCTCTAGCAATGAAAGCTTTGTTAAATATGTTTAAAGTAATTCAAAAATTCAACATTCAAAATTCAAAATATTTATTCAGTAAATTGGCCACATGAGGGCTCTTTTACACGTAGGTAACATGGAGTGAATCTACTAGCGCTTCGGACAAGACCATCATTGCGGAGAATTCATTTTTTTCAATGATTAAATACCATAATACTTTAAAGTATCTAAATTACATTACAAGGTAATAAAGTAATAAATAATTATTTTTAAAACTAACACAAAAAAAAAAAATACAAATGTAAGGTCAATAAAATATAAATAAAATACCTAATGTCTAGGAGAACAACATGACGAGGTCTCTACGTCAGGAACGATAATTAAAATAATTAACTGAATAACAGGTCCTTGCAAGCGTGAACAGACCGGACCCCACAGACAGCACCCGTAACGTTATACATACATACATACTTTCACGCTTGTAATCCCAGAGTGGGGTAGGCAGAGCTACAGAATTACCTACAACTTTAAAAACTTGTTGATAATTCACTAACGACATTTTGCAAAAATAGGCAATGTTATTATATTACTTATTTGAGTAAAAACACATGATTCTGTAGTAGAGTTAACCAAGCCAGTCCGAGCCTTACCTCGCTGTTTCCCCTTTCGTCCATACTGCTGACACTCTTCTCTGGGTCCTTTTCATAATCGTAACGGCTATCGTCTTCATCACCTCTAGTGTGAAACAGATCTATATCCGTTGGGGAAATTCGTTTTTTCTTATACAAATTGTCGTTTTGGTTTTCCAGACGAGACCAAAACTGGCACTGTGCCTGAAAAATTGATGATAAATACGTTATTATCAAAATTAAAAGCATAACAGAAAATTATGGCACATTAATGTCAAATTGTGTCATAATAAATAATCACTTGTCGAAAATAATCTTGGATGAAGTAGACAGAGAGGGAGACCTTAATTTGTTTCTTTGTCGACGCGCTTCTCTTTTGCTTGCCGTATTCTTTTTTGGGTTCACACGTTATGGCTACCACAGACTATCAGTCGGACTGGCAGGCCGAGAGGGACGCAGCTATCTGTTAGAATGATAGACGTATATAGATTTGTCATTCTATCAAATAGCTGCGTCCCTCTCGGCCTGCCAGTCTAACTGATAGTCTGTGGTAGCCATTAGTATCCCTTAGTGGCCTTAGTAGTCTGTGGTCTACCGGCAAACAAACCGCTTGGCTGTCATTTCAAATTGTTGTCGTGATCGTATTTTAGAAATGCATTTAAGATAGGAAATTGTGTTTTCAACGATTTGTTTTATGATAGTAAGATGGTGTTATGTTTGTTTTTTGTTTAATAAATGATGAATTGTTGTGTGATGGGCTGTGAAAACCGCAGTGATAAAAATTGGAGGACGTAACTTTTCATACGTAAGTACAGTTTTTAGCAGTTCCTCAAAGTAATTTTTGTGATTTAAACGCGGGAAATACAGCAACGAATCTACTTACTAGGTGTAAAACAATACAAGATCATTAAAACAACTCTAAAACTCGCTATGAAACAAATCGATTATTGCAGTATTAACCCAAATTAAGTAAGTAGTTTAATGTCAATAAAGAACGACTGGCTAGCAGCTAAGTCTATGGTATAGGCAATTTGACCAGATTGTGAAACGATTTGGGGTTGCCAGACAAACAAGAAAAAGATAAATATAGAATTTGTGAGATTTTAGATTTTACATGTGCACGACAGAGACAGTTTCTCTCTGTTTATTTCATTGGTCACTCAGCTGTGTGTGGGCGATTGTATGTAGAGTATATCCATCCCTCACTGTAGCACGCAAATACTTGTTTGAGAAAATAATATAAACTCCATACAACAAGAACGTCAGTTTTGCGAAGCTTTCACGTATACTCAAGGACTTTTTAAAGCCGGACCAGAAAAATAAAAAACTTCTAATGAGGTCGCCACTAATACTTTTGTATCTGTGTTCTGTGTGTGACAGTTCCACAGACTAATAAGGGATACTAACTAACCTATTTCTTTTAATTCCATGTCATACCATTGTGATACTAACTGTTCATATAATTTTCGTAATATGGCGAGGTTTTTAGGGTTCCGTAGTCATACTAGGAACCCTTATAGTTTCGCCCCTTTATTCCCAGGCCTTCACTTTCCCAATTTTGCACATGCCCCATTTTTCACATTCCCAGATCTTCACTTTCCCAATTTTTCACATTCCCAGATCATCACATTGCCAAATTTTTACATGCTCAGTTCTCCACATGCCCAATTCTTCACATGCTCAGTTCTCCACATGCCCAATTCTTCACATGCTCAGTTATTCACATGCCCAATTCTTCACATTTTCAATTCTTCACATTTTCAGTTTTTCACAGTCCCAATTTATCAAATGCCCAGTTCCTCAATTTCCCAATTCTTCAACACCCCAACAAATGACAAGTACAGTCTCGACAAATGGCAAAATCATAACGTTCATTTTAACTAACGTGTATATTGTGATTTTTATGGTATCAATATTTTGTGTCACCAAAGTTTAGATAAAATGGATATTAACTGCAATTGTACCTATGGCAAAATCTATTAAATTCTTTGATATCACCTACGTAGACTACTAACATACCTTGTTATACTGTACTTCTTGTTACGTTCGTACTGGCCAGGTAAAATTTCAAGTGCCATCTTAGTATTGAATATAGGGTTTGGCCGTAAAGGTACATTTCAAAACATAGAAGACGTTGAATTGCCAACATTTTTTACTGATAATTTTGTAATTTATAATGGATGCTCAGCAGAAGACAAAATTATAATTTTTGCTACCGAGTTAGCTTTAAATGTGATTAAAGAACAGGACACGTATTATTCTGACGGAACTTTTAAAATGATCCCACATCCCTTTTATCAAACATACACTCTGCATGCCAATTTAACTGAAAATAGTGACGAAAATAGATTTATTCCGCTTGTATATGCGTTACTCCCAAATAAAACTGCGAAAACGTACAAAAGTCTATTTACCCTTTTGAAAGAAAAAGTTGGCGTGAAGATTTCAAATTTTAAGTGTGATTTCTAGATCGCAACTTTAAATGCGATCAGAGACGTATTTCCAGAGGCAAAAATAACCGGTTGTTATTATCATTACCTAAAAGCTATATGGGCCAAATCAAAAGAACTGGAGCCATTGACATTTGAAGAAGGGTACATGATTACCAAATTATGTTGTGTGTTGGCACACTTGCCCCCTCATTTAATACCCGAGGCATATTTGTCAGTTCAAGAAAAAACGCCAAATGAAGAAAATTTTCAAAAATTTCATGATTACTTTTAGAGCTTTTGGTTACAAAAAATAACTGGTGACATATTCACATGTTTTAATGAAAATGTCCGGACGACAAACTCAATAGAAGGTTGGCATCACAGGATGAATACCAAAATACCAAAACGCCCGGCAATTTTGCTCTTTGTCAGTCTACTAAGAAAAGAAAGCAAATATCAGGATTTCCGTATTCGGCAAAGTCAATTGCATTGCTCGGGGAAAAAACGTAAAAAAAGAATTGTGAACATAAATAACCAAATTAAAAATATTGTAAATTACTGCAGAATTGGAAAAATAGAAGTTCTCGACTGTTTAGATCGCTTAATTAAATTACCTACTCAATAGCGTGCAGGTGTAAGTAATAATGATATAACTAAGAACCATATTTTACTGATTTAAGTTTTAGATAAGAAGACAATTATTTTTATTTAAGTTAGCATTGAGTAAGGAGTTGGTTACTTCATTGTTCTATGAAAAAACTATTTTTTTTACTGATAATAAATTCCTCGAACTTAAAATGACTTTGTTTTATTATTTTTTGGTCAGTAGTATACTTCTCTGACTTTACTTTGCGTGACATATTGTCATTGTGAAGAATTGGGCTTGTGAAAAACAAAGAGTGTGAAGAACTGGGACTGTGAAAAACTGAAAATGAGAAGAATTGAAAATGTGAAGAACTGGGCATGTGAATAAATGAGCATGTGAAGAATTGGGCATGTGGAGAACTGAGCATGTGAAGAATTGGGCATGTGGAGAACTGAGCATGTGAAAATTTGGCAATGTGATGATCTGGAAATGTGAAAAATTGGGAAAGTGATGATCTGGGAATGTGAAAAATTGGGAAAGTGAAGATCTGGGAATGTGAAAAATGGGGCATGTGCAAAATTGGGAAAGTGAAGACCTGGGAATAAAGGGTTTCGCCATGTCCGTCCGTCCGTCGTCGGTCCATCCGTCCGCAGTCTAGCTCAGAAACTCTTAGTACTGGAATGCTGTAATTTGGCATGAATATACATATTAGTCACGCCAACAAAGTGGAAAAATAAATCGTAATTTTTTTTTCTTGTCTATCCCATAAGGTGGGGAGTCGTTGGATAGGTCTTATGCCCGGTTCCAATATTGAAATAAAGAATCGTTTTCCTTACGGGGAGTAGCGTTATGACATTTGCTACATACAAAATGTGTCAAATTTTAACGAGACGTTGAGGGGCCATTTGCAACGTTAAAAGATGGCGGACGTGTAATTTGTTTTAGACTTTAATTTTTGGGTAATTTGGTGTTCAAAGTTCTTTTCTGATAGTGATTTGTACTTTTTATGCCTTTGTGTCGCACAGTGATTGAAGACTTGGACTTATTTCGTGTATCTGGCATCTTTCTTCTCGTTTCAAGTGGACTCGCAGTGGTGCAGAGGTTAAAACTATCTTGACCTCTGACCTACAAATCACCGTACAATGTTGCCCCCAAGCTTCCTAGAGAAGATTCGATTGTGTTTTATTGCTATATTGATTTATACTTATATATACTTGACACTGGCGAAATCACTTCACGTGGAAACGCCATATCCCGCGGTAGTAGCTGTTCAAGTCACCGCGGGGGCAAAGAAAGAAGAAGAAGAAGAACGAGACGTCACAACTCTACCAACGGTTTTCAATATAGGAACGCACCATTAGTGTGTCTGTGTCACAACAATATTTCGATTAAGGTATCCGTTTGAGAAATATTAAGCTTCAAAACGCTAATTTTTGTTAGAGTCGAGTGTCTCCCCGCTTCAGCCAAAACTACAAAGACTAAAAATCTGAAAATATCTTTAATGAAAGCGCATATAACGAATTCAAAAGTAAAACTATCAGGATTCACGACTAAGGGCCGTATTAATAAACTCATCTTGGCTGAGATGCTCGTCTCAAGATGCGTCAAAAATGACAGTTCTCTATGGCTTGACGTTTACTTTGACGTATCTTGTGACGGGCATCTCAGCCAAGATGAGTTTATTAATACGGCCCTAAGTAGCCTTGATTAATTCTTGAGATACATGGATACAGGCGACTTTATACTAAAGAGTTTATTGTAGTTTGTGTATTATTGCTAAATGTTTACAAATTTCATGCAAATTTTAATACTTGGAATGCCAAACGAAACGCCATTTTGTTGATATCCATATTGAACGTAACCATGGTAACCAAATAACAAATCGAAAGATATTAATCATCTATTATTTATAACTATTACAAGTAACTTAATAAAATAAAAAAAATGGAAACACAAAATAAGTCTCACAATTATTTTTTGTTTTTAATATACGTAATTTAGCTTGACGTTGAAATATTTAAACGCCATGACTGTTATCCGGAATGACCGTAACCATAACAATGGTAATAACAATGCTATAATAACTATTATAGAACTGTTATTACCATGGCAACGCTCATTATAGAATTGTTTTAGGTGGTGGTATTATGTCACCATTAACAATATCAATAAGCGGTTTACAGTACGCGAGTGGAAAAAATACGTTACGTAGTTCTATAATGTAAGCGTACATACAGAGGGACAAACTTATTTACGTAGGGACTTGAAATTTGCATGGAATATTCCTTGGATATCCTAGGGGTGAACAAAGAAGGGATTTTTGGAAATTCATATTTTTATATTTTTACATACATACATACATAAACTCACGCCTATATTCCCAGAGTGGGGTAGGCAGAGCTAAAGAATTACCAACAAGTCTTAAAACTTCTTGATAATTCTGTAACCACATTTTGCACAAGTAGGCTAAGATGTTTCCCAGTGTATTAGTGACAGGTGACAAACCCATCGCCTAACAGTAGGTACTAGAAGCATATATTCCCTTAGTCGCCTCTTACGACATCCACGGGAAGACATGGAGTGGCACTATTCTAACCCGGCAACCACACGGCAAACGGATATTTCAACAAAAGTATACTTATTTAACCTTTGTTTGACTTTCGTTTTCGGTGTGAAGCCCTCCTAGGTGTACCTTACCGGTTAGGCGAAAACCGCTTAAAATAGTATGTTTTAATACACAATTACAATCACTGTTTATCATTAGATATCATTTAATTGTTTTAATTTCTTAGAAAATTCCTACCTATTCCAAAATACGAGGGCAGAGTGAGAAGTCTGGTAAAAATCATATTAAAGGTATTTTCTTCACAAATTCATTAATGTCAATTTGTAATGCAGCCTTTTTGGAAGTAAATCGTATATTTTCAGCCAGTTCACACGACTAAGTAGTTTTTTTTTTGACAGCTATGAAAAAGAAACAATCACTTCGGTGTTTGCAAACATGGAGAAAAGTGAGTTTCGTGTTCTGATTAAACATTATTTTATGCGAAAAAAAACCATTACGGATACAAAAAAAAATAGACAAATATTACGGGAACTCTGCTCCATCGATTAAAATGATCCACAAGTGGTTTACGGATTTTCGTTGTGGCCGTACAAGCACTGCTGACGCCGACCGACCCTGACGCCCAGTTGAGGTCACTACACCAGAGATGATCACCAAAATCCATGACATCGTATTGACCGACCGAAGAATAAAGATCCGTAAGATAGCTGATATTGTAAGCATTTCAGACGAACGGGTTCGTAATATCCTTCACACTTATTTGGATATGAAGAAGCTCTCCGCCCGTTGGGTGCCGCGATTGCTCACAGTAGATCAAAAACGCACTAGGGTGACCCTCTCAGAGGCATGTTTGGCGAAGTTTAGGTGTAATGAAAAGGACTTCTTGCGTCGTTTCATAACTGTTGACGAAACCTGGATTCATCATCATACACCAGAAACCAAGGAGCGGTCAAAACAATGGATTGCTTCAGGTGAACCTGCACCAAAGAAGGCCAAAGCAGTTTTATCGGCGAATAAAGTTATGGCTACTGTCTTCTGGGATGCTCGTGGTGTAATATATGTTGATTACCTTCAGAAAGGTAAAACGATTAACGGCAAATATTATGCCAACTTGTTACAGCGATTTCATGAAGTTTTAATGGAAAAACGACCCCATTTGGCGAAATGAAAATCATTTTTCACCAAGACAACGCACGGGTCCACACTTGTGCAGTTGCTATGGCTAAAATCCACGAGTTGCGTTATGAATTGCTCCCGCATCCGCCTTATTCTCCAGATTTAGCCCCCTGCGACTATTTTCTTTTCCCAAAAAAAAGATTTGGTTCCAACGAAGAAATCATCGCAGAAACCAATGCGTATTTTGAAGGGTTGAAGAAATCGTACTATACGGAGGGAATCGAAAAGCTAGAAAAGCGATGGACCAAGTGTATTGAGTTACATGGGGACTACGTTGAAAAATAAATATTTATTTGGACTTTTCACTCTGCCCTCGTAGGTATTTACATATTCGTTCGAATTACAATGTAAAAACCGTGACTTATTTTCTTTGGACTATCCCAATTCTGCGCGTTCAAAGTACAGGTTTTCCTCTAATTATACAAATATCGATTTGTCAAGTAATATGTATGTTTCAGTATTGTATTATTGACATCGCTGACCTTATGATAAGTATTACTTTAACGCTGGCATCCGGCTGATAAAAACTTTACCTATTTCCTATTCATATGCTACTAGGCAAGATACTTCGGCAAATTCTATGAAAAGGAGACATACTTATATGTTTAAAAAATCGACGGGTCGAATACCTATGACCAAAACAATCAAGTCGTGTTTGTTTAACGTTCTACAGGGTGTCCCAGAAAACGACGTCAACCTGCCCAGGGCTGATAGAGCAGCTCATAAGCTATCGATTTAACCCCCATGTATGTTCAGCAATTGTTATTAGTTTCCGAGATAGAGATATTGATCATTAAAATCGGATTTTTTGTCATTTTTCCTTATGTCCGTGGTACAAAAAAACCCTAAATTCATTTATTAATTCACATTTTTAGGAAAAATTGCATAGTTTCACATACAGTGTTGTAGATATAAAATGATCCCTATCAATGACGCTTCCGATCTGTATCATAAATTCATAAAACACGTTACGACTTTATTGTTTTGTCATATGCAACCAGTTCGATTCCCGGATAAGGGAGACGGTTTTTGAAAAATCCACAGTCGCAGTAGGTATTTATTGTTTTCACAAATAAAAGTAATTACGAGTAAGTCTCTTTTAGAATTGGCTAATTCCAATATTTAAGATAGATGCCGTCCATGTGGCATAAACCCGTTGACATATTAATAAAAAACTTGTCTTTATTATTAAATTAATTGACAGAGGAGGAATTAATTTGGATTTTTTTTGTTTTGAAACTCAGGTGGCTCATATATTCCGCCATTTTGTTTTATTTTACGTCACCTGTCCTAGAACACGTGGGTTTCCGGGACAAATCCGAAGATAGGTACCTTAATAGAGAATAATAAGTTTTTTTTTTCACAGCTTCAATTACAATTGATTGATGTAACAAATAGTTGAAAAAAAACTTTTTTGAATAGCTATAAAATAACCAAGATATGAACACAAAATAACCTTTTTGGTTTATAGCCAAAAATGTACAAAAAAACGGTGGGGGCGCTTATCTCCGAAGTTATAGGACCGAAACATATGAAAAAATCCAATTTTTCATGTTTTGTGCGAAAAATAAAATGAAGTTGTCAAATTTTTATTTCGGAAAAATTATCAAAAAAGGCTAATCAAGATAGCATAGAAAATAAAGTTCATAACTAAATGAGTATTTTCTTTTCCGTTTTCAAACCATATTAATTTAAATACAGAGCCCTCGGTGCGCGTTTTTTTTCTTTATTTAAAATAAAAGTATCATGATATCCAAATAGTTTTGAGTAAGAATAAATTTTCTGTTTTTATTCTTATTCATATTAAAGTTGATTTTCGCCTAACTGCAACAGAATCAAGTCGACCACTCAAGTAACGATAGTCAAAAGAAGACGAAGAAAAAAATGCAAATGCTTTTTTGCATCCACCAAATTTTGTACGAAGCCCCAAACCGGAAACTTGCGTCTGAGAATCAGATGCGATGCGATGCGAGTAAAAAAAGGAGCAAAGCTAGCTAGGTCGAGTAAACTTCGAGGTTCCGTATAACTTATAATCGGAGATCGGAATTTGGGCGTCATTACTCTCAATAATGTGGACATGGCTTCAAAGATTTTAATTAAACAAATTTAATTACATTAATTGATGACTTACCCTAAAAATAAATTTTGATCCTTTGCAAGGTAGTAATAAATAAATAATACGAAGACTTGTTATTGTGTATATTTAAGAAAATAAACAGTATTTTATTTTATTCCTTTTCACGAAAATATCCTTTCGCAATCCACGGACGTTAATGGAGCAAGCTTATGTAGATTAATATTATTGGCCACTCGTCACGTTTTTGTATTGTTTATTTATTACTGGCCTCCAAAGGATCACGATTAAGTTTCAGGTAAGAAATTAATTAATGTACCGTAAAACGGGGCTATTTGGGAATCACGAGGCTATGTGGAACTAAGTAATTATAATCTTTTAGTTGATATATTTTTTGTCATGGCAATAATAGAACTAAAAACTTAGCCTGACAACAAATTTTACAGTTCTATCATAGCACTGACAAAAAATATACCAACTAAAAGCTTATGATTACTTAGTTCCAAATAGCCCCGTGATTCCCAAATAGCCCCGTTTTACAATACTTAATCTTATTTTGTTTTTAAAAAATTTAGAGTCATGTCCACATTCTTGTTTACTTGTGGGAGGACCTTGTGCAGGATCCGTCCGGGTTGGTACCACCATCTTATCCATTAACCTACCGCCAAACAGCAGTGTTCGCATTGTTGTATTCCTGTTTGGGGATAAGACAGCCGGTGAAATGACTAGGATAGAGGCATTCCATCTTAGTCCTGAGGGTTGGCAGTGCATTTGCAGTCTTGTGAATGCGAATGTCTATGGGTCACAGTCACAGTTTCCACTTACCATCAGGTGGCCAGTGTGCTCGATTGCCTTCCTATGCCATAAAATAAATACACACACACACACTTTCACGCCTGTAATCCCAGAGTGGGCTAGGCAGAGCTACAGAATTACAAGTTTAAAAAGTGGTTGATAATTCAGTAACCACAATTTGCACAAATAGACTAACCCCCTTACTTATAAACGTGGAATAAGCTTGGAAGTTTATGCCATGCTTTGTCACTTTCTGTCAGATGCAAATGTCACATTTGCAGATAAGGACAAAGCATGGCATAAACTATTTCAAGCTTATTCCACGTTTATAAGTAAGGGGGTAAGATGTTTACCAGCGTATTAGTGACAGGTTGCAAGCCCATCGCCTAACAGTCTATATTCCCTTAGTCGCCTCTTACGACATCCACGGGAAGACATGGATTGGCACTTTTCTAACCCGGCAACCACACGGGACTACTATAAAATAAATAATAAATAATAAATCTTGCGAGTAATGACGCCCATTTGTCCGATCTCTGCTTATAAGTCGCTTCGGTTCATGAATGTGACTTTTGTTTAACACGCATCCCCTTGAATCCCTCAATATATTGATGAAACCTGCATTCAAATCCATTACGTAGTCTAAAGTCCCAGCCAGATAGACGGGAGAGTAAGTACAGTCTGTGAGCACTTAGAAGAGGCTTCGGTTTAGTACTTCTCTCTCACTCGCTCTTATTAAGATCGTATGAGAGCGACTAAGATAGCTTACAGTCTGTGAGCACTTAGAAGAGGCTTCGGTTTAGTACTTCTCTCTCACTCGCTCTTATTAAGATCGTATGAGAGCGACTAAGATAGCTTACAGTCTGTGAGCACTTAGAAGAGGCTTCGGTTTAGTACTTCTCTCTCACTCGCTCTTATTAAGATCGTATGAGAGCGACTAAGATAGCTTACAGTCTGTGAGCACTTAGAAGAGGCTTCGGTTTAGTACTTCTCTCTCACTCGCTCTTAATAAGATCGTATGAGAGCGACTAAGATAGCTTACAGTCTGTGAGCACTTAGAAGAGGCTTCGGTTTAGTACTTCTCTCTCACTCGCTCTTATTAAGATCGTATGAGAGCGACTAAGATAGCTTACAGTCTGTGAGCACTTAGAAGAGGCTTCGGTTTAGTACTTCTCTCTCACTCGCTCTTAATAAGATCGTATGAGAGCGACTAAGATAGCTTACAGTCTGTGAGCATTAAGAACAGGCTTCGGTTTAGTACTTCTCTCTCACTCGCTCTTAATAAGATCGTATGAGAGCGACTAAGATAGCTTACAGTCTGTGAGCACTTAGAACAGGCTTCGGTTTAGTACTTCTCTCTCACTCGCTCTTAATAAGATCGTATGAGAGCGACTAAGATAGCTTACAGTCTGTGAGCAGTCAGAAGAGGCTTCGGTTTAGTACTTCTCTCTCACTCGCTCTTAATAAGATCGTATGAGAGCGACTAAGATAGCTTACAGTCTGTGAGCACTTAGAAGAGGCTTCGGTTTAATACTTCTCTCTCACTCGCTCTTAATAAGATCGTATGAGAGCGACTAAGATAGCTTACAGTCTGTGAGCATTAAGAACAGGCTTCGGTTTAGTACTTCTCTCTCACTCGCTCTTAATAAGATCGTATGAGAGCGACTAAGATAGCTTACAGTCTGTGAGCAGTCAGAAGAGGCTTCGGTTTAGTACTTCTCTCTCACTCGCTCTTAATAAGATCGTATGAGAGCGACTAAGATAGCTTACAGTCTGTGAGCACTTAGAAGAGGCTTCGGTTTAATACTTCTCTCTCACTCGCTCTTAATAAGATCGTATGAGAGCGACTAAGATAGCTTACAGTCTGTGAGCATTAAGAACAGGCTTCGGTTTAGTACTTCTCTCTCACTCGCTCTTAATAAGATCGTATGAGAGCGACTAAGATAGCTTACAGTCTGTGAGCACTTAGAACAGGCTTCGGTTTAGTACTTCTCTCTCACTCGCTCTTAATAAGATCGTATGAGAGCGACTAAGATAGCTTACAGTCTGTGAGCACTTACAAGAGGCTTCGGTTTAGTACTTCTCTCTCACTCGCTCTTAATAAGATCGTATGAGAGCGACTAAGATAGCTTACAGTCTGTGAGCACTTAGAAGAGGCTTCGGTTTAGTACTTCTCTCTCACTCGCTCTTAATAAGATCGTATGAGAGCGACTAAGATAGCTTACAGTCTGTGAGCAGTCAGAAGAGGCTTCGGTTTAGTACTTCTCTCTCACTCGCTCTTAATAAGATCGTATGAGAGCGACTAAGATAGCTTACAGTCTGTGAGCACTTAGAAGAGGCTTCGGTTTAGTACTTCTCTCTCACTCGCTCTTAATAAGATCGTATGAGACTGTAGGTACCTATGCGTACTTTAAGGACGGCATTACACCTGTAAGTTATTACTGTCAATTTTGAAACAAAGCTATATGCAAGAGAGATATGCTTATATTTGCTACGCACTCTTACTCATAGTGGCGTCTCAAAACTTACAGCAATAACTTATAGGTGTAATGCCGGGCTAAGCTCGACCACAGAACTATGTTCTGTGAGCTCGACTACCTTTTTCGCCCATCATTTAGAAGTTCGCTTACTTAGGGTGACACAAAGGTCGCCGAGCGATAAAGAAAATTTCATTTTCATTTTCATTTTCATTTTCATTTTCATTTTCAAGGTCAGAGGCACCCTGTATAGGTAAGTATAATTTTTATTATTTTTATTAGTGTTACTTATTAGTTTTGTGACAATTCCGAGTTTTGTTCATAAATTTACTCGTCGATTGTGAAACTGGCCCGTAGAAGTCAATGATATTATATAAAGTATGATTAGTAAATAGCATGATATGATAGCTGGGGCCCATTTCTCGAAGCGTATTAGTCTAATAATATTAGTGTTTTGTCTCGTAAATAAAACTAAAAAATGAGACAAAACACTAATATTATTAGACTAATACTGTTTGAGAAACGGGGCCCTGTTGCCCGCTCCGTCCGTGCAGAAAAATAAAACATAGCCTATGTTCATTAGTGATAAATGTGATAATGTAGGGTTCTAACGGTTAAAGAATTTTTCAAATCGGTCCAATAGTTTCGGAGCCTATTTGCCTATGATATTGATAATATTATTAGTGTAGACTACATATGTACAGATTGGTGTATTAGTTTCATCGGGATGTGCCAAATCTGGGTACCATGAGGACCGCTTAACTGATATTACGATATTAGCCTTGAATATAGGGGGTACTATTAAATCGTTTTATTTTCTATTTAGTACTTAGTTAGCCTTACTGCGCCGCACTCATACCCCTTCTACTGGGACGGAACAACCACCCAATCAAGGTCAAATGGTCCTAGATCGAGTTGACCAAAAATTGATCGCGTGTCATTTGAACCAGTCAATTGTTTTCTTTTTTTTTCAAACGGAAGGCAAACGACGAAAAGGCTAGATTTATTTGTCTTTGCTTAACTTGTCGATCGTGAAACTGGCGGTAAGAGTTACAAACTATATTTAACCGTCGATACCGGATTTGATAACAGGCGTTTTTTAATTATTTTGTTGTTTTAATTCAATAAATTTTTTGCCCGCCTAATTCGGAATACCTAATGGTCGGAATGACGAATGTAAATTTTGTTTTTAACTGTGTTTTGGTTTTTCAAGTAAGTATAACACTAGTGTTGACATAGAAAAAACCACGTGGCGTTTAAGCTCTTTAGCCTATAGCAGCTTTTTTTTCTAAGAAAATAATCTAAAAAATTAAAAATTGATGTTGATTGATTGAAATATGATTTGGCCATCTGTTATCTACTTTCTGATCTTTTTTTCTAGGTTAAGACTTCCCGGACCTTAACCTTAACCTTTCAACCCACTGTGCTGTTTGAAGAATGAGGGCAGTTTTACGATTCATCATCATGTCAGCCGAAAGACGTCAACTGCTGGACATAGGCCTCCCCCAAGGCTCTCCACTCAGACCGGTCTTGTGCTTCGCATCCACCGCGTTCCCGCGATCCTTACAAGGTCGTCACTCCATCTTGTTGAAGGCCTACCTACAGCTCGTCTTGTCGTTTTACGATTAGTATACCTTTTGTTTAAGTATTATTAACAAAAAGATAAACCTCTTTATAAGCATGAGTATTTCCAGAACACCTTTTAAATTAGTTCCTATTGACAATTCTATTACTATTTGTAGGTACTGCCTATCACAACCACGTGGTTGAAGGGTTTGTCAATTTTTATTATCAGATACAGATATAAAACCGACTACTCAATGACTTCAAAATCGTAAATTCTAATGCGACATAACTAACTACCTAGTCTGTGAGAACTTAAAAGATACTTCGGGTTTCTACTTGTCTCTCACTCGATCTCATACGCTCTTATTAATTTGCGAGTGAGAGACAAGTACAAACTCGAAGACTTCTAAGAGCCATCGCACTTTACCACCTAACCATTTTTTGTAAAAAGCCTAATTCAAATGGTCAAGCACCCGTCCGCTTGAACCTTAAAATACCATGCGCCGCCATTTTTTTTGAGGCTATCTCCCGAGCGCTTCCGAAAGCAGCCGAACGCCGAACCATTCGGCGGACGACCGTCGTCGCGGCAACATGGGAGCGCCGCCGCTCCTTATAACGCTCCTTACGACACTTCTATTCCTACACGGAATACACTCTGAAATACTCACGCCGCCATATTTGAATTTGGCACTGGGAAAGCGAATTACGGCGACGGCGACATGCGGTGATGAGGGATCCGAATTGTACTGCAAGTTGGTTGGTGCGAGCGCGAATGACAATGAAGATGAACGAGTCATACAGGGCCAGGTTAGTGTTTGTCAGCATAATGTGTATGTTTGTTCCTGTGAGCCGCTCTAGAAACTAAACGATTCTTATGGCAATCGATTCCCTTCCGGGCTGTTTGGAACTAATCTCGAAATACACTAAACCCTAATACGACCTAAGATCTAAACGACCTTTTCTCATAAGGGATGAAACCCGGATGGATTTGGTACCAAAAAGAGCGGTTCTCAATTGATACTATTGTCAATAAGACCCAATTTCAAATGAACCGAGTCGCATTTGAACTTAATCCCAAAAAGTCTAATTCCCAAAATACACTAAAATAAATACACATGGAAATATCAAAACACACGATTCTCATAATGACTAATTTTCAAATCGTCCTAATCCCAAAATACATTAAATGTTTGATTCGGCAGTTTTTAGTTTTTAACCCCCGATGCCACGCAAAAAGAGGAGTGTTTGACGTGTGTATCTGTGTGTATTTGTCTGACACCGTAGCTTTCAAACGGATGGACCGATTTTAATACACTTTTTTCATAATTAAGAAAGCAGTTTTCCTGGTGGTGGTTCTTAGCTAGATTTAATTAAATACTTAGAGGTCCCCGATCGATGCACGCCGCGACGCAACGACGCCAATACGTTTATATTATTGTTTTCTTTTTACAGGTTGTTTTGGGGCGGGGTATTTTGAATTTTTAACAATAAACTAATTTAATGCTTTTTAAAATTATTTTATTTAGGTACTGGTTTTGGTAGGTATAGCTGATTCTTGTGAGTGACAATAAAGATATGACAGTAATTAAAATGGAATATGGCGGTGACTGAACGCCATACTGTAAAAAAGAAAAAAAAAGTCGACGAACTATGACGAATTGGGTATCATTGAATAGGTATTTAAAAATCATTTATAGTTTTCTTTCATCATTTTTCATTTTGAACGATCATTTTGGATTTATAACTATTTAAAGCTTGCGTTTTGTTTTGTATTGTTTTCGGCCAAATTTTGACAAAAAAGGGGTAACAAGTTAAACGACTAAATGCGTGTTTCTGTGTTTGCGTGTATCTGCTTCTGCCATCATCCAAACGGCTGGACTGATTTGGATGCGCGCGGCGTTTTTTAAAGTAAAGCTTCATTTATCGGGATGGTTCTTCTACATTTCATGATAATCGGTTGAGCCGTTTCGTTTTTATCTTTTAGTTATTAACTAGCTTCTGCCTGCGACTTCGTCCGCGTATTAGTCGTTTATCGTTATTCCCTCGGGAACTTTATAATTTTCTGGGATATAAAGTAGCTTGTGTTAATCCAGGATATTATTATAAGCTATCTCCGTTCCAAATTTCTTCCAAATCCGACCAGCCGTGGCAGCGTGAAGGAGTAACAAAAAATTAAAACACACTAACTTTCGCATTAATATAATACTAGCTAACGCCTGCGACTTTATCCGACTTTTATATTTTTATATTTTCCGGGATTAAAAATAGCCTATACAGGGTATGAGCTATCTCCATTCCAAATTTCATCCAAAACAGTCCAGCCGCGTAGCGTGAAGGAGTGACAAACACACATTTATAATATTAGTAGGACTTGCTGTTCCCAAGCCCACTTCGTTGGGCAATAAAGTTATTTTTGGGGTAATATATAGCTTATAACACTCACAAATAACGTGGCTTTCTATTGGTAAAAGTATTTTCAAAATCGGATCAGTAGATCCAGAGATAACCCTCTACAAACTTTACCTCTTTAGGTATAATATTAGTATAGATTTGCGATTAGTCAAATCTGCCGATGTTACCTCACTTGTTTTTTTGTTTTGTGAAAGAAAAGCGGTTTTTTAACCGTCAGATGTTTATCGGCCCTTTGCCTCCTCAGTTTTAGGTTTAAATAAGGATGACAGATATTTTAAAACATTATGAGGAGGCTTAGGACTTGTCGATACCCCCACAATTTTCCTTTTACCTTAGTGAAGTGTTGTGTTGGCCATAGTGTTTGATCTTATCTCTTTCTAGCAGAACATACCTAATTTAACATGGAGTTTGTGGCCGACGTGTTACATGCCACTGTTAATTAGTATTTAAAAATGCTTTTTGCATCCGTATTTCTTGGCCGATTAATTTTAATTTCACTTTTGGTGATCTCTTTTACGGTTTAATATTTCGTTGTTTGTTAGCACTTCAGCCGGCCCCGAAGGGCCAAAACACTCAGAAATAGGAGCTCCGCGATAGATTTTCGTCAACCAGACATAGCCAACCGTACCACTGATGAAAGGGGGTTATTACAATGCTTAGCGCGTGTGTTGTTTTTAAACTTATAATGGATCTTAAGCTGTGTTTGTAATACTTAGATAACATTATGTAGCTTGATTATATTGCTCTGTTTAAAATGAGAGGCGAGCATCGAACCCGTTATCAGTTGGGTGGAGGCCCAACGGGATGAGATACGTTATCTCCCGGCATATAGGCCGCTATTATCTGGTAGAGAATGCCGGTAGGCACTAAGTTCACCGGGGTAGGGTTGCCATCATTCATGGTCCCTATGACAATAAAATAAATATCAGGTGACAATTTCATACCAATTTACCTAGTCCCAAATTAAGCTCTAGGCTTGTACGTAGAGGCGAGTACATAAACATGTACCTATAAACTTTAGTACCATGTCACTTTAATCGTTGTGACAATTTATGGCAGTTTAAACATGAAATTAAATAGACAAGGTACTAAAGTGTATACATATTTATGTACTCGACTGTGCTATGGGTACAGTCAACGGCATTAATATGTGATCATTTCTGTGCCTTGTCGCGTTCAATCGTATCACAACTTTGTATAACATTTAAAGCACAACGTTAAAGTGACAAGGTACATAAATGATCACTTATTTATGCTGTTGACTGTACTAGACAACGATATAAATAAATAAATAAATAAGGGTCATTGTCACACCAATTGACCTAGTCCCAAACTGATTCCGGTTCGTTACAGACAAATATCATAATAACGTGTTCCTAGAATATCAAAATGTCAAAACAGATTATTCTCATAATGTCTAAAGATCGAAATGACTTACGCCTAGTTCTTAAATTACCGTATTCTCAATATGACTATAATTCATTTAGACTCTATCTCGTTTTGATAAATTTTCAATTCTACCATTTCCCAAAATGTCTAAAACTTGACGTGATCATGTTTTGATGAATTTTCAATTAATTATACCATTTCCCAAAATGTCTAAAACTCAAACTAGACACAGAAACGTCAATTTGGAAAATATTTAAAATTATGTTGAAGTTTACAGTTTTTAACCAATGAGTAATTAAATTAATTATCAACGGCATCCCAATTTTCATCTTTTTACTATTTTTATTGTGTACAATCGAGAATTCATTAAGTAAGACTGCTTGGAGGTTCGAGTACTGATGTTACTACTGGCCACTTGAAAATAAAGTGCTTTAGATAGTAGTTATAAATTGCTAAACCATTTGTTATAATCTGAACTAATTATTTACATTTATAAATAAGTAACACTAAAAATACTGCGTATTTTAGGTATTACTAGCGACCCGCCCGCGGCTTCGCCCGCGTGGAATGTATTATACATATAAACCTTCCTTAAGAATCACTCTATCTATTAAAAAAACCGCATCAAAATACGTTGCGTAGTTTTAAAGATTTAAGCATACATAGGGACAGACAGCGCAAGCGACTTTGTTTTATACTATGTAGTGATGAGACAGTGTCATTTTGGTCTTTGGGCCTGTCAACAAAAGGCATTTTGGAATTTTGGTAATTTTGAAACTAATACATTTTCACTTTCAGTCTTTATAATAATTCGGTATTTGAAGTTATTGTTCATTTTAGCAACTATACAATTTGGATATCGGATGTAATGTGTAAATGTTATTATGACATTTTATTGAATTGAAAATAAGTCAATTTGGGAATTAAGGCATTTTGGAACGAAGACAATTTGAGATTTAGTAAAATATGTAAAAGGGCATTATGATGATATTTGGCTGTAATGAACCGGATTCCCCAAACTAAGCTCTAGGCTTGTATTATGGGTACTAGACAACGATATAAGTAGGTATAAATATAGGTATATAGAGAAATGCAAACTTCTATGTATTTGACATAGAAAGCATCTATCAACAACTACTGCATCGCTATTGGCTAACACAATCGCAATCGGCTTCAAAGTGGAAGAATCGTTTTAATTTTTATGCAGACCCGCCTTCGGACTGTCAAAATGAAAACGATTGCGTTAGGCAATAAGCCTGGTTCTGGTTCCACCACCCTAGCGGTTCTTACCTCCTGAGATCACCTGGGCATTTTAGCAGACCTTAACGAAGTCGACGGACCTCCGCTTTTGCTTCGGGCCCTCTGAAGAACTAACATAAAAGATAAAAGACATTTATTCAGTAAGTAGGCCGCACGGGCACTTTTACACGTCAAGACTAGCGCTTCACAAGAGAAGAAACGCCGCAAGAAACTCAGCAGTCAGACATTTTTTAAATATATTTGATATTACAATGGTATAGTTTAGCATTATATAAATGTAGAAATATTAAATTAAAAAATATATCAAATAACCTGCGTAGTTTCCGCAGGAAAACACCAATTTCTTGCGAGAGCTATAGAGAGAGATAAGGAAAAAAAGAACACCTACCTAGGGGTATAATAACCTAAGTTGAGTTTCTTGCGGCATTTCTTCTCAGCAGTGGTCTCTTGCGAATCGCTGGTAGATTTTTGACGAGTAAAAGTGCCCGTGCGGCCTTCTTGCTGAATATATACATACATACATACATTAAATCACGCCTGTTTCCCAGAGCGGTAGGCAGAGACCACTTCTTTCCACTTGCTACGATCTTGATAAATTTATTTCGCTTCTTCAACATTCATACATCGAGTCATGCACGCACGTCGGTTTCGGGTACTTAAGATTCGGCCCTTCTCCAGTATTTCTCCGATTTGATTCGAAAAAGTACGCCTAGGGCGGCCCCTTCCGACCCTTCCACTCACTTTCGGTATGTATATCTCCATCGTCAATCTTCTTTCATGTTCATCCATCCTTTCCAAATGACAGAACCATCGAAGCATGCCCTTTTCAATCTTAGTCACTAGATTTTCTTTTATTCCACACTTCTTACTGAATAAACATCTTTTATCTTTATTTTTTACTTGTGGGAGGACCTTGTGCAGGGTCCGTCCGGGTTGGTACCACCATCTTATCCATTAACCAACCGCCAAGCAGCAGTGTTCGCATTGTTGTGTTCCGGTTTGGGGATAAGACAGCCGGTGAAATTACTAGCATAGAGGCATTCCATCTTAGTCCTCAGGGTTGGCAACGCATTTGCAGTCTTGTGAATGCGAATGTCTATGGGTCACAGTTTCCACTTACCATCAGGTGGCCTGTGTGCTCGTTTGCCTTCCCAAGCAATTAAAAAAAAAAAAAAAAACTTTTTTAAACCTACCTGTTAGTTTTGACCAGTCTACTCTCCGTAGTCATAGGTGGACCACGGGCAATACCCTCACCCAAGCAACCCTAAAACTTCATCAATGACTGGGCTGTCATTCTTATAAATAGGTATAACTTACGCAATGTTTTACTCGGTATTTGGAAGCTGATAAAAAATATAGTAACAACGTTGCCAGTTGAAATTTATCTTTGACCCGTGACCTTCTTTATCAATTGTAACGGATTTGGTTATATTATTATATTTTACTAGCGACCCGCCCGCGGCTTCGCCCGCGTGGAATGTATTATACATATAAACCTTCCTTAAGAATCACTCTATCTATTAAAAAAAACCGCATCAAAATCCGTTGCGTAGTTTTAAAGATTTAAGCATACATAGGGACAGACAGCGCAAGCGACTTTGTTTTATACTATGTAGTGATTACGGACGATAGTCGTCCTGCCTGCGAAGCTAGCGGTCACGGGTTTGAGTCCCGGTAAGAGCAGATACTTGATTGATGAGAGAGTAGGTTGTTCCTGAATCTGTAATGTTGTGTATATTATATAAGTATGTTCATCGTTGTCCAATATTGCCCACACAGCTGAGTGACCAATGCAGATAAACAGAGAGAATCTGTCTCTGTCATGCACATGACATTCTTATATAAAATGTATATTTATCTCTTTCTACATTTTCTCAAATCTGTCTTTAATGGGCAGTTAAGTGTGTGGCTTAGTTTGAAACTATACCTCTTTTTTTATTAAATTAAATTACGTGAGATGGTAACCTGACGTATAGAACTAGGTAATTAAGAAGTCTTCTCCTTCTTTTTTTTCTTATTAATGGCGTTCCACCGCGATATTCCGCAGTGATTTCGCCTATGTCAACAGTCAAGTGAGTAGAGTTAGTGAGTTTACTTGTGGGAGGACCTTGTGCAGGGTCCGTCCGGGTTGATACCACCATCTTATCCATTAACCTGCCAGCCAAGCAGCAGTGTTTGCATTGTTTTGTTCCGATTTGGGGATAAGACAGCCGGTGAAATGACTAGCATAGAGGCATTCCATCTTAGTCCTCAGAGTTGGCAGTGCATTTGCAGTCTTGTGAATGCGAATGTCTATGGGTCACAGTTTCCACTTACCATCGGGTGGCCTGTGTTCTAGTTTGCTTGAATAAGCCTTTAAAAAAAAACCTGACACATGGTACGACCATGGAGTTTCTCACTATTGACATTGCTGACAGCATTAAAAAAATGCCAAACTTATTTGTTGGGTGTGAAGAAATAAATGACCGCATTGTTTGTCTGCTGTCAACATCTATCTTCTGTATAATTATATATGTTACGCGAGGTCTATTTTTGTCCATGGCATCAGATCTACAGTTTTGGTCCGATTTTGATAAATGATATCATTGGATTCTTCCCATGGTGTAGTTGTATAAAACTCTAAGCTTTTCTTAAAAATGATACAGAACAGAAAATTTTATTTTAAAAAGCTACTGTGTGTCACGAGCCACGACCCCTCCTTGGACTTGAGATGACAATATAAAATAAATAAACAAAAATGCAAACACAAACCTGTTGAAGTAAGTTCTCTAGCATGAGATGAGAAAATGTAAGTTTTGGGTCGGCTACTTTTAACCGCAACACCAAGAGAATTAACAAAATAAAAAATAAACAGTTTATTTACAATGACAATGTTTACATGATTGACAGACGCATTGTGCCAATTTTTAATTTACTTTTCTTTCATGCTAATGTATTACACTGCATTATTTTTATTTCAAAACAGTTGATATACAAACTCATTCTCGCATATTTACGATTTTGATAAATGGCATGTCATTGGATTCGTCCCATGCTGGAGAGTTGAATAAAACTTCGTTTTTTATTTTATGATCAAGTACTGAAAATTTATTTTTCATCACACTTGCATGTAAACAGTATCTAAACATACAGGTTAACTTGGCCGCAATGCCCCATATAAAACCCTCGACCTTTCTTTTTAATCTTTTTGGGCATTAAACCCAAGGTCGGTAAGTAATTTTTTTTTAATTTATAGCACAGCACACAGGTCATGCAAGTTCAAGCAAAGAGTTTACACGCAATTGAAAAAATGTCTTAAAATGTTATTTAAACAGGAATTTCATTGCAATCTCGCTACATGTTACTTAAATACTCAATTAATGTTCTTTTTTTTTACACTCCTTCAGGGCTGTATGTATACCTACGTAAGTATTTGCCCTTAACGTTTCTGAACGAAACATTTGTATAATCTGTGGAGTCCGCCAGCCATCCGCTTAAAAAAAGTTCAAGTAATTCGTAATAATAGTTGTGCTGACTTGTGTATTTATTTACTCGCAAATGTGATGAAAAACATTGTATGTTTCACGGGCGGTACGGGAATTACGAACCTCGACTCAGAAAGCCCTCAGTCTTCGACTTCGGGCTTCTACTAGAGCCTCGATCGTAATTCCTTACTTACCGACCTTAATACACAATGTACTATTACGGCCGCGGCTCCATCTAAGCGACATGGTGTTCCCTTAAAAAGGGTACACCAATTTAAATATCTGGGGTACTGGCTTACTAAGTACCTGAAAGACGATGATATGGCGAGGGAGCGAAAGGCTCTATCAGTGAGGGCTATAGCCCGCAGGTTTACTCGTTATCAATATTCAGATACTTCATGGTTGTACAATATGTCAGAATTTACTTTTTATAGATAGTATAGGATAGGTCATTTCGGTTTTCTTTGCTTGCTCCATGTCATTTAAGTAAGGCTAAGGGACTGTTGCTCTTTCAGCCATCTAAGGACGGGCATGTTTTTGCGAAACTCAGAGCTTTGTTTTTATTTTTGATTTTTTGGTCTCGTTTTGTGTTCAATTAATTATGTGTGTGTAATGTTCCGTGGTTTCACCTGATGGTTCCAACGGAAGACCAGCGCTGACTTTAATGCTAGCATTACGCTGAATTGGGACCATTTCGTGGCTACTTCCTTCTTGTATTTGTTAATCTGTTCTTTGTTATGCATGACATGCATGTCACGAATAAATGATTTTTCACCTCAGCAGCTCAAACAAGCAGGTTTTGCTGCTTAAAAACAGTGAGCAAAATTCAATTTTGCTGCGAGCGAGAGGCAAAGTAGCTTTTTAATTATTTTTTTTAAATGCCGTGAGCAGTGCAGGGGCTACTCACAACATTCGAAAAAATTGAACTTCACTTTGTTCTGTCACTTTCACTTCGATAGGAAAAAAGCGAGAGATAGAAACAACTTGATTCGAAGTTCGATTTTCAAATTCCACACATAGTAGGCCCAAAAAGAAACGCACGTTCGGATGCACACATAACCGTAAAATTGCAAATAAAACTATCTGTTAAAGTTTGAAATGTGTTTATTATAACTATTTTATACAGTAGGTACAATCATTTTTTTTATTTAATGTTTTGAAGACAAAATTAATGAAAAATAAGAAGTTTTTCATGTATCTACATAATTTTGTTATCGTTTTAACAATCTTTAATTTCGTGACATAAACCGCGGGGGCAGTTTCAGAACGCATTTCAAAAATAGCGGGAAATTATTGTAGCCAATAGCCATAGACAAGGCCTAGTTAGGTTTTTTTTAAAGCCACAGACTACTTAAAGCTGTATAAAGTTGTGTTTGCACTACGGCATTATCAAGTTGAGTGACAGGTTTTATCTGTTTCATGTTTATTTTTTCCACTTTTTATTTTATTAGTATTTTGCAAAAATGCTTGTGATTGATGCATATGCGATCGTGTCGTTATTTAGTCGTGTATTCACCAAATGGTCACAACGGAAGACCTGCGTTGGCCCTACCAGCTTCACGCTGTGTTGTTCTCGCTGCTGAGGTGAAAAGTTGTATGTCTCACACGAGACCAAAGTTTTTTACGTCTCGTATGTGACTGAATCTGAAAGAAATATGTCGTTTGAATCATCACTCGCAGCAAAAACCAACTTTGCTCTCTTGTTGAACAAATAACTATTCTTTCTTTTCTTTCTTTATCGGCCGGGTACTATAAGGATTCTAAAATTCAACCTACCAATTTAGTTCTAGCTTTTAGTGTTCGTAAAAGTGTTTTTTATCTTGCTTTACAGTGGCAAAGTGAATCTAGATGTAGTTATTATTATTATTTTAAATTAGCCCAAGATGTCCACTGCTAGGCAAAGGCCTCCTACCTTGATTTCCACACCTCTCTCTCTGTGGCAATCCTCGGCAATCCTTCAGAAAAGCGTGCAAGTCATCCCGCCATCTCCGCTTAAGAGGTAGTTGATTAAGTTAAATTCTTTACCTATTCAACAAAAATAAGCAAGTCATTAATTCGTAGCTCTTTAGATCATCAAACATCATAAACTTCTCCAAATAAACGGCATTTCTGAACATTCCGACGAATCATAACCTTACTTCAAGCTTAAACTAGATTTAACTTTGCACCATGGCCTTTAGTTTATACGCAAACGCGTAAACAAAACAGGGCCGGTATTCTAGTCGTGAATACGATATCGTAGTTGACCTGTTATGGTATTGTTGTGACGTCAGACGCCATTACTGTCAAGTAAATAAGAGCTATCAAGACGGTGGCAATACGACAACAGCTCAAACACGATATGGTTTTTACCGTGTTGAATAGAGACCCAGGACTTGTTCCCAACGACAGAAAAAAATCTTTTTTTAACGGTCAAAGCCGTGGATTCATTTCGTGGATAGAGACAGAAGCTAAACATTTGGTCGGCAGATGTATTTAAATACTCCGATCTCGCCCGAGCATTGACGAAGATACCCGACTAGAAACTTGAGTTGCAACTTGAAATATGGCACTGCAAGCGTATGTTTTGCAGCTGTAAATCTTGGGGGCCATCTTGCATTCGTATACAGTACGTAGCTAATTTCGACGGTAGCGAAATATGGACGGCATTTGTAAATTTGCATGTTCTTTTTTTGCTTACAAAGCGTTCGGTGCATTTCTGCTAATAATTTGATACATGTCTGTTCCTATTCAGTCTGCCAATAAAAATAACAATTATTTACTTATTTAGGGTTCCGTAGTCAAACTAGGAACCCTTATGGTTTCGCCATGTCCGTCCGTCCGTCCGTCCGTCCGCAGCCTAGCTCAGACTCTTATTACTAGAAAGCTGTAATTTGGCATTAATGACTAATATGTATATAGTCACGCCAAGAAAGTGGTAAAATAAAAAAAATGTGTACCTCCCCTACCTCGTAACGTTGGGATGTATTTTTTTTATCGTCTTCCCCATAGTGTACGGTGTCGTTGGATAGGTCTTTCAAAAATATTGCGGGTTTGTGGAAACAGTTTTTCGATTAAGGTATCCGTTTATGAAATATTAAGCTTTAAAGCGCTTTTTGTTAAGAGTCAATGCAACAGTAAGGCGGGGGGGGGGGGGGGGGGGGGGGGCACTTGACTCTAACAGAAATTAGCGCTTGTATATTAATGCCAAATTACAGCCTTCTAGTACAAAGAGTCTCTGAGCTATCCCCACGTTATGTGCAGGGGAGGTACCTACAATAACAAAAAAACAAGATTTTGAGAAAACAAATTAAGGTAGGTACGTAGTTCAAATCTTGATAGCTCATGATGTAAGTAGTTCTCGTCATTGAGATGGATTGTAATTAGGTATATACATAAGTAAATACATCTAAAGGCGATGCAAAAGCGGTCTAACGGTTGCCTTGATAATAGAATCCAAAGATGCTGCCATCTTATACCTACAAGCATTTAGTGCTTAGTTTGGGTCTAGGTCAATTTGTCTGAGCTCTGAGATTATCCCCTGTATATGATCTCCACTGTAATAACTTAACCTAGACTCACTTACTCGTGGGTTATGTACCTAATATGTTTGTATAAAAAAAAATTCTAACGCAATCAGCTATAAAAATACATTCATACATACACATACATACATAAACTCACGCCTATATATATTCCCAGAGTGAGGTAGGCAGAGCTACAGAATTACTAACAACCCTCGAAATTTGTTGATAAAGGTAAAGATAAAAGATAAAGACATTTATTCAGTAAGTAGGCCGCAATAATTCTGTAACCACATTTTGCACAAATAGGCTAAGATGTTTCCCAGTGTACTGACAGGGTACAAGCCCATCGCCTAACAGCACTACCAGCCTTTATTCCCCTAGTCGCCTCTTACGACATCCACGGAAAGACATGGAGTGGCACTATTCTAACCCGGCAACCACACGGGACAACTATAAAAATACAAAGTAAATTAACAAAAATGATCTAAATTATTTAAATAAAACCAAAAAACCCGACTGCAGTAAAAAAAACAACTGTAAAGCGAGAAACAAGCTATATTATCGATAGGTAAATACTTATAATGTAGGTACCATGCAATGATTTTTTGTTTGATACCTCGTTAACAATTAATGCAATTTATACCAATATACATACAACTTGAATAGTGGAAAAGGTTTTCCAGGCGGGGACAAGCTATTAATCCAAATGTTTTTTGTTTCAAGAAAATACTTAAGTACATTTTATAATTCATTGCTTGTCCCCGCCTGCAATACCTTTTCCACTATTCAAGTTGTATGTATATTGGTATAAATTGCATTAATTGTTAACGAGGTATCAAACAAAAAATCATTGCATGGTACCTACATTATAAGTATTTACCTATCGATTATATAGCTTGTTTCTCGCTTTACAGTTGTTTTTTTTACTGCAGTCGGGTTTTTTGGTTTTATTTAAATAATTTAGTTTATTTCACATTTTTTAGTTTTTATTAATAAAAATAGTGGTATTATTAATATAACCAAACGTTAAATGAGCTCTGGAGCTCGATTTTTTTATGTCACGAAGCTATAAGTAACAAATTACAAGCGGAATTCTCCTTTTAGCAAAAGAAGCATCGTGCATTCAAAAATCGATCCCCAGTAGTAACGTAAGATTAGTTCATTTGGTTAGATGGAGGCCGATCGAACAGATTGTAGATACCTACCTACTCAGGCCGAGAAATTGAAGTAGGTATTAATCAACTAAACTTCTCTTAATCTCTAACAATTTAGTTCCTCAACGGTCAGTACGTCATACGTGTACCTGGGTACTAGACTAAGCACCTACATTGAGGTTACCTATTCCGTGTATCTTTACTTAAATAAACTGTCCATGCGTAGGCAGGATGGCGCATTAGGTAGGTATTAGCCAGCAATTTATACTATAACATCAATGTGCATTAATCAAGTATGTAGTAGGTATTCGTGAATTATTAATTATTACACTACTTTCTTAATGGTTTATATTGTAGGCGTTTACAGCTCAACAAGAAATATTTATTACTTAACAATTAACGTCCTTTTTGATTTCCCTGTCTAAATGGTAGCATCAAAGTATTATAATGTATATATATTTGGAATGGGCTATTTACTAGCTTTCATTTGAGACCCATATTGCTATAATAAACATTTTTTTTTTTTAAACCCCCTCTTTGTTTTTGCAGACGTCATTTTGAAATATTATATACCCTATGTCACTTCGGCAATTAAGACGAATCGAATGACACCTAGTATGTTAAAATCGGTCAAGCCGTTTAGGCTGCAGAGCGTGCCCAGAAATAGACATACATACATACATACATACGCTCGAAAAACATAACCCTCCTTCTGACGCAGTCGGGTAAAAATAGTGTAAAAGTTTGACTCGTGAAGGATTCGAACCTCCGACCCCGATGGATAGAATTCTTAATTCAGAATGAAAAGTAAATCGGTGCTCTAACCGACTGAGCTAACGAGTCTGATGTCTGTAGCCGCTAAAATTGCTGTCTATAAGGGAACACTGAAGACAAATATTGTACAATATTTTTAAAGAGAATCAAGCATGGTGGCTTAGTACGAACAACAACTTTGATTGTCGAGCATGTAGAACCCTGTCATAATTACAGCGAGAAGTCATGCAAACAATTTAAGTTTAAAGTAATCGTTGGCTTTCTGCGACAAAGTTACTATGGAACTGGGATGAGATCTCTTAAAGGATTAAATTCGCCTTTGTACATTTCCTTATAATAATTGTGATGTTTTTTTGTACAATAAAGTGTTTACATACATAATAAATAAATAAATATCAGAAGAGATTCTACAGTGGCCTCTAAACTTCCTAATTTTATTAAGGTGTCGCTAAAACACTTTGCTAATATATGAGCAGCTGTCATAATCAAATGACAGCGCCATGACAGCGCTTATTTGAATCTGACGCTTCTTATTTTAGGCGTTTTATACATGTCATTGTCAGCTTGACATTTTGGAATAGCACTGGTTAAATCTGCCGTCTGAACTATGTCTTAAAATTAGACAATTTAGTTTTAGGCTATTTAAGCGATGTGCACGTAGAATCGGGTCCAATGTTACACCAATTGGCCTAGTCCCAAACTAAGCTCTAGGCTTGTACTATGTATGGGTACTAGACTACGATTAACTTACTTATATACACCGTGGGTACGAGTAACCCGACCAATTTTAACCATCGATTCTAGAGCCAATTTGTAGTATATAACATGTAGCCCAATAACGCATCATTTCAGAGTTTTTAATTATTAAAAAAAAAAACATAATTAATTGAATTTAAACTCTGTCACCTTAACGTAAAGCAATATTTTCTAAGAAAGATTCATCTTGTAAATAGCAATGTCATCAACGTACAACGTAAATTAATTTAATCAATTTCTTAGTAAATAATGCTTGAGGTATAGGTGACAAAGTTCAAATTAAATTAACTATGGATTTTTTTTTTAATAATAAATTTCTTGGAAATTATGCTTTATTGGACAACATGTTATATCACATTATATACAACAAATTGGCTCTAGAATCGATGTTTAAAATTTGTCGGGTTACTCGTTCCCACTGTATAGGTATCAATACATATAAAACAACCAAAACTACTCAGGAATAAATACTCTAATCTGCCCTTACCGGGCCTTGAACCTTTGTTGGCGTGACTTATATGTATATTTATGCCAAATTACAGCTTTCTAGTATAAAGAGTCTCTGAGCTAGGCTGCGGACGGACGGACGGACGGACGGACATGGCGAAACTATAAGGGGTCCTAGTTTGACTACGGAACCCTAAAAACCACCCAAGACCCAAGAACACTTACTTGTGGCAGGACCTTGTGCAGGGTCCGTCCGGGTTGGTACCACCATCTTATCCATGAACCTACCGCCAAGCAGCAGTGTTCGCATTGTTGTGTTCCGGTTTGGGGATAAGACAGCCGGTGAAATGACTAGCATAGAGGCATTCCATCTTAGTCCTCAGGGTTGGCAGTGCATTTGCAGTCTTGTGAATGCGAATGTCTATGGGTCACAATTTCCACTTACCATCAGGTGGCCTGTGTGCTCGGTTTGCCTTCCTACGCAATAAAAATAAAAAAAACACAAATAATTTAGTTCAAATAATTGCATCAGGAAACAAACACTGCCTTCGCATTCAGTCACTATCATAAATAAATGACCACCTCCTTTTATCTTCAGGTGTGCGACTTTTGTGACGCGTCCAACGAGCAAAAGCGTCATCCCCCGGAGTATGCCGTCGACGGGATGGAGACCAGGTGGCAGAGCCCCCCCCTCTCCAGGGGGATGAAGTACAACGAGGTCAACCTGACCATCGACTTGGGACAGGTATGTTTGTCATCCTTAAAGGGTCAAATGGTCGATATCTGATCGCCGCAATGGATCCTGCGCAATAATGTCGAAGCAACTCGTCAATGGATTGCTACAAGCATGCAGGCTATTGATTAATGAAGCCTAACTTTTTTAACGTCGTTGTCAGATGTATCGGCACCGCAGGCTATGCTGCCGTCATACCAAAGAAGGTGGCTAACTGCAGAGTAATAGTATCAGCATTTTTAATTTAACGTGGTCATCAATAGAGTACATAATGCTTTGACTACTACATGGCAGTTAACCGCCTTCTTTGGTATTACGGCAGTATGGCACTACAGACTGGCCGACCGTCGGCCAATATTGGCCTGTTCGTTAGTATTATTCATCTAAGAACACAGACTGTTTGATTCTCTTACGATTTCTTTGAATTGCAATTCCTACGCTTTACGGCCAAATCCGCTAATCGCTATAAGCACGTGTATGGCCGCTACCGATGAGCGAGATGCTAGTAGAGCCAACGATCAACTATTAATATATGCATCTCCTTTATTCACACGGATTCTATGTTTTGTTGGAGAGACAGTTCTCGCCGGCAGTGTGAACAGCCGGCGATCGACTATTAATACACTCTCGGTCAAATAATACGGGTCAGAGTGCGTTTTTCATACAAACGAGGCTATTTCGAAGCCTTGGTTCCTGGACACAGGCATGTTTTGAGTGAGGTTTAATGGTGGATACTCCGAGGTTAAACAGTGGAGGTCAATAGTGCTTAAGATACCTAACAGATCGCACAATCAGTTAACACCACAGCGAGAGAGCATGGGTCAGCATTTGGATTTCCTTACATTTTATTGCCATTTTATATGTTTTTCTGAACATGCACAATTCCGGCGTTAACCGCAGATTCAATCCGTTGGGTATCTTAGGCAATCTGGAAGTCCTGTATCGATGCTCGGGGTGTCCATCATCAGATTTCACTAAAAGCATGTCCTGGCGTACCAAGGCTTCCAAATAGCCTCTTTAGTATGAAAAACGCATTCTGACCCGTATTATTTGACCGCGAGTGTATATGCGTCTTTTTTATTTACGCAGGATCTATATCTTTTGTTCGTTTCTTATCATCGTCACTTGGTAGTCGGTTCTCTCAAACTGTCGTTTGAGAACTAAAGTTTGATGAGCTACACCGGCCTCCTAAGCCAAAAGGCAGAATCTCAAATTAAATAAACAAAGTAGTTTGAATTCTCTTTTGTTAATAATTAGGTTGACATTGCTACATACAGGGGTGTTATCGGGCTTAGGAGGGTAGTACAGTTTAATGTGACAGGCAGGTATAATACGCGTCATTGATTTTGGACGTTCAGGTCATCTGTTAATCTTCTGTAGTACCAAGAAGGCGGCTAACTGCAATGTAATGGTCAAACCATTATATACTCTATTGGTGACTGCATTAAATTTAAAATGCGTATGCGTACAACCTGTCAAGTTAGTTCTTTGGCAGAGGCATCTGTGGTTCCCTTAACGCCAATGATGATATTGATGATCCGTAATGGTTGAGAATGTCGACTTTAGTACTTGGCGTAAAAATGTTAATTTTAGATGTAAATATTTTTTTAAATTAAGCTAAAGCGAACTCTATGTATCGTAAACAACTTGTTAGCAACATATTGTCGTTGATACTGCAAAACCACGTAACTAACAAATTTATGATGAAGCGCAAAATAAACCTTATTATCTTATTGAAAAGGTGCATTTTGCTCCTTATTTGAAATCTTACTTACGCGGTTTTGCAGTTTCACCGACGATATCGTTTTGTATTTCGTCAGTGCTGGCAGAATCTTGTTGTAGGTACAAAGAAATGTAGATGTACTCGTAAAGACGACGACTAATGACTAATATGTGACTAATATGTGTCCGCTTTTGGACCTTATTACAATGCAATATATTATTATAATAATATAATATAATATAAAATTCTTGTGAATGCGAATGTCTATGGGTCACAGTTTCCACTTACCATCAGGTGGCCTGTGTGCTCGTTTGCCTTCCAATGCTATAAAAAAAAAAAAAAAAAAAAAAAAAAAAAAAAGGTGAAAAAGTGGAAACATGTTTAGATAATTCGACGTTCAACATTCTTCATGTAACATAATACCTATAGGTAGATGAACGAAACAAATATGCCACCTAAAATATTGTTTAAGCTCCTGCCTTATACAGTTGATTTTAAAACAAGAATTTTTTAACCAGCCTGTATATTGGATTATATTCTATCTTGCAACTTTATCGTATCCATATAGAAGACGTAAGTAAAGCACAGGGGAACAAAGCCCCAAGTTAGATACTATTTTTTATTTTGTCGTAACAATGGCCGTCCCAAATATTAAAAACGCGAATTGATTTCATAAGTTTTTTTGTGACAAATGACAATATTAAACTCAGTGGCCAATCTAGGCGCTTTCAATATAAGGTACTAACAAATTAGATAAGTACCGATATTTTAAGAGATGGTACCTTACATCAAAACAAGTAAGTAAGTAACTTTAAATATAAAGTAAGAAAACTTTTAATATGTTTTTTTTGTTTTCATTTACCGACCAAAAAAAGAAATTAAAATTGTGTCTAAACATAATCATCCTGTACAATTAAATGACAAGATGTTGCATTTAGCACTATCATGTAAACAGTTGTTTGTCATTATGTCATTATGATTATCTCCAGATTGGCGGGAAAACTGAGGTTATTGACTGCCTAGCCTTTGATAAATTTATTTAAAGCAATTTAAATATCAAGCACGATTGTAATAAAACTTCTAAAAGGTTCTACAAGATATTCAGAGGTCTTAATCAGTGACTATTAATTATTTAATTAACAGGGTGTTTTCACGTAACAAAGTTGTGTCCCAAAACTACCATAAAACCTTAAATGTTTTATACTTAAATCTAGTCCGAGAGCCGAGTACTATCAGCTGTAAAAATATCGGTATCTAATTTGTTAGGCACCTTATATTGGGAACAACCTGTATTTATTATTGAGGAAGGCTACAACACCCAACAAAGCGAGATGGCAGTACGCACATTCCTTTTTCTCTAAGACATCATCATGGGCTTGATTCGTTCCGAGAAATCGAGACTGAGAAATCTTAGTCTTAATATAGTTTAATGTCTCCGCAGTGAGGTAACCAGGTTCGTTGCACTTTCAAACATAACAAACTATTTCGGGAGTGCATCCTAAACACGCTTCACAAGTATGTACCGAAACTTAGAACAAGGGTGTTCTATTTATACTGAGGTTCTAGAGCAGTATCAGAAGTCTCTTTGTTTTAATGCAGCTTTACATGTGTATCTTTTGTATCTGTCTGTGGCATTGTAAGTAGCTCCGATTTGGACGTGTTTTTTTTAATGTAATTTAGCGGTGGTTTATAGCGTTTTTTTATTTTTTTATTTGTTATGCCAAGGATATAAATTGTAAAAACATTCAGTATAGTTTCGCCAAACTGCACGGCAGTTTGTTGGCGAAGACAGCACTCTCTTTTTTTTTTTTACCTTTTAATAGAACAAGATAACTAAACACCAGGTATTTGTGCGACTTAAATATTACCAATTTTACCAAACAATCCGTTAACCAATGTTATTTGACTGTTAGTTCATACATTTTGACAGCTGTTAAAATCAGTTGGACGGTTCGACAGTTATTAGCTCGGAGACTTATGGACGCCATTGTTCCTCGCAAGACCCACGTCAAATCACGATAGTACAAAAATGTATCTTGTGTCAGTCAAGTTAAGTTTCAAGTAATTTTGACATATGTCCTATATATAGGCCGTTGGGTCTTATGCATACTGTTGTTAATATTGCAAATTATGTCTGACAAGACACAAAGCACAATGGTCAGACATTATCCGGTTAAATGTCCCGAACACACGTAATACTTAGATGTGTGTTCTTTCACCCGACTGCCGAAGGAGGAGGTAATGTGTTTATCATCCTGTATTTGTGCCGCTCGATTTGGCTTGATCTTGTTAGTGTCACTAAAGATATTATGATAGTAATCAAAATTCAATATGGCGGCAACGAGACGCCATATTGTAAAAAAAGAAAATAATAAAGTCGACGAACTATGACCAATGGGGTATCATTGAATAGGTATTTAAAAATCATTTTAAGGTTTCTTTCATAATTTTTCGTTTAGAATAAGCATTTAGGATTTATAAAGATTAAAATCTGCTTGGCAACAGTTGGGTTTTTTAAAGCTTAGACTCGACATTATTATAATTATAATCTGCTTTGCATATTAATATCTTGACTTGATGTCCTAAATTCTGGAATCCTAGTGAAAAAGGTTACAAGTCGAGTTAACTCGTAATAAAAAGGGTATATACTTGAACGGAGTATACTTGACTTAAACCCTTTTTGACTTGATCTCCAGACCTATACTCTTTTGGACCCCGGAGTTATGTCCTTTGCAATGCGATAGTATCTAATAACTATGTATAGATAATAAACAAATACGTCTGTGAGTTTGTTTTATCCATTAGCCAACTGGCGACAGGACGGAGTGGGTGTTGACTGATAGTTAAAAGCTTTACCAGGAAGCTTGTACAGGGTGTCGTGTGAAATGCGATATGTGTTGTGTTAAATATTCGAAACGATTCAGCACACTACCTTAACTTAACTTCCAAACTCGGTGGTTTGGGTAGTTGGTAGAGGGAGTTTTTGATCTCTATGTATGTTTTTTTTGGTTCCGTGGCTCGTAAAGGTTTTTGCGTCTGCGTTCCAAGTGTTACTATAAAAAATGGCGGAATTGTCCGAATTTCCGCCATTGAAAGTACCCTATGTCCGTGTCCGGCCTGTAATACGGCCGGGTTGCGGTGTTGCACCCTGAGGAAGAAACAAACACACACAAATCAGCGTTTAAAATAATAGTTCTGGCATAATGATATTTTAAAATCGACATAAGGATTTTTTGAAAAGATGTTCCCATCGTCTTAACCCTTAATTTGGCAGTGTACATCACAGTGACCATACTATAATGTACACTTTTAATGTTTGGAATGTTTTTTTATTTTTTTGCTGATTCAAAATCAAAAAGGGTTTGAATTCCCGACTTTTTTTATTTTTGCCAAATTAAGGGTTAAGAGCTCTCAGCTGGTTATCGCTATCGCATTTGCACTTGTATCATATAGTATGTTTGTCGCTTTTGTTTAATAGAAAAACGAAGACTGCCCTGTTAAAAAACTGGTCGTATTGTCTCAAAAACATACTATTTATATTATTATTTACTAAGGAAAAATATTGAATATTATCAGTGTTTGCTACGCGCTTTTTAATCGGAATGACGTCATTATATTTGTGACCGCATTTTTTTTAGGCAAGCTGTGACGTAGAAAATACCATGTGGCGTTTAAACTTTTTAAACCGTTTTTGAACGTAAGCATGATTTTGCAGAAAAGCTTTTAAAAGACTTCCTCGTTTCAATAACCTAACGTGGACGGAGTTGCTAGCAAAACCTAGTTCGTCGAGCTCATATGTAAATATGTGTACACTTTAGTACCTTGTCGCTTTAATCCTTGTTATAATTCATATATGGCAGTTTAAGCATGACATTAAAAAGACAAGGTACTAAAGTGTATACATATTTATGAACTCGAGTGTACCTATGTGTAGCACGGCTCCAGACGGAGTCAATATTTAGTCGTTGGCTTTGGACGCAGTCATTTCCAAATGAAGATTTTTACGACATGTTTTAAGGCCTATAAACTGTTACGACCTTTTAAATTATCTTGGGATATAAATCCGGCGATTTTATAAATAACTGTTGCTCTGCAAATGTTTTTTTTATTGAGGTATTTACTATCGACTACGGTAATTGCTTTATTACGCGACTGCGCGACGTAAAGGAGAGTATTGTGTTTATCAGCCTTATATATAATGTTTGTATGTATGTTTGTTCCTTTGTGGCGGTCTAGAAACTGAACACGTGGACCCATTTTTATGATTCTTATGTCAATCGATTTGTCATAGTTAGGAAATGCAATTTGACCGGTTATTAGAAGTGTATGTATGAAAATAAGCGGTTAAAACCGGTTATAACCGGCGTTTTTCATAAATATATATACGTTTCCAAGACGTTTATGCTGTTGGCAATAAGGTCCATGTATACATATATTTGACGCGATGGCTATATTATGAGCATTTCTAAAAAAGTTTGTACATTTCATTCACGACTTTAATTTGCAAAAAAAAATTGCAGGTTGGTAGAGTGAATGAAGCTGAGCCTAAATAACATAGTCTCCCAAAATGTCCTCATACATTTGTATGAAACTTTCCTTTTTTGTTACCATGAACCAAAGAAAGTTAGTAACAAAAAAGGAAAGTTTCATACAAATGTATGAGGACATTTTGGGAGACTATGTTATTTAGGCTCAGCTTCATTCACCCTACCAACCTGCAATTTTTTTTGCAAATCGAAGTCGTAAATGAAATGTACAAACTTTTTTAGAAATGCTCTTATATTGCCCCTGACTGTACTTATAATTATTGGGAAATAGTCAGACTTGCATCCATTTTGAAATTTGCCTCAGCGTTACCCAAAGCGAAAGCGAAGTGATCGATAGCCATTGCGGTTTTTGTTTGCTAACTCATGATTTTTTGCATACGGAGCGTTCAATCTATACTGTGTTTCAGGAGTTCCACGTGGCATATGTTTTCGTGAAGATGGGCAACTCGCCCAGACCTGGTCTTTGGGCGTTGGAGAAGTCTCAAGATTACGGGAAGACCTTCAAACCCTGGCAGTACTTTTCGGATTCGCCGCAGTAAGTAAACTGCCTATTTCTTTAATATACAATACACCGTGTTTTTTTTATTTACGATAACTTCGGCATATTACTATAGGTACATCCATAGAAACTAAGTGGTAGATTCGTTTTTTTTATATTGCAAGTTCTCGAGTTTTGCGCTTAGCAACACATTTAGAGATTAATTTTTATTATACAGGGTGTAAGGGGCGGCTCAAGAAAACTGAAACCATAGCTTCAGACCATTGCACTGAACTGAAATCCAGTGGAAATTTTCTCGGGAAAATAAAATTTTCTCGTTTTTTTACGTGAAATGCCGTTTTCACAGTTTTTTTTACATAATGAGCTTCAGTATGTCATAATATGTTGTTCTAGATCGGTTTACTTATATGCAAAAACATGGAAAAAAAACGGGAAAATTTTCGTTTTCCCGGGAAAATTTCCACTGCATTTCAGTTCAGTACAATGGTCTGAAGCTATGGTTTCAGTTTTCGGTGAGCCGTCCCTTACACCCTGTATAATAAAAATTAATCTCTAAATGTGTTGCTAAGCGCAAAACTCGAGAACGGCTGAACCGATTTGGCTGATTGGTTTTTTGTTGTGTTCGTCATTGTCAGGACCAGGTTTGTATGACAGAAAATAATTGAAAAATCCACCGGGAAAATCAGAAATTTGCAGCAAGGCGAAGCCGCTGGCGGGCCGTTAGTACCTATTAAATAAATATTTTGTGTTTCTAGTAATGTGATGTAATAATTAAATAAAGCCACATCCGCGTTATTCATAGGTCTAATGTAAAAAAATTCGCTGAGGCAGGTGATCTACATAACTGTTTTAAACTGTTAAGACACGATATCAGGAGGTTAGGAAAACTGTTAATATTATGTTTGTCATGTCTACCGTGAGCACTGTTTGTCGATGATCAATAAATTGTACTTGATAATAGTTTCTAAGAATTATGTTTGTGACTGTTTGTGTTCCTATAAATAAATAAATATTATGAATTTGCAGCATTAGCTGCCTCTACACTTATAGTTCGAACCGCGGGAAAAGCAACGCGCCGTTCCAATCTTCGTTCCGAACCGTACATTTTTAACTATTTACTATTACAGTTGCATTTACACGTACAGTTTGGAACGAAGATTGGGACGGCGCGTGGCGTTTCCTGCGGTCCGAACTATACATGCACATGCCGCTATTGTGTTTCGTGTCATTTGCTCTTCCGATCTCTCCCGATGAAGGTCAAAAATTGACGATTGTAGTAATTTAGAATGTCGAATGATTTTAAAATTAAATTCTTTATTTAATATTAAATATGAAGGGCCTGACAGCCATGTGTACAAAATTCCAGTGCTTCGTAACAGGGCAGTCGAATTTAGGTATCTATCCAGTGGGACGATTTTTGACTTTCGAGCGCTCGAAAGTGAGTAAAAACAATGAAATTGTATTTTTGACTTGCGAGCTATAGAAAATATGAACACGAGTGGTCCGTGGCATTCGTTTTGAATTCTTTGAATATAAAGTATCATTTGACATTTTTCAAACCTGTTGGGTATGTATGCCGGGAAGTACACAAATCATAAACAAACCTAGCAAAATGCCATAGACATCCACAGACGAAAGCGTTTAATTTTTCCTACATTTATAACCAGTCAAGAATTTGTAAAAAAAAGCGTAAAAAAATCTTATTCGCACTGAAATATTAAATTGCTTGTTATGATTTCATCTTTTGTCAGCTTCACTCATTTATTCACAATTAAAATATGTATAAAAAAAACCCGGTAAAACATCGACTTTCTGCGTATAATGAAACAAGTTCCAACTTAACAGTACTATTTAGTCAATCCCTCACTTGGAACCATTCGAAAATAAATCGTGAAAGATTTTCGCATTCGAATATTTTCTACAGCTCGGTTTTGAAATCGAACACTAGAATGTCAAAAATTGGTCCCCAGTATAAGACTCCGGAGGCCATGGGCCTAGCACCCTACTCGTCAACGAGGCAACTTATTGCATGTAACGTTTTCTTTGCGGTCTGAACTTAAAAAAATGATTTTTCCAGGGACTGCGAGAGGTACTTTGGCAGAGAGAGTCTCCTGCCCATCACGAGGGATGACTCAGTTATTTGTAACACGGAGTACTCGCAGATTGTCCCTCTGGAGGGAGGAGAGGTGAGTCGAAGAGGTTCACCCAGACAGTTCTGCCCTTATTAGAAAAAAGGTCGTATGGTAGGTACATTGAATTGCAAATATATTAGTGACCTTATTTTTCATGACAGAGGGTTCAATTTGCTTTGACTATGCAATTGCGATGCGTCTTTTTTATTCATTTTTATACAGGGGGGCAGTCTTAATAAAAAGGACGCATCTATTTGATAGTCAAAGCAAATTTAGCTCCCTATTTTTAGAAATAAGGTTACTTATACATACGCGGTTCGATGAGACATGGTCCCATTTTTTCTTTTGAGGGCTGTGAGGGTAAAAATTTCAATACAAATTGCGATACAAAACCCTTTCCCTCCACTTAAACCTAGGCCGATTTTTACGATTTTTTAATATGGCACCTATGATGGACACTTTTAGCTGACAGGCACCAGTAATGGACACTTCAGTCTTAAATCAAATTTCATACGGTCCTAAATTGATTGTTGCAAAACAAATGAATAACCGTTATCTTCTGTAAAATAAGAATCAAGTGTCCATTATTGGTGCCTTGTCCATTACTGGTTCCGTCACCCTAGATACTTATCATGAAAAAGTATAACTTTGCAAAAAAATATTTAGAATAAAACAACATAATACGGAAACGTACAGAACTAGTTCTTTATAATAACTAGAACATAATCATGGAAATCGGACTTGATTTAGGGCGTGAGAAACGTTATCGCCCGGAGCTGAATTGTTATAGTTTATTTTTGACATCTACGCCATTTTAAGCACCGGTTCACAAACCACTTAACATACATACATACCTTCACGCCTGTAATCCCAGAGTGGGTTAGGCAGAGCTACAGAATTACCTACAACTTTAGAAACTTGGTGATAATTCTGTAACGACATTTTGCACAAATATGTAGCCTTCCCGTGGAAGTCGTAAGAGGCGACTAAGGGAATAAAGGCTTGTAGTACTGTTAGGCGATGGGCTTGCAACCTGTCATTAATACGCTGGTTTACAATCCACTTAAGTTAAGAGATATCAGCTCTGGATATCAGGTCGCTATTACAGTCGAGTGCATTCATGTGTACACTTTAGTACCTTGTCTATTTAATCTCACGTTTGAGCTTAGGTGATCGACTCGTGATCGTAAGGTACCGAGGAAAAACCCCCGCGGTCACCATGTACCAATGAGTTTTTCTAACTTAAGTGCATTACCCGATGCTCTTAACCTGCACATTTGAGCAGCTGAGTAAGAGGGTAATTGCACAAAAGATCCTAAAGGGTCGAAGTGTTCCCGAAAGGGCCCATCTGTAAGATAATACATACATACATAAACTCACGCTTTCATTCCCAGAGTGGGGTAGGCAGCTACAGAATTACCAACAACTCTTAAAACTTCTTGATAATTCTGTAACCACATTTTGTACAAGTAGGCTAAGATGTTTCCCAGTGTATTAGTGGCAGGTGGCAAGCCCATCGCCTAATAGTACTACAAGCCTTTATTCCCTTAGTCGCCTCTTACGACTTCCACGGGAAGACATGGAGTGGCACAATTCTAAGCCGGCAACCACACGGCAATCTCCTAAATAAATATAAATCTCGTTTTATCCTCTCTAGATTCCAATCTCGCTGCTCAACTACCGACCTTCAGCCAACAAGTACTTCAACTCCTCGGTGCTCCAAGACTGGACAAGAGCAACCACCGTGAGGCTCCGGCTGCTGAGGACCAAGAATCTCCTGGGGCATCTCATGTCGGTGGCCAGACAGGATCCCACTGTTACGAGGAGAGTAAGTAGCGTTTTTAAACTTTGAATCTACAATCAAGGGAATAAAGTTCAATTGCGATTGTTCGAAAATGCCATTTTCAGTTAGTTAACATAGGAAAATAAACCTTATTCTTATTTCAACAGAGTTCAAAGTAAATTACCTTGATTATGTTCATCCTATTGCACACTGCGCCTGACGAGGTTAAATGTTTAGATAGTTTTGCCTCACAGGACAAAGGTGGAGGGGTGTGGGAGGGGGGAAGTGTGAGCCAACACATAAATAGAAGGGTCAATCAACTTTTCTTTGTAGCTCGTTGCCATGGTGACGTCTCCTGGGTCACTCTTTAAAACTATGATTTCAAAGGATATAAGTCCACTAAAAATCTGTTTTATTGGCAATTACACACCCATTCTTTTATGGCCTTTCTCTTGAGTGTGCTGGAAGTATATATTATAATTTTTTTTCTAAGAAACTCTATCACTGTTGTCTCCTGGCTTACGGGACAGAATAACAACAGAAAAAAGTTGATCCACCCAGAAAGAAATAAATAATAAATAAATAAATATCATGGGACAATGTCACACCAATTGACCTAGTGCATTACCCGATGCTCTTAACCTGCACATTCGAACAGCTGAGTAAGAGGGTCATTGCACAAAAGATCCTAAATGGTCGAAGTGTGCCCGAAAGGGCCCATCTGTAAGATAATACATACGTAAACTCAAGGAAAATAAAGGAACATATTTTCTATGCATTTAAGTATGCATGGCTCTCTACACCGTGTTTTTTTTTTATTTACGATAACTTCGGCATATTACTAGGTACGCTCAGCGTCAAAAGAAAGTGATCACTTAAATACCTTGTCGCTTTACTGTCACATAAGCAATGTCAAACAAGATTGTCTAATGTGTAAATGCGATAAAGTACAAAAGTAGCTTGAAGTGACCAGTTACTTTTGACGCTGACTGTACATCCATAGAAACTAAGTGCTAGATTAGATTTTTAAATATTGCAAAAAAATGAAAATAATAATTTAATACAAAGTAATTAAATGTTGTATCTTTGGTCATTCTAAAAGGGCCTTTAGAGTTAACTCATAGTCGGTGTCAAATGGGCGTTTCTTTAAAAGTTTGTACCTAGTTAAGGACTAAATTAAGAAACGTTAACTTTTCCACTGAGTTACGAAAATTAGTCGTACATTTATATACTACCTCTCAACGCCAATTAGCAGTATCTCAAATTCAATAAATGAAGTAGATTCAATCCTCACCCGTTAGTAATATGCTTACACTTCCTACAGTAGTTTTAGCTGAGATACCACCATCCATTTGTCTTAATAACAGTATAGCTAATTTTCGTAACTCAGTGGAAAAGTTAACGTTTCTTAATTTAGTCCTTAACTAGGTACAAACTTTTAAAGAAACTCCCAAATACGTCAGTGTTGGCGTGACATACACACACAGTTAAGAGCCTTTTTGACCAGTTAAACGTGATTAACTGATTAAATTTAAATATTAAATATCTTTAAAACCGTAACAGTTATCATTTGTCTGTCTTCGGGAAATTAACTTAATTTGACCTAAAGAACGTTCCCTTAAAGTTATCGTAAATCAAAAAAAACACGGTGTATAAGTATGTAGCCATAGTGTTTACAGTCCCGGCAAGTAATATCGTCGTTGATACTGCGAAACCGCGTAACTAACAAATTTATGATAGAGCAAAATAAACCTTACTTTATTATTAAAAAGGTTCATTTTGCTCTTTATTTAAAATATTACTTACGGGGTTTTTCAGTTTCACCGACGATATATCACCTTTGTACTTACATCTCATACGATTACCTACAAATGTGACTCAACAAAATTGACAACCAATCAAGAACTAGTTGACCAATTGTATTGCTATTATTCAATTCGTTAGCTGATTAAATAAGATTCAAAATGGTATACTTATAACAAATGTGTGTACATATACTTTAAAAAGATTTCTTGTTGAATTTAGTATGATCGCGTTGGCAATGGTTTTTTGATTGGTTGTCAATTTTGGTAAGTAATATTTGTAGGTAATAGTATGAGATGTACATAAGTACAAAGGTTATATATATATTTCCGGTTCTGTAAATACTATGGCTACTAGGCAACGATAATCTTACTTACAAAGAGACATGCATGCATACATTTATAAATGTCTGCACTTAAAGTATGAAAACGTCATAGATATGACTTATGCGGTTGTACGTTATTTTACAGACTGAAGTTGTTTAGAATTTCATTTCATAGAATTTTTTTCTCGTATTATCATTTCATAGAATAATCAATATGTAGAATAATTACTTTGAAGACATTTAAATAATCGTTTTTTATTTTAAATAAAATTCAATGTTTCTTTTTTCATATCATAGAATAGCAAATTAAATATTCTTTGTTCTCATATTATTTGTTTAAAATATAACTTAATAACTATAAAATCAACTTATAGAGTAGGGTGCAGTTTGTGAAGATGTGTGAAATGAAACGTTTGAAAAAAAAGCATACCCTCCTATAAAATTAAAACACCACATTCACAGAAATAATGCTTAAATAGCTTATTCAAGGGATATAAAAAAAATAACCTCGAAGGCTAAGGCGGGAGCTTGCTTCGCTTCGCTCCCGCCATAGCCTTCTAACCTAACCTATTCAAGTCGGTTCTGCCCAGAGAGGTCTTGCTCGCTCACTCATATTTATAGGTTGTACGTTGTTTTACAGACAGAAGTTTTATAGAATGTATTATTCGTAGAATTTTCATTTCTTAGACAGCGAATTTCTGCTGTAACCTTGGTCACAGGTCTAACCTAACCTACGTAACTCATGCTTAAGATAATTTGAAAACATTAAGGTTTCAGCAGAAATTAGCTTTCTAAGAAATGAAAATTCTGCGAAGTGATACATTCTATGAAATGAGTTTCTAATGAGTTTTGAGTGAGTATGAAAAAATACACTGACCAAACAATATTCGTTGAAAAATAATTATATTGTTTGATAAGTTTGTGTAATGAAAAAATAAAATTACAAAATTCATTGAATTGATTTTCTGTCGAATTTGTTTCTTTCAAGTAAATAGTTAAAATAAAAATATACGAAGCAAAAATACAAGGACCAAATAGTATATGAAACATTTTCTGTGAAACAAAATTCTGTAATTTTTCAGTCTGTAAAACAAGGGGACACCGACTTATGCAATAGAGTAGCACTTGCTGTTTAAGCTCTTTAGCCATTTACAGAAATTTGTTTATTTATTTTCTCTATAAATAGTGAACAACAAAATCTTTTGCTTTTGATATAAATCTTTAATTATAAGCATATTATTTCAGAGCACCTTTTAAAAAAGTGTCAATTAAGTAATGTTTCGCTAACGGTACTTTCAAATCGTTTTCTAATCCTGTGGCCAAGACAAGATGCAAGATGCATAACGAGATCGCTATCGCTGTCGAAAATGATGATTGACGTGAGCTGTCAGACGGTCCCGTCAAATATGACAATTCTATACATTTTGTACAGTTTTCGAAAATTCTGCATCTTGTCTATAAACTCTTGTCTTGTCTTGTCTTGTTGTTGTGTCTTGTCTTGTTGTCTTGGGCCCCTGGTTATATATAATAGCCAAACCTTTTTGTGCCAAATTAACTGCGTATTCCTCCGACAGTACTTCTACAGCATAAAGGACATCAGCATAGGAGGCCGATGCATGTGCAACGGTCACGCCGAGAATTGCGACCCGTTGCAAGAGCAGGACAACATCCTCGTGTGCCGCTGCCAGCATAACACCTGCGGGCCCCAGTGTGCTCAATGCTGTTCAGGGTTTGAGCAGAAGAAATGGAGGATCTCCCAGCACTGGGATAGGTTCGCTTGCGAACGTAAGTCTAAGTTTTCTTCGGTCAAAAAAGTGGCGAATCTTTCGTTCGCGTATAAACTAACCTGCACCATCCTTTTCTGAATTTGTGATAACCTATATTGAACTATACCTTTTTAAATAATTATAATAACAATTAAAACTTAAAACTAAACTTATTTAAATTAATATAAAACTAGAGCTATAGTATGAATCTTCCCAGGTGCATTTTTCGCTTCGAGCCCTTATCTTTAAAACAAAGGCCATTGTCTTTATTATCCCAAAGCCGCTAGCTACCGAGTTAGCACGTGCCACTACAACATTCATATTGAAAAACAAACGGTATCTTCATAGCATTAAGGTTCAAATTTAATGTAACTGATATTCTAGATATTACGTTTTGGTAGTGTAGGACGATAGACCACCCCAGAGCAATACGGCACTCATGTCTAACAACTCGTAACCACTATAAAAAGAACACCCCTTCTAGCAGGTCCGCTCGTGGCATGGTCCCTATGACACTGGCTGCATTACCTCTCTGGATAGCTAGCCCAATTCTTTGGGAGAGGTAAGCACCAGCTCTAGGATCTCCGGAGGTGTCACACACACAAACTTTCACATTTATAATATCGGTAAAATTCTAAGTCCGAACTTTCTTTCGCAGCGTGCAATTGCTTCAATCACACCACCGAATGCGCCTACGACCCTGCGGTTGATGAACAACATCAGTCACTGGACATCCACGGCCGGTACGAGGGTGGGGGGGTCTGCCAGAACTGCCAGCACAACACTGAGGGCATCAACTGTAACAAATGCAAGCCTACGTTCTACAAGCCCACGGGGAAGAGGTGGGAGGAGATCGATGTTTGCCAGCGTGAGTCTTCAAGCTTGTTTATTATTATTATTTATTTATTTTAACCTACATATGACATTCAAGCGTCACTCAGCGTGCTATGGAGAGGTCCATGTTGGGGATCTCATTATGGGATAAGATCCGGAACGAGGTCGTACGACATAAGACTAAGGTGACTGATATTGTCCAAAATGTAGCAAGCTGAAGTGGCAGTGGGCTGGCCGTGTCTGTCGCAGAACCGACGAAAGGTGGAGCAGGAAGGTTCTCGAATGGAGACCACGCTTAGGCAATCGTAGTGAAGGACGCCCCCCGGCTAGATGGACCAATGACCTGAAGAAGGCAGCTGGCAGTGACTGGATGCAAAGGGCGGGAGATCGTGCGTTGTGGCGCTCCTTGGGGGAGGCCTATGTCCAGCAGAGAAGGTCTTTACGAGTAGATGTGTACAAAAATAGTACAGTCAGCAACAAAAACATGTCTCAAATATTTTTTTTTGACAGAAATTTATTTCCTATTCTGTTATGCAGCTTGCAACTGTGACCTGCACTACTCCACCGGGAACTGCGAAGAGAACAGCGGACGCTGCGAGTGCCGAAAAGAGTTCAGCCCGCCCTTATGCAACTCCTGCGCATATGGGTAAGTCTATTATCAGCTGATGCTGGAAAGTAGCGTTGGGCTTGATCAAGTTTTGTTGGTCCTGGGTTGCCATGCCCAAAAAACGGGATATTGGAAACAAAAACAATAGACAAAATGTATTCCTTAAAACTTACCTAAATGCATGTCCTATTTGTGTTATTCTTCGGTTTATTCATATTCTGATGGATTTGCGTTTGACCTGATGTTAAGTGACGACGAGGTCGAAGGTGGTACACGCTTACCCAGAAAATGCCTATTCACTCTTGCCTTGAAAACACCAAGGTTATATGATTCCGGGAATACAGACGCAGGGAGAGCGTTCCACTCCCCAGCAGTGCGAATAAGAAACGACGCAGCAAACCGCTGCGTGCGAACCATTGGGTATTCTACTACATGTGTGAAGCCCTCCCGGCGTCTAGGAGACCGATGTTTGAAAGTGGAGGGTGGGATGAGGTCGTGCAGTTCTTGGGCACACTCTCCATGATACACCCTTTACGCCTATGCTCCTAACTCTGAAGCTTGGTATTGGCGAGTGAGTCGATACCGATGAGCAGACCTATGAATATACGGGGCAAAATGAAATGACAGCTAGGGATTGCCTATATCGATAAACTCAATTATCGATGTTTTCCCCATATACTAGTGATCGAAGTTTTGTTTGTAAAAATATATTTTTATTGAAAGTATGAAAATAAAACTAAATAGCAACATAATTCTGCTTATTGTTTATTTTATAAGGATTTTTGAACCTTCACTCATAATCATCATATTTTTTCCCCTATTTGTGTATTTCAGAATTACTGTCCCATTTACTGTTAAAATTGTAATAATAATAATAATATACATTTATTGTTAAAGTAAACGATAAGAATTTGTTCAAAAATTTCGGGCGTTAATTTTCTCCGTCTCGACTGATGAATGCATTTTAGATGGGTAAAAGACTTGAATTCCTGTGGTAGGAGCAAAACAAAATAAAAAAATACCTACTTACAAAAAATGCTGGGGGTGATCACTAGTATATGGGAAAAGCATCGATAATTGAGTTTATCGATAAAGGTAAACCCTAGCTGTCATTTAATTTTGCCCCGTATAATCCTAGGTCTGCCGATGAGTCTCCTAGCTCGTCGGTCCACCGAGTTCAGCGCGTAGCTAGGTTCCTGTGATTTTAAACATGTGATTGGTTCCACAGGTATTTTGACTATCCGGACTGCAAACCTTGCACCTGCAACCTGAAAGGGACGGCAGGCGAGCACTGCACTCCTCAGGATGGATTGGTAGGTTGCTATAATTAAGAGGATTTTTTTGCGGGTGGTAGGATCTTGTGCAGGGTCCGTCCGGGTTAGTACCACCATCTTATCTATTAACCTACCGCCAAACAGCAGTGTTCGCATTGTTGTGTTCCGGTTTGGGGATAAGACAGCCAGTGAAATTACTTGCATAGAGGCATTCCATCTTAGTCCTCAGGGTTGGCAAGGCATTTGCAGTCTTAGGATTGCATTACAGTCTTGTGAATGCGAATGTCTATGGGTCACAGTTTCCACTTACCATCAGGTGGCCTGTGTGCTTGATTGTCTTCTCTACGCCATAAAAAAAAAGTAAAAAAAAGGTTATTTTACTTTAGTTTACCTTACTTTACCTGTGTTACTCTGTTACTAATGAATCGTTACTTTCGCAGTGCCCGTGCAAATCTAACTATGCGGGACAATCGTGCGAAATCTGCGCAGACGGCTTTTATTCAGCGGAATGCACACGTAAGTTTTTCTTATACTGTATATCCACTCATTTTTATGAATGTATTTCTCTATACAGGGTGTTACAAAAATACCCGTATAGCCGAAAGGGGGTTAAATGGTGCCTTATAACCAGGGATCGGATATTCGGATCGATATTTACCTAAAGTTACCAAAATCCCGGAAAAAGATAGGCAAACATGGCGTCGGCTTCTTAAAAATATTATTTTATTAATATAAGTTCCGGGATTCTGGGATTCTACAAAATGTTAATATAATAATTACTTTACATGTAGGATAAAACATTCATTTTTTCTCCTATAAATTCGTTAGGTTAATGAGTTACAGGTAAATTAAATAACATTTGGTAAATATATACATGAAATATAACTTCAAACAGTTAATATAAATAATTGATTATGAATTAATGCCGGTGCAATTTATTTATTTTGAAATCCCAGAAATTTTAGTAATGAATTCTATGATCGAGTCCGCCTCCATACAACTGAACAACAAAGCCGATGCGAAAGTATAGGTAAATATCGATCCGAATTTCCGATCCCTGCTTATAACAAGTCTATTTACAATATTTGAGAACTGTACTATCACTGTATGACTTACCGCCAAAAAAAATAAAACCATTTTTTTTTTCATTGATGTGCTAACCCTATTTAAGTAAAATTAAAGAGTAAAGTACGCAGAATGCTTATGTACATTTTTACCTAATTCGCGAAACGGTACAGAGATATAAACAAAATGAACAGAATTCGATTAGATACATATTACAAGTCGAGTTTTGGAAGATTTTAAACGAAGAAACCTAAACTAACACTTACTTTTTCGTAATTAACGTCAAATTTAAATTGCTATCTTCATAGCCTACGCATAACATCATATCGTAATATTCTGCGTTAGAAAACATCGTCATTTTGGAAAAAAATATGAAAAAACACGGAACAATTGTAGAATATCGATAAGGGCCGGCGCTGACTGCCGGCACGGCACAGGATGGCACGGTAAGTTGTGCTGCAGCATTCCGAATGATAACACGGCCTTCCGCGGCATGCCGTGGCATCCTGCTGGCATGACACGGCAAATTATGCTGTGGCATCCCGAAGGCCGCTACGGCATTCCGCGGTATGCTGTGGCATCCTGCTGTCGACCCAGCCACTCAAGCAACAATTAGTATTAACTCCGCCTATTACTCGCGCGATAATCAGTCACTGTGTCAAATGACAAACGCGCGCCTCCTACCCTTGCCCTCCCCCCGCGCGGCGAACGGACTGCGCCGCGCGCCGGCGGCCCGTGTCATGCGCGTGCGTCTCGCGAGATGCAGCAGTACGCCGCGGCATCCCGTGGAATGCTTAGGCACGTTCTGTCCTACCGCGGCCTCCCTCGGCATCGTTGTGTCAAAATAAAGTAACATGAATTCTATACTCATGGTAATAAGATTAAAAATGGTTATATCAGTACCGAAATCCTTTGCCATGACACCCCGTGCCATGCCGGCAGTCAGCGCCGGCCCTAAGAAGATTTGAAATTGACAACATATTTTTTTTCCGTCTTGACGTTTTTTGAAGCCAGTACTTTAAGCATAATAACATCATAGTATTGAACCTTTGTGGATGAAAAACAGAAAAACCATTAAAGTTGACAATTATTAAAATTGGTAGGTAGGCCTGGCCTCTGTGTTAAATAATCTATGCTTACCCCGATTCCCAGACATGACAGCTTACTAGGGTTGACAATATTTTTGGCTTTGATAATTTATTATATTTTTACGGGGTATTTTGTAACTCGTTGTATAAGTATGTTTATTGTTGTCTAGTATATATAATAAAATAATTCAAGCCTAGAGCTTAGTTTGGGACGAGGTCTATTTGCGTGGTAAATTAAATAACGAATAGATAAGAGGCACTTGAGACGGCCTCAAAAAGTAAAATTAGGCTATTTTAAAGTGCCATTGGCAATAAGCAGAGCTCGATTAGCTTACGTCAAGTATTTTATTTTTATTGAGGGGCTGGTTACAAAATAACACAACAGAATAATCGAATGACGTTGTCATGTTATTTCATTCATTTGAATACGCATTCTTAAACAGATTTATTATATATCTAAAGAGGTTTGATATAATTATCATATCACTTGATTGACTTTCATAGTAACATAAGGTACATAAATCCATGTTATTTAAAGAGGATTGCAATAATAGCTTGCTATAAAGTTCATTGGTTTTGATGGCGACGTCAAGATCGTAGCAAAAAGGCAGTCTAAATAAAATAATTTATTTAATTATTACATTACAAGGTATGTCCATGTTATGCAAACTCTGCAAACAGCTGATCCATGCTAAGCTCTGGCAATAAGCATGGCTAGACCTTTTTATGTGCCCTAATTATTCATTTACCAACCAACAGCTCTAAAACGAAACCACGTTAATATCTTTGTCTCCCTCACAGCCTGCGAGTGCAACTCCATTGGCTCCGTATCGGCAGTGTGCGACAAGGATAGCGGCAACTGCACATGCAAGAGCAAGTTCAGCGGGCGAACCTGCGACGAGTGTGAGGCAGGGTACTACAACTACCCCGCGTGCCATCGTGAGTACCTTTTAATAACCAACCTCAAAAAAAAAACCATGTGTATTAAATAGGCATTCTGTCCTGGGATGAACCAAAAAACAGCATGTATAATGAAATTAATGAAACTCCCAATCTCAAATTAAATAGGTGTTCTGTCCGGATGAAACAAAATACAGCATGTATAATAAAACTCACAATCGCAAAAAAAAAAACGTTGTTTGTTAAATAGGCATTCAGTCCTGATGAGCCAAAAGACAGCATGTCGAATGAAACTCCTGTAGCAATTACAACCTCATTAAAAAGAGGAGAGGATTTAATTTACTTTGGCAAATGAATCTGAGACACTGTTAATTGGCTTAGGCTTAGGATGGTAGCGTTGTTATATAATTTTAACACCGCAGTTTTTTTGGTCACTCTTGGGACACTGACGAATCTAGCAAAGTCCAGTCTACACGAGACACCAAGAATTAGACATACATACACGTACAAAACATGACCCACCTTCATCGACAGTCGGTTGAAAAGGAAGTTTATGTTTCAAAATGCTCTCCACCGGCAGACGAGAAGTGTAATTAGAGTGAAATTTGTATGGGGAGATCAATTCTCTTTTAGCGCAGTGGTGAAGACTCGTCTCGTATCATTTTGCTGGTGGAAAAGCGCCTTTAGTGTCTCTGTTTTCTCCTTAGAATGCAACTGCGACACCAGCGGAACGCTGCCGACCATCTGCGATGACGTCACGGGACAGTGCATATGCAAGGAGGGCTTCGGAGGGGCTCGCTGCGATCAGTGCATTCCTGGGTAAGTGAATGAATAAATAGCAGAGACAGTTACACAGTTCAAATAAGCGCAAAATTAGGGTCTAGGTTTGTACTCTGGGTACTTTTCGACTTAAAATTACCTTAGCTTACCTGACTGAAATATCAATAAATAAATGTCAGGGGAGTATGGGTACTAGACAACGATATAAATACTTATATATAGAAATATATACTTAAATAAATAGAAAAATCCATGACTCGGAACAAATATTCGCGCTCATCATTCAAATATCGCTGCCCTTACCGGGATTTGAACCCCGGACCGCTAGCTTCGTAGGCAGGGTCAAATAAACTTAATCAATCGCAGACAATACATTGGCCAAGTGATGTCCAAAATGTTTACTCAGTTTACTTTATTTATATAAATAAAGATAATGACAACAACAAAAACCAAGCTTTAAAAAAAACCGACTGTTGGTTGTTGCTAACCAACTTTAAATCGTTATAAATCCTAAATGATCGTTTGAAATGAAAAATGATGAAAAGAACCAATTTTTAAATACCTATTCATTGCCATAGTTCATCGACTTAATTTTTTTTCATTTTTACAATTATGGCGTTTAGTTGCCGCCATATTGAATTTTAACTACTGTCATATCTTGAGTGACACTCACAAGATTAAGACAAATCGACTGCTATAAGCATCATCAGAATCGGTCCAAGCGTTTAGTTTCTAGAGCGTACAAAAGAACATACATACACATATAGGCTGATAAACACATTACATTAGCCTCCACCATCGCCAGTCGGGTAATAAAAGAGCTGTTTAAAAAAAATAAAGATTTATTTTGAGGTTAGAAAGTGGTTTACTATATTAGACAAGTAAAAATGAACTTCCAAGACAGACTATCAAATATTTACTATACTATCCGCAAAATTAAGTGCCGAGTCGGGTCATAATTCATCGGAATCATGCTATCCCTCGCGCACCTGCACGGCCTTATGGAACGAGCCGTGCTACAATAGTGTGTAGCGCTAGGCACAAAAAGGAAGGTAACTGACGTTAATTGCCCGACTCGCCAATTAATTTTGCGCATAGTATAGCGCTTAACACACAAATATTATTTGGCCTTTCTTCCCAGAAAGTCAGGGACCGCTTGTTTTTAAGGCAAGGTACAAAAAACCGGAAGCCGCAACAGGTGTCGGTCCTTTATTTGTAGAAAACGGACAATGAGACTCATGGATACCTAAAAGAGGGATGACTCAGGTAGTCTCAAATCCTGGAGTTTAACGGGACTTCATTATCGAGACGGATAAAAGATAAAAAAAGATAAAAGATGTTTATTCAGCAAGTAGGCCGCATGGGCACTTTTACACGTCAAAAATCTACCAGCGCTTCGCAAGAGACCACTGCTGAGAAGAAACGCCGCAAGAAACTCAACAGTCAGTCGTTTTGTAAAAATTGCTTATGATATTACACAATAATAAACTTAACCTAGCATTGTATAAAACAATGAATCTCACACAAAACCATAAATTAATGTATCCATGTGTAGTTGAGCAGGGAAATGTGCCAAAACTCAAAATTGTCCCACAACTAATAAGTAATAGTAATAAAAAAATAGAAATTATACAAGTTATACTTACCCGTGAGACAAGACAACCTGCATAAAAGTTTCGATACATTCTCCTACAGAAACCGTGTCCCCTAACACGGATGGGACACAGACGGGATTATGTCAGCCAAGTTAAAAGATAAAAAGACATTTATTCAGTAAGTAGGCCGCACGGGCACTTTTACACGTCAAGAATCTACCAGCGCTTCACAAGAGGAGACCACTGCTGAGAAGAAACGCCGAAAGTAACTCGGCAGTCAGTCATTTTTTAAATATATTTAATGTTACAATGGTTATACTTAGTCTAGCATTATACAGGGTGTCTGGAAAACCTTCGGAGAAATTTTAACTGTAGATAGGGTGGATGATTTGGATCATCCCTATATTGGTAACTTTTGTTTAAGTTAATATTTGGCTGAGTTACAGACAGATTTATCATCGACTTTCCTGACGATGCTCTCAGTGTGCCCCATCTTAACTGATTCATTCATAATATCGTCGGTGATACTGCAAAACCGCGTTAGTAACAAATTTATGATAGAGCAAAATAAACCTTACGGTCTTATTAAAAAGGTGCATTTTGCTCCTTATTTAAAATGTCACTTACGCGGTTTAGCAGTTTCACCGACGATATGTGTCACAACGTAATGTAAATAAACAAGTTGTTCCTTATGAACAATGTTTCCAATCATGGTCAAAAGCTCCATGGAGTTTAGAAAACTGACACATTATCCTGTAATGTGAATGAAAAGACGGTGTCTGATAAGGGCTATTATGTGAAATAATCTAAAACTGAAACTTACGATTATGATTTTTACTCACACTTTTCTCACACTCACACGGCTAAAATAGCACTTGCACTCGTAGGCACATTACTTCTTTTACGAGATCATGAATCATGGCTGTATTTCATTGATTTGTACCACTATCAGGGCTTCCGACGAATAAAAAACACAATAATTAATTATTGACAATTTGACATATTATCTTTTTAAATCTTGGACCATTAAAACTCTTTATGAAAAGAGTTTTAGGTTTCATTTGTAAACAAAAAATCCTACCTCCACGTTACGTTTTATCAAAATTACATTTAAAGCTGGCATCATACATGTTGTTGCTAGATATTCGTATCATAGAAGAAAGAGAAAAATAGGATCACTTTGTAAGAAGAGGTCGACGTGATTACACTCTGTGGTAAAAACCCTTAAAAGAAAAAGGCCACTAAAGCCGGCTACTCACACACCTGCTGCAGGGGCAATATGGGAATTGGACCCTTGATTGCCTCCTTAATTGTGATGTGTGTAGGCAAGCAGGAGCAATTTTTAGATTGGGCCTGCGGCAGGGCGGCAGGGGCGCAAGACCTTCCTAGCTCCCTAGATTGTGTCTACCGCCCTGCAAGGTTGCTGCGTGTGTAGTAGGATTGGGGCAATTCCAGTCAGTTCATTGGTGACAACCGAGCGGAGTGGACAAAAATGGAAAAAATGGTGTTACCATAGCCAGGAGCTCTTCAAAAGAATCAATATCCATTCGCAAAAAGTTTCTAAGATCATCTACTTCCAATTCTTTCATAATATTCATGTGGCACAATTTGCTTCGTTTCTGCAACCAATTCTTCACCCAATATCTTCTCTTCCTTTTTTTTTTGGTAGCACCACAGAAAGTGCCAAGGCGATACCAATCCTCTGGTGTTTCGACAATACAGAAGGCTTTCTCGTGGACGTGCGTTCAGCGGGACTATCAGTTACACACTGAACGGCAGGCTAGTGTGTAGAGAACAGCCTAAAATTGGTCCAACCGCCGTGCGACCGGTATTGCCCCTGCAGCAGGTGTGTGAGTAGCCGGCTTAAGGAACACCCAGAAAGTATAAAACATGGACTACAATCACAATCAGTCAAGGAAGCGATGTCACAAGCGAAGCGATGTTTGGTTTGGGGTTTGTTTTGTTTACTTGCATGTGATGTGACTTCACATCACACTCACAGGTTATAAAGTATTTCTAACATCACATAGCGTTTTTGCCACAGATTAAATTTCAAAAAAAATCCTTATTATTTCGTGTAATTTCCAAAAAAATAGACATAATTTAATGTGAAATAAAGTGAAATACGTTATTTTACGCTAGTATCAGATAGGATGACCACAATTTGTAGTATATTTTCAATGTTGTCAAATAGCCTATTATAATCAATTATGCGACGACCTTTATATCCATCGATAAAATGTTTTGCACTTGGACTTTTGGCTACTGCCACAAATACCATGCGGATCAAAAGGAAAGAACCAGCAGCCAGCAGCGCTTTCTCCCCGTCTGGTTGCCCTGAAAATCAGCGCGTGCAGCGTCACGGCATGTCTGACACTATGATGCTGAGTAGCACCCAATTTGGTGCATTATTATTTTATAAAATAGTTTTAAGGTTTTGTTTTAAATTATTTTCTCACTGTATTTAATTTGATTATTATTTTTCTGTGGTTTGCACCAATAAACGATTTTCTTTTTCTCCTTTTTTTTCTTCAATACGGAGAGCAATAATCGGATCGTTCAATCCGTCTATTTGAACTTTGAGAAGTCTATGAATTTATGGTTGTCATTAGATGTCAGTGTTAAATTATGTTATTTTCAATATTCACGTCTTCAATATTTTTGCTGTAAATCAGTTATATGGGCTACTTTAGAGCAGAAAACAATGGTAAATGGTTAGATCTCGACAGTAAAAGACGGACGATATGATCAGTCTCGGCAAAACATGAACAAGAGACCTAGTGATTTCACATTTAAAACCAATTAGTGTTCAAATTGCAAAAACGAAAATACAGTAAGTTGCACTAAAATTACTCATTATTTTTTATTATAGTGCTACCTTGATTTTTGTTGACATGGAGCGAACTGTTTGTTTACATGGAGCGAACTGTTTGTTTACATACCATGTGACAACGTATGGTCTCAGGTCATTGACCTCTGACATTGAATTTTGACGTAAGATACTACGAACTGTTGGAGTAGTATACTATCAACGTCAAAATGTCAAGGTCGAGATATCGGCTGCGATACATCAAGTAACAAAATGAATATAATTAATCCTTCTTTTTTTTTTACATTAACAGAAACAAAAATGAACCATACCCCCGTGATCAGAATCGTGCCAACTATTACCCCCCCAAATTTCTCCGAAGGTTTTCCAGACACCCTGTATAAATCTATAAATATTAAATTAAAAAATATATTAAATAAGCTGCGTAGTTTCAGGCGTTTCAGTAGGAAAACACACCAAAATCCGAGAAAAAAAAAAGAACACCTACCTAGGTGTAAGTATATAAGACGGTGCAAGACGACCACATAAGATTGATATGTTTTCCTACATCAACGGTGTCCCCTAGGCAAGATAAAGTTACTGCATTTGAAAAAAAAAAAAAAGTTTCGGGTTTATGCCAAGCATTTTTGTCTATTTCTATTTCGAATAGCGATTTTATTTTTATTTCTAGTATTGAAATTTCGCAAAGTGAATAGGTGACACACCGGCCGTGCGTTATATTCATACACCGGATTGACGGGGGAAAATATGTACCAGTGCTAGATTAAATATTGACAACTTTTGTCGTGACATATGGATCTTACATTTCTTATAAAAGTAAGTCGTACCTTTACCTTCTATATCTGAATGATCAGCTTTCCATGAAGGTAAACAATCTTTTTTTTTAAAGAGGACTTTGCCGGCCTAGACCCGCAAGATTTATATGGAATTCCATTAACGACCTCTTGTCCTAGCCGCGCCTGAAACGTCCATACTACAAACTAGGGAATGCAAATTTAACCGGTTAAAACCGGTTTTAACCGGTTATTTTCATACAAAATCGGTTAATAACCGGTTAAATTGCATTCCCTACTACAAACGTCTATACTTCGCAGCCTATTATAAGGAACATAACATCAATATTTCATTGCATGTTTGACAATAGTACATTATTGCCTAGGCAGTGAAGCAGGCAATTGCGGGGCGAGTGTGCCCCTAGTGCTAAAAATACGAGGCCCGCAATTGACGTTCCTGCCGAGGCATATATAGTGCTTTTCTCAAAAATCGCAACATACAAGTCGCATATAAACAGAAAATTCACGTGAAATAACATCGCTCTTTACCGCCTTTATGTTTATGACAAGGAAAACGCAAGCTTTTTTTTTAAAAAAAAAACTCAAGCTATTCCAGACACAGATAAAAAAGTCACGCTTCGAATAAAATATGGTTGTATAAGACTTGTGCCTTCATTTTATTATGGCCGTTTTGACTTTTTAAAAAGTTACAAACTAGATAACAATGAAATTTGTATGCAACATTGCGGGCTTGTGTAGCGAGCAAGCAATGTATTTTTTTTTATTTGGGAACTCTGTAACCTATGTCCTGCGCGTCTCAGTATGGAGTTAGTAATGTCAACTTTTCCGGTCTTTTTTGAGAAAAATTATCTTATCATACCAATTGTTTCAGTTACTACATGCAAATCCGGGGGCGCGAACGCAAGTGCGTCCAGTGCGAGTGCTCGTCGACCGGGTCGACGTCGACCAGCTGCGCGGCCGACGGCAAATGCAACTGCCTGGCCAACTTCGGGGGCAAGCGCTGCGACCAGTGCTCCCCAGGGTCGTACAAGTACCCGGACTGTGACCGTGAGACTTTATTTCAACTTAAACCGCATTATCCTACTACAGTCAACAGCATAAGTATCATCACAGGCCGGAATTTTCGTAGCACTTTCGAGCTGTCATAGGGACTTCTCGTTTATAGACTTCAAGTTACAGACTACAGGTTAGTAGATTCCGACATTTTAAAGAATTCTTACACACTTTTTTTTCCAGCTTGCAACTGCGATCCCTCCGGCTCGATTGGATCCTCCTGCGATGACAACGGCAACTGTCACTGCAAGCCGAACTTCGACGGAATCAAGTGTGACAGCTGCAAAGAGAGCTTCTACAACTACCCTGCGTGCGAGGAGTGCAACTGCGATCCTAAGGGCGTCATCGCTTCGTTTGCTGGTTAGTGAGCGAGATGAACCGTGTGTTATTAGTTTCGACTTCTAACTTATATACTAATCATAACAAAATAGGGGCCACGCTATGTTCGAGATACAAAAGAACTGTTTTCGGAGAAGGATTATTATAACAAATCTTAACCTGTAATTTTTGAATTTACTACTACCATTCGAATGCTGCAATGTTTAACTTACAAGCTTTGTTTTTTTATTTTTGGTCCCTTGTTTTGTTTTTACCGTGCGGGTGCTTTTTTTAAAACAATTTTTTAATTTCATGCAAAATGAGCAAAAATATGCAACTTTTTTAAAAACCACACGCACGTTAAAAACAAAACAATCGATTAAAAAAAAACACAGCTTGCAACATTGCAGCTTTCGAATGACACTAAATTCAAAAATTACAAGATAGCATTTGTTATAATATAATAATCCTTCTCCGAACATAGTTATTTTGTATGCAGAACATAGCGTGGCCCCTATTTTGTTTTGATTAGTATATATTATTGTCGCACTCAGAGACAATTTAAAGGAGTGTGAACGGCGGACGCCTAAATCGCGTTGATGTCAATGTTTTTCCATTTAAATATACTCTCACGAGCAAAAAAATCGACTCAAGCTGCACGTTTGGGTTCTCCGCCCAGTATATCTTGACCTATTCAAAATATCTTGAAAAAAATGGTATCAAATGAAAGCTGATAATGTAACGATTTAAAAAATAATAATTTTCAGTCATGCCATTTTCCACAAGTGACAGGAGCCAGGTTTTGCAGAGATGCATGAAAAAAACAAAAAGAAAAGAAAAGGGAAATCGTAAAATAAAAGGCATTTTAAGGAAAAGGTTTCATTTATTCATTAATACTTCGTTTTTCCACCCCTGGCCCTTATCACAGCATTCAGGCGGTTTTTCATGGATCCTATCAGCTTTTTGATAAGCTCCTGGGAGATGGCATCCCACACCTCCTGCAGAGCTGTCTTCAGCTCCGTAATATTTGAAGGAGCTGGATCCCTCTTCCGAATCTGCCTTTTCAGGTAGTCCCAGAGATGTTCAATAGGATTCAGGTCCGGGCTGACGGCTGGCCAGTTCATGGTGGTAATGCCGACCTCGGCAAGGTAGGCCCGAGTGATCCTTGCGGTATGACAAGGGGCATTATCCTGCATCAGGACGAACCCCTCGTCATAAAAACGGGCGTAAGGAACAACATACTCCTCAAGGATGTCAGTGATGTACCTGGCAGCGGTCAAACCGCCGCCACGGCCCCCACCAGGTACGAAAACGAGCTCTGTACGCCCTTCGATGGAAATGCCCGCCCACACACTGACGAAACCTCCGCCATAGGCAACTGTTTCCTTGAAACAGCATTGTGCATACCGTTCTCCTGGCCTCCTGTAAACTCTTCCTCGTCTGTCACAGCCATTCAAGCACACCCTGGACTCATCACAAAAAAGAACTGGGGTCCATTGCTCAATGGTCCAATTTTCGTGTTGACGAGCAAATTCCAGGCGTGCTTGGCGGTGACGTGGGAGCAGTCTGGGGCCCGTGGCGTGTCGATTTGGGGTCAGGTTAGCTTCCTTGAGTCTTCGTCTTACTGTCCACTCACTGGCAGTAACCCCTCGTACATCCCGAAGATGCTGATTGACACTAACGGCGGTCTGGTGCCGATTTCTGAGAGAGGAAGTGACTATAAAGCGGTCATCCCTCTCAGATGTGCACCTCCGGCGGCCAGAACCTGGTCTTCGTGTCAAGGCCCCAGTCTCCCAAAACCGTCGGTAAACTCGGGTTACTGCTGACTGGCTTAAATTCAGCTGGTCAGCCACGAAGCGTTGGTTGTGTCCCTCTTCCAGCAAGGCCACGACTTGGGCGGCTTCAGTCATGGTGGTATCCATTTTCTTCAGGGTTTCCGAGTAAAGTTAGCAGAGATGTGTACCGGTCAACTTCTGATAAGTGACTGATGATATTTCCCCCTACTACCCCATATTTATAGGGGTCAAAAGGGGCACACCCCGTACGTTTCGGAACGAGTAAATGATCCACATATCGGGAAATGAGACATAACTTGGAAAATCCTGGGCGGATTCCCAGGATTCTTGTTTTTTTTTAATTGTTACATTATCAGCTTTCGTTTGGTATCATTTTTGTAAAGATATTCTGAATAGGTCAAGAGACACTGGACGGAGAACCCAAACGTGCAGCTTGAGTCGATTTTTTTGCTCTCGAGTGTAGCTCCGGGATATAACTTTTCTCGTCCTCTAAATCAGGTCCGATATCCGCGATTTTTTAATATGTTGCAGTAATTATAAGGAACTAGGTTTGTACGTTTTAGCTATCTCTTTTTTAATTATGTTTCTTCCAAGACATATTTTCTTCCTAATTTCCTATAGTATTTACAAAATATTCAAATATCGTTAAGATCCGAGTAGGGGAGACAATCGCTTTTAGCCCTTTTCCAGGCGTTGCTAAAGTAAGGATACAAGCAAGAAATGGAATAGAGCTACGAATTCGTAACTTCCTGAAGGATACTGATCCATGAAGTCATATTTCAGGAAAGTTCAATTAAATTTGTGTCATAAAATGCAGCTAGTTAAGTTCAATTTTGAGCGACATGAATGTGGCCGATGAAATGTTCTATGCCTGGAAAAGGGTCAGTAGGAATTAATTACAGTTAGTTGGTTCAAATATGCAGTTCAACCCTTTGAAGTCGGCGACACCGCTTTGTGCGAGCCGCGGCGGCTTCTTTGTTGCTATTGTAGTGGCGCATCAAAGCATGTAAACTATTTGAACGAACGAACTAAAACATCTAAGTACACGCTTCAAGCGTTGGTTTACAATTCTGTTAATTATTAAGGCAAAATTCATATTGAGTGCCGTTGAGACTTATAGGTACTTAAATGCCTAGTAGGATACAAGCCTAGAGCTTATACAGGGTGCCTCTGACCTTGGGGCTTTTAATGGAAGTATCGATTGTACCCGCTAAAATGAACTTCTTTTCTTGTCTAAAATCCTGTCCTATTTTCCGATTTTGGTCATATCCATATTAACCTTTTGAACGCCACAGTCGGCTCTGGCCGACAACTGAAAGTCGTGCCACTGACGCCACCGACGGCCACAGCCGACACAAGTTAGAGATTAAAAGAGACTTTGTTTCGTATGGATTAAGTTGTAATTTGCTTAGCATAGCTAACATGTTTGGCGTGTGAGTGACGCATTTTGTATTTGACGTACGGCGTTCAAAAGGTTAAGATGTCTTCTCGCTATCCCACCGTGTTGCAGCGTAATTTCCGATCACTGATTAAATTTGAATTAATTATTGAATGTTTCCGTAACAGGTTGCGGCTCCGTGCCCGCCGGCGAGCTCTGCCAGTGCAAGGACCGAGTGCAAGGCCGCATATGCAACGACTGCAAGCCTCTTTACTGGAATCTGCAAGACTACAATCCTTCTGGGTGTGAAGGTGAGGCACATTTTACTTGTGGGAGGACCTTGTGCAGGGTCCATCCGGTTTGGTACCATCCATTAACCTACCGCCAAGCAGCAGTGTTCGCATTGTTGTGTTCCGGTTAGGGGATAAGACAGCCGGTGAAATGACTAGCATAGAGGCATTCCGTATTAGTCCTCAGGGTTGGCAACGCATTTGCAGTCTTGTGAATGCGAATGTCTATGGGTCACAGTTTCCACCTACCATCAGGTGGCCTGTGTGCTCGTTTGCTTTCCCATGGCATAAAAAAAAAAGTTTCTACAAATAAACAGTGAATAGTTAGTTTCACCGGGATGGTTCTTAGCTATGTTTTATTAAAATCGGTAAAGCTGTTTAAAATAAATAAGCTCTGAAACGAGTCGCCATTATATTGGTGGTTTTATATCGTTCTTCTTAATATTCTTCATCTGAAAAAAGATTGTGGGCAAGAAAAGCTTGTCCCAAAAAAGTCATTTTGACGGAATTTTACTAAGACACACGCACACTAAAATATAGACACGTCGCGATCTCTAGCGGGCTTTTTCTGAAACCTTGTTATGGCTCGCGGACCCACTCAAACTCTAGCCGTGTTCTTGAACAAATAGATGGCGCTAGCTAACCAATAGCCGACCTAATAATTTTATAATATTACTATTAGCCAGCCAATTTTAAATGTTTTAACGCCTTTTAACACCCCACGCGAGAGGAGAGGTGTTACATTAAATGTATTCACTGCCGGCAATCTTTGGTTTCTATCCCAACGCTCGGTCTCCAGTATTAATAAGGGCTACATTTACCTTAGCTACCATGTCGTGAACTATAAAATGATTCTCTAGACTTGTCTTATCGTTCCACTATGATTAATCTTAATATCAATGTAGATATCCAAGTAAATTCACAAATAAAAGCACTTAAAGGTACGCAATTGAGAACAGGTAGCGACATCTAGTTCATTTAATGGGAAAGTTGCTTTTGCCTTTTGTAAGTCTGTCCTTTATAACTTTAACGACCTGTAGCTTTTGAACTGTAAGAGATAGCGGGTTGTTTGTTTTGTCAGCGGAATTAACTTCTAACAAATGATAAAAGGATCCTAGCACAGTCACAATATGGGATTGTTGAGCCACTTGTACGTATTTTGGCCGTGTAATACCAGTCGGTTTTAGTCGGTTATGCACGTATATCCAGACAAGGAAAGTCGCAGGAAAGTATTGCATCTTTGTCAGGGATGGGCGGCATTCGGCGGAAATCAAGTTTGCTATATAATATAATATACTATGTATTTTCAGACTGCGACTGTGACGTGAGCGGCACCCTGGGTGGACTAGGCACGTGTGACACCAAGAGCGGCCAGTGCGCGTGCAAGCTACACGTCGGAGATCGCCGATGCTCCGAGTGTGCCGACGGCTTTTACAGCCTCGCGGCCGGCAATATCTTTGGATGCACAGGTAAACCTATCTAGTCACTCATTGTCATAATACGAGAGCAATATCTGCTGGTAAGTTTGCTGTTCCTAGAGTGTCCAATTACTACGGTGACAGGACACTTAAAAAACGTCTACCTTATCTCCTGAACAGATTACCAGCCGATATTGTTCTAGATACAAACAAACGTAGATTTAAAGCTCCTGAAGTCATTGTAAATGCGATGCTCACCTTTAATTTTATAATAGTGTATATCGAATTATTAATTAAGTATTTTTATGTAGTGATCAACAAGCTGGACCGAATATTCCGCAGTCAAACTGTGCAAACAGTTTTGTGGAACAATGAATAATATATAAACTTTGTGTTTGTTATAAATAAATAAATAATAATAATAATAACCCATACATGCCTTTACGTCTGTCTCGTTGTGCAGTTAAGTTTAAATAAATAAATAATTTAGGTGAGAATTTTAATCGCCCGGAGCTAAATTTGTATGATTTTTCATACAGCTACGAGATTTAAACGGCGCTTTACAACCATTTTAACCATACGTGCTCTAATTAACACTTGTTTTTTTTTCTACAAGACTGCGACTGCGACATCGGCGGCGCCACAGACAACAATTGCGACAGGACATCCGGCCAGTGCTTCTGCCACTCGCGCGTCGAGGGCCGCCGCTGCTCTCAGCCAATCAGAGCGCACTATTTCCCCACCCTCCACCAGTTCCGGTATGAGTTGGAGGAGGGGGTGACGCCCTCCGGTGCGGTCCGGTACAGGGACTCGCAGGAGACGTTCCCTGGACATTCCTGGAAGGGTTACGTCGTTTTCTCACTGTTGCAGGTAAATAACTAGGATAAACTCGCCAGTGGTCAGCCAGTAACCTGTAGTCGGCCTCGGCCTATACTTCGTATGAGTGGGAAGAGTACGAAATATATATTTCCCACTCTTCGCACTGATATAAGGTCGACTGCTGGTCTCTGGCTGACCACTGGTGACTTTACCCTATGTCTATTTTGAAAAGTACCAACAAATTGAGACCCCTGGTGTCGTAGGGTTTGTATAACATCAGAATATCAAAGTATGCTGGTAGAAAAAAAGTGGGTAGCTTGTAAATAGCAATAGTCATCTTATTTCTGTTAACATTTAACTAGAATAGAAAGTTATATTGATTGTCCCTCCGTCGATTAGGATTAATTGAAAGTATCCATTAAATGGGTCGAGTGAACTTTTTGTACATTCAAAACCATTAAAGAGTAGAGTGGCATTTAATGTACACTTAAATCGGTTTTGATTGGTTTCACTTATTAATACGCTAGGATGGATTTAAATATACTATGAAGTGTACAAAGATCCATTCATGGATTCTATTGAACTTTTTATATGCATACCAGGATCCATCAATGGCTTTTGTTTACTATAATGAATCCATCAAATTGATGGATTCAGCTGTATTTTTGGATACTCATATAAATAGTAGTGTACTAAGATCCATTGATGGATCAAAGTTGAATTAAGAGTGCAATAGAGTCCATTGATGGATCCCAGTGTAGTCAAAAGTGTAAACGAATCCAAATAGATTTAAGTATATATTAAACCCCACTCTACTCCATTAATGGATTTAAATGTACAATAAGTCCACTTTACCCTTAAAAGGATCCTATCAATGCATCCTAGTGGACGAAGGGCTGCCTGTGGATATTGTAGGAAAATTTTATACTGGCAAACTTGAAGAGGAAGAAACGTCATTTAAAACACTTTAAAAGTTTGAAAGACAGGCACATTAATTAACACTATCGTTTTCATTCCAGAATGAAGTCATCAATATAGTGCATATACAAAAGTCATCTCTGTACCGCATGGTCATTAAATACGCGAATCCCCTGAGGGATCCAGTGGTAGCTACCATCGTGGTGACCCCCGAGAGCGTGGTCGACATTCAGCAAACGTAAGTTCCAATCCAATCATTTACTTGTGGGAGGACCTTGTGCAGGGTCCGTCCGGGTTGGTACCACCATCTTATCCGTTAACCTACCGCCAAGCAGCAGTGTTCGCATTGTTGTGTTCCGGTTTGGGGATAAGACAGCCGGTGAAATGACTAGAATAGAGGCATTCCATCTTAGTCCTCAGGGTTGGCAGTGCATTTGCAGTCTTGTGAATGCGAATGTCTATGGGTCACAGTTTCCACTTACCATCAGGTGGCCTGTGTGTATATCTCTTCCATATCACGCTGATCGCATGGAATCAACTGAATTTCTTTATGCTGGAGACAGTGAAAAATACGTCTCTGACATTATTTCAATATTGAGACAAGTTTACCAGCTTTTATTTAACTTGCAATGTATGTATGTATGTATGTATAGGTCAAATATTGCAAGTTAAATTTGACCCGGTTTCCGATGAAGCTGGAAATTTGCATACAAGTGTAAATTGGATGACAATGCAATACTATTATGACATGGAGGTGATCTGCTGATGGAGTCAGAAGGAGGCGACAGAATCTCCGCTGTACTTAATCTAGACCCACCGTGTTAGGGCTCATTGGTTTGGTCTTGTTAAGTAGATAATGACTCTGCAAACAAAAGTACTTTTTTTTTGACAGAAACTTATTTCTTCGCAAAGTGTTATTTTCTTTGCGTAGTCAGGCAATTGACAAAAATTCAAAAAAAAAGCATTATTGTTTTTTCGCGTTTATAATAGCTGGTTAAAAATTAGACTACCCGTATTTCTTGGTTTTTCTTTATTTAACTTAAATTCGTCGTTAATAATTTTTTAAAGAAATTGTCATTAAAAAGACCGTATAATATACAAAGTTAGGAATACTGATGTCGTGATCTTAGCATGATATAAAATAAAAAAAGTAACTTTAAACATAAACAGAACTGACGTCATGTCATGTCACTGACTTGTTCGCTGCCGTTCGTTCACAAATTTGTTATTTTGCGTACTTTAATTAATTACATAATTTGTAGACGCCATTAAAATAAATAAACTATTTTGCGTAGAATCGAAAGCGGGTCGTTAGAATCAAGTAATCCGTCAGACAGATAAAAAATGAACATGACAGTTGTATATTCTTTCAATTCCTTTGGTAATAAATGGACTAAGGGCACTATAAGTGTATTCCTAACATTCACAATCCAACTTTTTTTACTGTTTTTCCTAAATATAAAAATAACTACTGCATAAAAAAATCCGAAGATATTTTTACTGTAATCAGCAGTGTAAAATCTAGAAACGGTATTTTATTTTACTACCTTAGCACATAATGGATTGTTGTCAACTATTGATCGAATAGAAGTTTTACTATGAACTTCGGTTTCGATAAGCTTGAATTGTCACCCGTCACCTATCATTGTCAAGATGAAATAGCTGGTGTCTTACTTACCTTCTTCATACCATAAAAAGCTGTACAAGTGCGAGATGGACTCGCCCACAGAGGGTCCCGCACATGACGCGGTTAACTCAATTCAAAATTTGGACGCCGTTCCTTGCATAAAGACCCTGTTTTTTTGTGATTTAATTAAAAATGTAAAGTATTCCGAGTTTTCCTATATTGATAGTATTATAAGACGGTATTACTTGCCAAATGTCATAGTTGTAGGTCAACGGAAAGTACCCTATAAATGTTGATTCCCTTGAGAGTGTCGAAATATACATTTTTTGCAGCATAAACGGCCGTATCTTTTTTTTACGTTAACTTAGCAGATTGTTTTTTTCACAGCTTCAAGAGACTGTAGATTTGAGTATATAGTTTTAATTTCAACTTGATACCTTTACGTGCCAAATCTCATAGTTCTAGATCAACGGAAAATACCCTATAAATTTTGATTCCCTTGAGAGTGTCGAAATATACATTTTTTGCGGCATAAACAGACAGACAGACAGACAGAAAGACAGACACACAGACAGGCAGACAGACAGACAGACAGACGGACGGACGGAAAGGCGGATGAACTGACGGACGGACGGACAACAAAGTGAGCTTACAAGGGCTTTTTTTTCTTTTGAGGTACGGAACCCTACAAATAACACCAACCTTCCAGGTACAACGTGCTACTCCGCCCAGCGACCCAGCCCCAGCTGGTGACGGTGGCCGGAGACAAGGGCAACGCACCGTCGCCATTCGTCATGAACCCCGGCAACTGGACGGTCACCGTCAAGACCAATAAGGAAGTCATGATTGTGAGTAATCAACAGAGGCCAGATTTTTGTCCAAGTCTCCATGGATTTTCAGTCCTTACTGTTCTGAAATCCATGGAGTCGTTATATCCTAATCCATTCTAATGTTATAAAGTGAAAGTGTGTTTGTCCGTCTTCGCCGACTGAACACATCGAGATGAAACTTGAATAGTTTTTATCCCGGAAAATTTGATAGTTCCCGAGGGAGTAGCGATAAATGACTTCTACTTGGACGGAGTCGCGGGCGAAAGCTAGTTTGAATATACATACTATATACATACTGCCTTTGATTTTCCTTCAGTATTGTCATAATCAAAGAGCGGAATTCTTCATAGCAAAAATCAAACTGTCAGAGGGATTGATCTAACTGTTTTATCGACTTATCGATAAATATTTGTCACTTAACGAAACAAAGTTAAAGTAATGAAATCAGGCTTTTGGATATACATACAAACAAATTAACGGTGTCCCTAATTAGCTGACCGCCACTGTATTTTAGTATAATAGTAAAGAACAAAACAGAAAATACTTTTTTTTTAATTTTCTATATGAAACTTATCATTAAAAATTAAAAACAAATATTGCTAAGAGTAGGTAACTAATCTTCATTCAAAATAACAAAGTCGAAATCTAAATCTGTACTAAATATGTTTTCTTCATCTTCCCTGTAGTAAAACAAAATAGTCATTATTTTTTCAACATTGTCACCTTTCAAATTACTCCTTTTTTCATTGTAGATCCATTTATAAGATGAAAACGAGCGTTCTACCTCAGTTGAAGTAACAGGAGCATATTTGTAGTAGGTACTCGATAACGGTGTTTTGGCTGTAATCACTTTTTTCTATAAAATCAGCATATCAGGTCAAATGTTACAGAATAATATTTTAAGTTGATTATGGATACCTAATGCGATATTATTCCGTAACATCGATAAGTCGATAAAACAGTTAGGTCAATCCCTCTGACAGTTTGATTTTTGCTATGAAGAATTCCGCTCTTTGGTCATAATACAAACCACAATTCAGTTTGGTTTAAAATCCATTATTTTTATTATTTATTTATATGCTAGCCTAAAGTGTCCCAATGCTCCCCTCTCGTTCTTCCGTATCCATACCTGATGATTGGATTCAGGACTTTTTGTGGCTCATCGTGGTTCCAGAATCTATGGAGTCTATTAATAAGAGAGCAAGGTCAGTTTTTACTGTGACTTGATTTCGCATTCCAAGTAAGCGAAGAATTCTATAGAAAATATTTATGACTATTTTCACAACTTCAATAGAAGCTGATTCATGTAAAAAACAGTATAAAAATAACCAAGATATAAGCAAAGATGTATTCCTATCTCTTTCTAGCAAAACAGAGTTTAACATGGAGTTTATATAGACGACCTGTTACATGACGTCACAATGCAAATGGGATCCCTATGACTAATCACTGTCTAATTGGCAGTTTAAAATGCTTGTGATCTTGAATACATGCATGTTCCATATCGAATCTCTTACGTAGCGAGGGATTATAGGTTATAATCCTGAACGCAGCGAGGGATACAAATACACGTGATGCAAACCATTTTGGTTTCGTGTTGCACAAACAACTTTTGATACTTTGATACTGCAAAACGTAACTAAAAAAATTATGATAGAGCAAAATAAACCTTATCATCTTATCAAAAAGGTGCACTTTGCTTCTTATTTAAAATGTTACTTACGCGGTTTGGCAGTTTCACCGACGATATACCTAGCTAACCGGTTGGATGTAAGTGATATCGGGGTTTTTTAAATGATTCCATTTGCCAACAGGATTACTTTGTCCTGCTTCCCGAAGCCTATTACGAAGCCACGGTGCTGACCAAACTGGTAGACAAGCCGTGCACGATAGGGGACCAGGACCTGTGCCGCCAGTTCGCGTACCCTAGTCTGAACACGTTCCCGAAGGCCGACGTGACCGGGTTGACAGCTGCCGCTGGAGCTTATGTCACTGATAGCGTGGTAAGTTGAATGTACTATAGTAAGACGACGCGGCGACGCGGCGGTAATCCAGTTAAATTTGAGGTTATAATCACGGTTCGGAGTTTAAATAGCACGGTAAGACTAAAGCGGGATATGGAGTCGACATCTATATTAAAACTAGCGATATTCATAGTCATACTTACTATACTTACTCTACTGTTTATGGCATTCTACAATTTATTTTATTTTTGTTTATTAAAGTACACACAGCAACACATCTAGCTATACACTTCAGAAATCTGAAATATTGCATGAAAGAGAGTCGCACTAGAATGCATAGAAGTTGACATAATACACATATATACATCTCTTTCTTTTTCTCTCTGCTCTGTCTTTAATGGTTAGTTAGGTGTGATGTTGTGTGTACCTAGTTTATTGCAAAAAATTAAAATAGTGTACAAAACTTTCAACAACATTTTCTACTAGTCAACCTTAAGGTGAATAAGATATCAAAAAGTATTACACTCAACTAATTTGTATTGAGTAATCCAATTGATTACGAGTATATTAATCTAAAAGGCGTTCGGTTTTTTTATAAAGTAATATGATCCATAAAGAATGTAGCAACAAGAATAATGTCTTCCACCTGATTATTTTGAAGCATCTTTCGTGTGTTTAATTAAATAAAAGTAATCGTTTTCTTTGTTATCGATATAAATAAATGTGGAATGCCATAACATAAATGATTGAAGATAATAAATAAATAATAAATATCAGGGGACAATGTCACACCAATTGACCTAGTCCCAAACTAAGCTCTAGGCTTGTACTATGGGAACTAGACAACGATATAAATACTTATATAGAGTAATATACACTTAAACACATAGAAAACATCCATGACTCAAGAACTATGTTATTCTACCGGGATTTCAACCCAGGACCGCTAGCTTCATAGGCAGGCTCACTACCAACTAGGCCAGCGCGTCGTCAAAGATGAGTATGACGTGAGTTTTAATATGAATTTCGGTTCCATATCTCGCCTTAGTCTTACCGTGCTATGAAAACTCCGAACCCTAGTTATATTTTGTACCGGAATGACAGCTGTCAGGATTGGCGTCTCATCTGCCGCGCACTATAGTAAAGTTTTATTTTGCTAACAAGTTAACTTTTTCAGCAACTTGTGGAACTCAACGCTGACTCTACTTCCATCCCAATACTGGGCCCAGGCTCTCTGTCGTACAACATGAAGATATCTCCAAATGGACCTTACATATTAATCGTGGAATACGTCACCCCAATCGACCGCAATGTCATTACGGGCGCGAGTCCCTCGAACGATATCACCGCGATCAATGTCCGCTTCAAGTCGGGAGACCAGGAGTCACAAGGGGTAGTGAACCTTAATGAGTGTCTGTACACCACCCCGTGTAGGCAAGTGGTGGTTGATGGGAGGTCTAGAACGTTCGTCGCTGAGGTTGTGAATGAAGATAATGTGTTTACTTTAGAGGTAAGTTTTTTTAATAATCATGGCTGACTGTTGAGTTTCTTGCAGCGTTTATTCTCAGCAGTGGTCTGCTCTTGGGAAGCTCTGGTAGATTTTTGACGTGTAAAAGCATCCTTGCGACCTACTTACGGAATAAACATTTTTTATCTTTAGTATCTACTGTTAAAATAGCCAGAGCCAGAGCCAGCGATATATGATTTTTATAGCCATATCCCTTTCTCAGGAACTCGGCAGTTTTTTTAACAGATATTAACTTTTATTTTAATTTTAACTATCATTTGCAGGGTAGTCCTAGCGCCCTGGTCGGAATCAAGTCCATCATAGCGGTGCCACAGTCTGCATGGCACCTGGCTTACATAACCCCTAGGCCGTATTGTTTAAGGCGAAGTGGACAATGTGCCCCAGCTGTTTTCACCGGATCTGTGGACTCAAAGAAGGTGAGATAACTAATTTGACGCCAGGGTTCAGCTGAAAACCAGTGCACATGTCGAGCTGTCCGTTTTTCCCGACTTCTGAACGAGGATGGTAATGTGTTTACCAGCCTATATTATGTAGGTTTGTTCCTTTGTGGCTAGCAATGTACAAGTTGCAGAACATTCTCAGAAATTAAGAAATCTTCTCAAGAAATTACTAACAATATTGTCGGAAACATTTGAGAGCATTTAGAATGTTCTGTATCCATAAAAATATAAGAATTTTCTTAGAACTTTCCGAGAATTTCTCATATGAAACTTTCACAATTTGAGAAGTTACTTTTAGGTACAATGCTATTTGTGGCGTACTAGAAACTAAACGCGGGGACCGAATTTGAGTGTCACTAAAGATATGACAGTAATAAAAATTCAAAACTAAGAGAAAAAATACAAATGGGATATCATTGAATAGGTCATTAAAAATCAAAAATATGCAAAAAAACGATTTTGGTAGGAGGTGCGGGTTACAGCATTATTGCTTTCCAGCGCCGATATATAAAAATAAAATTGTACAGAAAAAGTAAGAATATCGATATCGACATCATGAATATTTTTACCCATCCCTAAGAACTTGACAGCTACCATTTTGCACCACCCGTAATCTCCCCCTCTAATCATCGTATTATAATCGTTTTCTATGATATACCCCAATATTGATGGTTTTGTTGAATAATCGTTTTTCTATTATATTCTATTATATTTATCTGTGGTATTCATGGGTATACTGATGTATAGGCGAATTTTTTTTCACCGATTATCACTTCCCAAACAATTAATCGCAAATTTTCATTTCCGAAATATTCATTTGGCAACCGGACACTTTCGATATATATTTTCCCCAACCCTTCGTTTTGCAAATGTATGTTTGTTCATTGAATAATTTTGTCATTTATTTATTTACCAATTTTTATTTAGTCGAATGCAGGCAAACGTGCAATAAAGAGGGGTGGAACTCCGCAACTGCTCCGGCTTTTTATATACCCTCTAGGGGTAGGGCAGACAAGACCACGTGGAATCGGGGTTGGCAGATTCGGTTCTGTGACTAACTTTTGGATTTGGTTAAGTAAAACATTAATTGGCAAGCTATAAGTTGTCTTTATGAAAGATGCTATAGATAATATTCTACCTAATGATTATTTGACCAAATTATAGTATGCTAAGTAAATATGAAAGCCAAAGATTGGGTTGGCAATAATACAGTTGCTAAAGTTTGTTTGGGAAGTGATATTTGACTAAAAAAAAAATCGCCCAGACAGCAGACTCCCGGTTTTCATCGATTTATTGTGTCTGTTTAGATCGAAATAGAATCACCGAATGCTGGCAGCGTGGAGCGTCCCCCGATCCTCGACAACAGCACCGGCGTCGTGTTGTTGGGCGAGACGTCCGCCCCGGTCGCGGTGGACGTGAAGGTGCCCACGGCTGGGCAGTATATGTTTGTGCTGCATTACTACCAGCCTGACCATCCAGGTGAGGATTATATTAAACTAAAACGCCACACAAGTTTGCAATGTAAATTACAACTTAATTCATACGAAATAAAGACGATTTTAATTTGGAACTTGTGACGGCTGTAGCTAGGGTTGCCACCCGTACTTTATTATAAAGTATTGTACTCTATTTTAGCTTCCCGTACGTTATATTTTACGCCAAAGTACTTTATTTATGACATTCAGTAAGAAGTTGATATTCGGTTGATATAAGAGAAAAGCTTTTAAGGTCAGATTAATATTTTAAAAATGTAACTGACAAATGGTAAGTATTTTTTTCCAAGGAAACAAATAATTTTAAAAATGTATTTATATTTGTATCAATATAACTGTCTGTTCCGGCTACTTCGGCATTTACAGAACGGGTCTTCTCTGTGATGAAGGCCAAGTGGCGGGACGAAATAAAGCAGCACACAACCTCATCAAAAATGATCTATTTATATATCTTAACCTGAGCATGCCTTGTTTGGACGCAGCTAATGTTTTAAAAATGGAAAAAACACTTTTAGAGAAAGCAAGGTCGAATAAAAAATATGTTTTTAAAAATAATTGAAAAAATATTTCATATTTATGCTTTGTACTTTATTTTTCTTCCTCTTCAGGTAAGTTATACTTTATTCTGTTAAAAAAAGGTGGCAACCCTAGCTGTAGCCGTCGTGGCGTCAGTGGAACGAGTTTTAGTTGACGGCCAGAGCCGACTGTGGCGTTTAAAAGGTTGCTACAAAGATTTTTTGCTTTCAATTCTTATTTTAAACGGTATTGGTTGGTAGTGTTCATGAAAAGTATAATATAAAAATAAACTCGACTGCAATAAAAAAATCTACTGAAAAGTTAAAACGAAGCTCTATTATTATTATTATTTGATGACGCGGAGCGGTAGCCGAAGGTCGGATTTTTATTCTCACAAAAAAATGTTAATAAAGTTACGTCTCTGTCAAAGTGACATTTCACGGGAATCCAAAGTTTGGACCAGCAAGAAATATAATATTAAGTTTTCATTTCGCTTGAACCGTGATATAAAAATAAATTCAATACATAATTGAATTTAAAAATGAAAGCTAAGCGATAACGACACGCGAGCACGAATTTTGAAGTGAAGTGACGTCTCACAGTCTCACATCAATCAGGTGGCCCTCCACTTGTTGACACAAGTGTATCGAGTCAATGACGATGCGTTGGCCTAGTTGGTAGTGACCCTGCCTTCGAAGCTAGCAGTCCTGGGTTCAAATCCCGGTAAGGGCAGATATTTGTGTGATGAGCGCGAATATTTGTTCCTGAGTCTAGGGTGTTTTCTACGTATTTAAGTATAAATAAATAAATAAATATCAGGGGACAATGTCACACCAATTGACCTAGTCCCAATTTAAGCTTTAAGCTTGTATTATGGGTACTAGACACAGATCACAGAAACAAGGGAGATATGTTATGGGGGCGTGGTTCGTGACGCCTCGATATGGTCAAAATGACCATATCGGCACGAGGCGTGTCAAGCGTTGACATAGTCACCTACTGAACGCTGTCAGTATAGAAGCTCCGTTTAAATGATAAAATGACTGTATGTAGCGTGAAAGTGTGCAAAAATCGAAGTGCAAACGTTAATATAAAATCAAAGGGCATAACTTATTACCGGTAAATTTAGTTTTTAAGCATTATTTATATTTTTAAATGAATATTTTATATTCGAATGGATTTCAGAGCGTAAGGTTGTGAAAGTTGTGTTGACGTGATTTCTATCGACTATCGATGAATAGCTTATTCTACAGCTATCAATAGAATTCAATGTGTTAATAGTTCTAGTTATTTATCACTACCACCACACGCTTAAAACAGAAGAAAAATAATTAAAAAAAAAAACACGTTATACAAAATTTAATTTTCTTTACAATATTAACGAACGACGAAGGACTCTAGCAATTCAAATATAAGTAAGTAGACGAATCATACAATTAAGATAAAAATAAATTAACCAACCACAAACGCAAAGGGCTCTGGCTCAGTATTGAGCTGTGCTTGCACACAGCGCTGATTGACAGCTCGCGCCGACTCACTCAAAAGAATTCAAGCCTAAAGGTTGGATGGTAGAGAATGCCCCAAGTATTAAGTCTATCGCTCTGTTTTAAGTAATTTGTACCATTTATGAAATAAAGTTTACATAATCAAGTCGGTAAACTACTGGTTTTTCCCAAACAGATCTCGTGACGTGACACTCAACCGAACCCATTTTATTAGTGTATTTGTATTAACATCATAAAGTCCAAGTTTACAATTTAGACTTTTATGTACTAATCAAAACGAAAACCTTTAACAGCTCCTGAAAATTTTACCAAAGAAATTCGGCCATTTTTTTGTTACGTTCTAATATAGGTATCGTTCCCAATTTAAAATCTTATGTATCAATTTTACGCAAACCGTATTCTTGCTAATAAAATATTATTCTATTCTAACAATAATATATTAAGTTTAAATGATGTAATTGTATTAACCTAGTAGTAAAATAATAGAAATAGTACTTATTGCCTGTAAATTGAATAGTACCTATATTAACGTTGCAAACAAGTTTGAATTGTTTATCGATATATTTTGAAACATTCCTTGTGGCATCCCTAAGTGGACGACAGGAGAGAAACGCACACCTCTTGAAAAAAGTATAACTAGATGTCGCTGTGTGTGGGTAGTCCTTAACCTGCTGAACATAGGGACTACTACCTTAGCGCCATCTAGCTCTGAGGAATTAATAAATTACTCGTCGCATAGATGGCAGCTAAGTGACGAGTAAGCGCTACCTTACGTTCAGTGACTGAACTACGATGGAAAAAAAACGATCTTTCAGCATTTTTCAACCTTGAGAACTTAGTATAAAGCTTAATTTTCTGCTACTATCAAAACTATGTTACGGCGTTTTTAGTTCGTAAGCTGTAACCAATTATGAGGAGGTTGTTTTTGTAGTAGTTAATAGAGCGTAAGCGTAAGACGCACACATGTTTAAAAGTGGCGACACCGGGTCTTGTACGAATTGGCGTTCATGACATATCTCCCTTGTTTCTGTGATCTGTGGTACTAGACAACGATATAAATACTTAAATAGAGAAATATATACTTAAATACACAGTAAACATCCATGACTAAGGAACAAATATTCGCGCTCATCACACAAATATCTGCCCTTACCGGGATTTGAACCCAGGACCCAGGAAGTATGTATTTATCTATAGCAGCAGGGAGGTAACAGTTCCAAAGGGGCTAAGGGTTAATTATTTTTAATTATTATTTATATATATTTTTAGTTGCTGTTGATTTCCGTTTCGTCCACTTTCATAACTAAGATTTCATAACTGGTTATGAATAAGGATTTTTATTCACTGTTTCATAACCAGTTATTAAACAAGACTTTTTTTCCATTTTCATAACCAGAACCTAGATACCAGTCTTATTTCAAATCAATTGGACAGTGTCGACGGAGCTCCGCTCACGCGGAGCTCCTATTTCTCGGTGACTTGGCCCTCCGGGCCTACTGCAAAGCTAACATAACCTAAACCTACCTAATTTCTGATTATGAAAATGGAAAAAAAAAGTCTTGTTTAATTACTGGTTATGAAACAGTGAATAAAAATCCTTATTCATAACCAGTTATGAAATCTTAGTTGTGAAAGTGGACTCAACCGATATTTTTACTGAAGTCGGTTTTTCTTTATTAATAATTTAGTTTAATTAATACTCTTCAGTTTTAATTAATCACAACGTTTACGTAGGTAGGTACTTTTTTTTGATATTCTGCAATATAATAATCCAGCAAAAGTGCAGCAGTTCGGAATAGGTTTTTTATATGTAGAATTCGTTTTGAAATCAAATATTAATTCCAGAGAGCGTGATCGCCGTGACAGCGACGTGTGACGGACAGAAACGCGCCGGACACGTGACGGTGGAGCATTGCCCGTCCAACTCGGGCTGTCGCGTGCTGTTGAGGCTGGACAGCGACCAGTTCGCCGTCACCGACAACTGTACTGTCACGTTCGAGGTTAGTAATCAACAGTGATCGAATTTCACGGTGCAACACTGCCGGATATAGAATAGAAATCTTAATATGGATATTACCAAAATCCCGGGATCTGGTTCGAAAAGAAAATACAGACGTCATACATACATATACTCACGCCTTCATTCCCAGAGTAGGGTAGGCAGAGCTACAGAATTACCAGCAACTCTAAAAGTTTGTTGATGATTCTGAAACCACATTTTACACAAAATGAAAATGCAATTGTTGATATATTTATAAATAGGCTAGGATTTTAGACGTGTAAAGAAATCGATTGAAAATAGAAAATATTGCGAAAATAATTGTATGCTATTTCAATTTCATACAAACTAATAAAATATAATATCTGTGTGTGTGGTAACTTATTATGCCTACCGTATTATATCTTCTATTTATATTCACTAAATACTAATTGGCGGATCAGTTTTAAATAGAGTTATATAAAAATAATACATTTCGTACAGTGAAAATATTTATTCCAAACCCGAACGTTAAAATGTTAAAGAAATCACATCACTCCCGGCATCCCAGGACATATCTGTATTAGCATACCGATCACTGGTAATCAACCCCCGTAGAAAAAAGAAGGGGCGTTATAAATTTAACGTATGAACAATTGAACAGTATTCCCAGCATCTTAATAGCTTTTGGCTGGCTATAGCTAACACGCTTGCACTTACAACTGACAGTATATTTTGTCACTCGAGTGTCATAGAAAAACGAAGTGTCGATAGCTATAAGAAAAATAGTAGCACTGTATAAGTATCTGTGTATTCAAGCAGCTACCCTTTCGAATTCGAATGAAAAGGGATAGAGTATATATGCGTGAGAACGTGAGATGGAGATGCCCCAGCCCAGAGATATAGATAGAGATACTCGTAGGTAGTGGTTAGGTGTGAAGTACCGTCTCGCTCAACTAAGCACGCCAAGCTTCCTAGAAACCAATTTGGCTTAGTCTCCCAACATAATTTATAATTGTGGTTTTACAGGGTAACGGTAGCCAGGGTGTGTGGCTGGACTATCTCCTGGTCATCCAATCCTCGGACTACGCAGACACGGTGCTGAAGGAAGCGAACATGCTGGACTACACGAGGGAGTTCATCAGCAAATGCGCCAGCAACAATTATTTCGTCGATCATAGTGTTACAGGTGAGTTATTTTCAATCCGTACTCCCTCCCTCCCTGTTCTGTCCCTGTTCGCGGTCCCTACGAGCTCATCAAATGCCAAACATACAATAAAAGCTTGGTCTCGGTTGACATAACTAAACACGTCAAATTCAAAGATAGAATTAGACTCTTAACAAAGTAAATGAGACTGTGAAAATGTATACAGGGTGTAAGGGACGGCTCACCGAAAACTGAAACCATAGCTTCAGACCATTGTTCTGAACTGAAATCCAGTGGAATTTTTCCCGGGAAAACGAAAATATTCTCGTTTTTTTTTCCATGTTTTTGCGTGGTAATCTACGCGGATGAAGTCGTGCGCTAAAGATAGTATTCAATATAAACTTTTCGTGTATATCATATATCATATATATGCGGGCCAGCCCCAGCCACTTGTTGCGGTCGATTGCGGAGAGGCCGGATTGTCCGTATTTGCGGCGTTGCGACGCACTACATGCCCCTTGCAGTGCTCACATTAGGAAATATTAAGTTAAATTATATTAAATTGTAAATTGTATGTACTAATTATAGCTTTTAAGTATGTGTATACTAACAATAATATGAGTCTTGTTACTTGAAATAAATGAATTATTATTATATTATTATTATTATTATTATATCCCTATTTCAAATTTCTCTGTGCAATATGCTGCCGCGCTAGCGATATCAGCAGTAAGTAACTATGGAAACCATACATACTGCCAATATCACTACAGCGGCAGTATTTTAGTTTATTATCCACCGGATACTGCTTGTGTATTTCGCCGGTGAGAAAACCGCGTAACTAACAAATTTATGATAGACCAAAATAAACCTTACTGTCTCATCAAAAAGGTGCATTTTACTCCTTATTAAAAATGTTACTTAAGCGGTTTTGCAGTTTAATCGACGATTTGTTGGTTACATACCTTCACGCATTCATCCCAGAGTGGGGTAGGCAGCGCTACAGAATTACCAACAAGTCTTACAACTTGTTGTTAATTCTATAACCACATTTTGCACAAAAAGGCTAAGATGTTTACGATGTGTATATTAGTGACAGGTTGCAAGCCCATCGCCTAACAATACTACCTACCATGTGATTTGTTACCATGTGATATGTTTGAACAAAATGATTCTTACTATTAAATCCTCCCCAGGGTTCTGCCGTGACGCAGTGTTCTCCATCACAGCTGATTACAACAGCGGCACTCTGAGCTGCGCGTGCGACGTGGAAGGCTCCACCGATCTGGAGTGCGAGACGTTTGGCGGCCAGTGCAAGTGCAGGGAGAACGTCATTGGTAAGTGTTGTAACGGAATTGACGGGAGGAAATTTTGAAAAGGTTTGAAATGACGAACGTGCATCGCTCAGATCGGGGAGGTATGAAGAATGGGCCAGGTCAGGGGACTCTAAACCGACGCACGTGTATGAAGATTCTGATGAGTAGGGTTAGGATTTTGGTGGCATATCGTGGTTTTAGAATCCGTGGAGTCGCTATTACCTAATTATTATTATGACATGACACTTTGATTTTGACCTTCAGTATGGTCATGTTTCAAAATGAACTAAATACGTTTTTAGTTCGGTTATTCAATACCGACTCATATTTGCTTGTTTGTGACGCTTTTCCCAGCAGAGATATCCTCCATACCAAAATCCATTTAAATTGTATTAGCGGTTTGATTAAAAAAATAATTTCGAATTATTAAAATGCTGAAGGTCAAAATCAAAGTGGTATGTATTACAATAAATAGGCAATAGCGACTCCATGGATTCTAGAACCACGATTTGTCACCAAAAGTCCTAACTCTACTGATGAGTGTAGAGGAAGAGAGAGAAGTTTCTCTGGATCGTAATTGGTAAGTGTTCCAACGGAACTGACGGGAGGATTTTTTTGAAAAGGTTTGTAATGACGAACGTTACTTGATTACATCGGGGACGTATGAAGAATGGGCCAGGTCAGGGTACTCTAAACCGACGCACGTGTATGAAGATCAGAGAGATCAAACGTCAATAGAGTTGGAATGTTACATTTTATCGACTTTTCAAGCTATCGATAAATTTATTCTCCTTCTATATTACTGACATTCACCGCTTTGATCATTGAGTTGTATCGCCATTAAAATTAAATCGCATGGCAATTAACTGGCATTTCTGCCACTAGTATTTTTGCAACTAATTCACGTATGTGAAAAATGGTTTATCCAAAACGGAAAACCATAAATAAATGGAGGAAGAAGTATCCTTTTCTTAGAACGAAAATAATTCAAAATTATACTGCAGTGATTTAATGCAAGGTTCGTTATTTGATTATATTTCTAGTTTACTGCAACATCCCATGGAAGAGAATTAACAATCTACAATTCCGTATTTTTTTTTAAATCATATTTGTTGTTCCCATTCATCACTTGAAGTGTATTTTTTTAATCATACATACATACATACATTACCTTCACGCCTGTAATCCCAGAGTGGGCTAGGCAGAGCTACAGAATTACAACTTTAAAAAGTTGTTGATAATTCAGTAACCACAATTTGCACAAATAGGCTAAGATGTTTACAAGCATATTAGTGACAGGTTGCAAGCCCATCGCCTAATAGTACTACAAGCCTATATTTTCTTAGCCTTAGCCTATATTTTCTTTATTATTAATCAATAATAAAGATACGCTTAGTAAATATGACTTATCGATATTCGATAAAATTCAAAGTACAAACTATTGACGTTTGATTTTTGCTAAGAAAATTCCGCCCTCTGATGAAGATACTTGAGTATGGAGGAAGAGAGGGAAGTTTGTTTGGATCGTGCCAAGTGGAAGGAAGTGGTATCTGCCTACCTACGGGAAAGAGCCGTGATTGTATGTACGTATGTGTGTGTTCTGAAATCATTCAGAGGTTTGTCTTAAACGCATATAGTTAGATGTTTTCGCTTCAACTTTGCGGTGTCCATCGCAACATCGGCAATACGAGTCTTGGAACGCAGCTCTCTGTTTCTAACTCTATCGATTCTTCTGCGCTCCTGCTCTTTGGCAAACCTCGAGTCTGGATTCCTGAGCCTCATTAAAGGTGGTATTTCAAATTCAATACCCAAAGCAGATTCAACCATCTTCTGTTAGTAATAAGGTTGTATTTACCACGGGAGTTAGTCTTAGTTACCGCCATTTGTCTTAATAAGGCAGCGTAGGTTCGAATAGGCACATGTCGGATAATTGGTTTAACTACTATATACTTATTTAACTATGTTTTTTCCCATAGGACGCACTTGCAGCGCTTGTAAGACAGGATACTACGGGTTCCCGAACTGTAAGCCGTGTCACTGCCCCGTGACGGCGATTTGCGACGACAATGGTGAGTTTTCAGTGAAAACACTGAATTTTTAATGAGATGAAGCTGACTGAATCGTCTTCTATCTGTTGTGTGTTGTGTGTCGTCGTATTTCTGTGAGCTGTTCTATCACCCCCTTAAAGCTTTGCACCTAGCTACCAGATACCCACATAGTAACTAAAATCTTAAAAATTAATCGAAATTCTATTGAGATACAATTGATTTTGCAATCAATGTGTTTTAGTGCTATTTATAGATTTCATTCCTAGTCATATCAGTTATACTTAGTAGGATTTCTTAATAATTTCCAACTTTAATCCTTGTACCACTTTTCTCTCAGTGAAAAGGTAAGTTTTTACCTTTATATTCACACATTTATACTAAAACTATTTATCAATAATCTATTTTAGTGGTAATCTTGCAATCTACACATATGTATACGGGGAGTGTTCGTAATAGTCCGAAAAAATATTTCAAGGTGACATTAATAGGACAGAACAAGTCTGTAGACAGCTAGTAACATTTATTTTTATTTTTCCCCAGGAATGTGCATCTGCCCTAAGAACGTCGAGGGAGAGAACTGCAACCAGTGCAAGCCTCTGACGTTCAACTTCGATGTGCAGCGCGGATGCGACGACTGCAGTTGCAACCCTCTGGGGGTGGTCGACGGGCAGCTGCAATGTGAAATGGACAGCGGGAACTGCCCGTGAGTGTGGATGATGTCCTTTATTTTTGTTACCTACATTCATATCATCACTCTCTCGAACCCAAATTACGCTCGACCGTTACCGTTTTAACTGTATAACTAAATTAGAAATACGTTAAAGAAAACGAGTCTTGTATGAAGACATACACACACACATACATGACCTCCCGAGTCCCCAGGTTTTCACTTGAGGACATAATAGGCAACAATAACCAACACAAGGACATAACAGGCCAAACATAAAAGGCACCCTGTAGTTAAATTCAACAAGGTTGAAATTACAATGTTACTAAAATAGGTATTGGATCTTAAGAGGTTAAACTCACGCTTTCATTTCCAGAGTGGGGTAGGCGGAGCTACAGAATTACAAGCCACTAATACTTGTTATTGTTGTATGAGGAACCCCTTTACTATTTCGCTTTATTTAAAAATATATTTTTTTTGTTAACCCGCAGTTTTGACTCACACACACACACACACACACACACACACACACACCGTGACGCCTTCATCCCAGAGTGGGGCAGGCTACAGAATTACCAACAACTCTAACAACTTGTTGTTTAATCTATGACCACATTTTGCACAAACACAAGTAATTAAATAACACATATTTTGGAATAATAAACAACCCGCTATCTCTTACGGTTCAAAAGCTACAGGTCGTTAAAGTTATAAAGGACAGACTTACAAAAGGCAAAAGCAACTTTCCCATTAAATGAACTAGATGTCGCTACCGGTTCTCAATTGCGAACCTTTAAGTGCTTTTATTTGTGAATTTTCTTAGATATCTACATTGTTATTAAAAGATTTATCATAGTGCAAGGATAACACAAGCCGAGAGAACCGTTGTATAGTTCACGTGATGGTAGCTAAGATAAATGTAGCTCTATTAATACTGGAGACCGAGCGTTGGGATAGAAAACCATTATTGGCGGCAGTGAATACATTTAATATAACACCCATCCTCTCGCGTGAGCTGCTAGAAGGCGTTAAAACATTTAAAATTGGCTTGCTAATAGTAATAATATAAAATTATTAGGCCGGCTATTGCTTAGCTGCGCCATCTATTATTTCTGGGACCAAACAGTCAAGAAAATGGCGACAGTTTGAGAGGGTCCGCGGCCATAACGAGGTTTCAGAAAGCGGCTGCTAGGGGTCGCAACGACCCTTTATTTTAGGGTGCTAAGTCTTAATAAGACTCCGTCAAAATTAAATTTTTGGGACCAGCTTTTGTTGCCGACTGTAATTTTTATTCAGATAAAGAATAGGAAGAAGAAAGATATAAAACCACCAATTTAATGACGTTTCCTTTCAAAGATAATGTATTTTAAACAGCCGATTGTAATGAAACATAGGTAACTTGAAAAAAACCGTGTTAATATGGGTTCGTCCGTTTGGAAGATACCACAGACATATAGAGATATACACAGACACTCAAACAGATACACACCTTGAACTTTAAACACCGGTCAAGTGGGAGTCGGACTCACGCACCGAGTGTTCTATACTGCTACACTAGGTATGAATGAACGACGACGACGACGGCGGCGTCGTTGATCCGCCACCTTCCCGAACACATGGTTGAGGGAGGCGATGGCTGAGATACGCGTCATACTCGTGAACGGGTGCTGTCTGTGGAGTCCGGTCTTTTCACGATTGCAAGGACCTATTTTCCAATTTAATTATTTTAATTATCGTTCCTGACGTAGAGACCTCGTCATGTTGTTCTCCTAGTAATTTTACTTTTTATTTTTATTTTTACCTTACATTTGTAATGATTTTAATTGTGTTAGTTTAAAAAAAAAAAAAAACTATTTTACCTTATAATGTAACTTACTTTTAAGTATTATTGTATTTAATAATTGAAAAAATGACCTTCTGCTGGAGTTTCTTGCGGCGCCGGCGCTTCTTCTCCGCAATGATGGTCTTGTCCGAACCGCTAGTAGATTCACCCCCATGTTACTGACGTGTAAAAGAGCCCTCATGTGGCCAAATTACTGAATAAATATTTTGAATTTTGAATTTTGAATGAATGAATGATATTTATCATCCAAAGTAAGTTCCAGTTTACATTGCATATTATGTCAAAAGTACAAGAAATTACATTGGAATCGTCAAAAATATACTTACACAAAATTAAAAATAATCAAAATAACAATAACAATACTAACTAAGGAGTTATCACCTTTATGGATCCTCTTAAAAATAGCATGAGACCAAATTTTTTTTTTTAAATAAATAACTTAATAAATAAGTCAAAACATCAGAAATAATAATAACAATAACACATATTAAATAAAAACATTTCAAATAATTTATTTACCCTCAAATTAAAAATTAAATGCATGTCAGCCGAAAGACGTCCACTGCTGGACATAGGCCTCCCCCAATTGGGGGGGAAAATGCCATAGTCGCCACGCTTTGCAGGCGGGTTGGCGACCGCAGTAATACCATGTGGTCCGCGGAGGACGCTGCTGCCCATCCTCCGGTTTATCCCTTAGTCGCCTCTTACGACACCCACGGGAAGAGATGGGGTGGTGCTATTCTCGGCCGGCACCAACAGGGCATAAAAAATAAAAAATAAATACAAATAAGTAAATTATAAATTAAGTAAATTGCATTTCGGTTTCAATTCGATTTCGACTCGAATCTGCACGAGCACAAATCATCTTGATCTTGATTTACCGTCTTTACCAGTGCGATACAAAAAAAAATACATACATACATACATACCTTCACGCCTGTAATCCCAGAGTGGGCTAGGCAGAGCTACAGAATTACAACTTTAAAAAGTGGTTGATAATTCAGTACCTAACCACAATTTGCTCAAATAGGCTAAGATGTTTACCAGCATATAAAAATACATACATACATACATACCTTCACGCCTGTAATCCCAGAGTGGGGTAGACAGAGCTACAGAATTACCTACAACTTTAAAAACTTGGTGATAATTCTGTAACCACATTTTGCACAAATAGGCTAAAATGTTTACCAGCGTATTAGTGACAGGTTGCAAGCCCATCGCCTAACAGTACTACAAGCCTTTATTCCCTTAGTCGCCTCTTACGACTTCCACGGGAAGACATGGAGTGGCACTAGTCTAAGCCGGCAACCACACGGGAAACCACAGCACATATAATTTAATGAGTGTTTAATAAAAAAATGTCGTCACCGTAGACTTAACAACCAATAAGACGACGCGCTGGCCTAGTTGGTAGTGACCCTGCTCACGAAGCACGCGGTCCTGGGTTCAAATCCCGGTAAGGGCAAAAAAATGTGTGATGAGCGCGAATATTTGTTTCTGAGTCATGGGTGTTTTCTGTGTATTTAAGTATATATTTCTCTATATAAGTATTTATATCGTTGTCTAGAATCCATAGTACAAGCCTAGAGCTTAGTTTGGGGCTAGGTGAAATGGTGTGCGTTGTCACCGGATATAAAAAAAAGTGACAGGTAGCAAGCCCATTGCTTAACAGCACTACAAGCCTTTATTCCCTTAGTCGCCTCTTACGACATCCACAGGAAGACATGGAGTGGCACTATTCCAAGCCAAGCGGGAAACCACAGCACGTATATGTTAATGAGTGTGTAATAAAAAAATGTCGTCACCGTAGACTTAAGAACCAATTGTATTTCCAGGTGCAAAGAGAACGTCATTGGCCGCGTATGCGATCGCTGCGTGCCTGGGCACTACTCGTTCCCGTACTGCGTTTTGTGTTCGTGCTCGCTAGAGGGCACTACCGACGCCGTGTGCGATCAGACCACCGCGCAATGTTACTGCAAACGCCACGTTCGGTCCCAGGTAAACCCCGTTACAAAGTTACAATCGCAGCCGAGAACACGCGTCGAATTTCGAATTTTACATGATATTTTTATAGATATACATACATACCATTAGACAACGCGACGCGCTGGCCTCGTTGGTAGTGACCCTGCCTACGAAGCTAGCGGTCCTGGGTATAAATCCCGGTAAGGGCAGATATTTGTGTGATGAGCGCGAATATTTGTTCCTGAGTCATGGATGTTTTCTATGTATTTAAGTATATATTTCTCTATATAAGTATTTATATCGTTGTCTAGTACCCATAGTACAAGCCTAGAGCTAAGTTTGGGACTAGGTCAATTGGTGTGACATAGTCCCCAGATATTTATTATTTATTATTATTATACCTTCACGCCTGTAAACCCAGAGTGAGGTAGGCAGAGCCACAGAATTACCTACAACTTTAAAACTTGTTGCTAATTTAGTAACCACATTTTGCACAAATATAGGTTAATTATTTATTTATTTATTTTATGGCATAGGAAGGCAATCGAGCACACAGTCCACCTGATGGTAAGTGGAAACTGTGACCCATAGACATTCGCATTCACAAGACTGCAAATGCACTGCCAACCCTGAGGACTAAGATGGAATGCCTCTATGCTAGTCATTTCACCGGCTGTCTTATCCCCAAACCGGAACACAACAATGCGAACACTGCTGCTTGGCGGTAGGTTAATGGATAAGATGGTGGTACCAACCCGGACGGACCCTGCACTCAGGTGGCCTGTGTGCGTATTCACATAACATCTTAAATACTTTGTATCTCAATGCGCAGTTATGAATAGACCCCGTTATCAATTGCTCAGTTTGGGATCAAACGTCACAATAGGGTAGTCTGGGAACTAAATGGAACGGTGTTCATTAACAATATATAGATTAAACTATAATAAAAAATTACTTACAAGCCAATTGTCAAATGATTAAACCCCGTCATCTAACGCTCAGTTTGGGGGCGAGTGATGGGGCAGTTTTGATAATCTGAATCGATAAAAAATGAAGTTGATTTACTCACTCAATAACATATCAAAAGATCTGATTCATTCTTGACAGAGCTCTGCTCTAATGATTTTTTTAAATTATTATGAAATTAAAGATTTTGTATTTTTTTTTTATTGTATGTTTCATAATAAATTATCAATATTTTTTCTAATATTGATAATTTATTATGAATAATAAAAGCTGATTTATGTAACAAACTGTTGAATAAAAAAACGAATAGCTATAAAAATAGCCAAGATATAAGTCAACAAAGATTTGTTCCTAATTATTTCTAGCAAAACACAATTTAATAAGAGTTACATGGCCAGCATGTAACATGACGTCACAGTGCACATCGGATCTCTGTCTTATCTCTGTCTAATTATAATGCGATTTAAAAAATCCATGCGTATGCCCTATTGTGGCATACAATTTTCAAACATTGACGACACTCTAGTTTGTTATTCATAAAACATTTGTTTTTCCAGTCCTGCGACGTTTGTAAGGAGGAGTACTTCAACCTGCAGGCGAGCAACCCCGACGGCTGCACCAAGTGCTACTGCTTCGGGAAAACAACTCGGTGCTCCAGCGCTCAACTTAATTGGGAACATGTAATCTATTTAAATAATAAAAATGAACCCCTATTCCTCCTGGTCACGCAACTTGAGAAAGGCTTAACCGATTTGGCTGATTTATTTTTTGTTGTGTTTGTCATTGTCAGGGCTAGGTTTGTATGAAAGAAAATAATTGAATTTACACCGAAAAAGTCAGATATTTGCAGCGGAGCGATAGATTATTAATAAATAATAATTTATGTACTCGTCAAGTTCATAAATATGTGTACACACGCTTTAGTACCGTGTCTATTTAATGTCATGATTCAACTGCCATATATGAATAGTCCCAGTGATTAAAGTGTTGAATAGATTCCCTGGTTCATTGCTATACTTCTTTTTTCAAATTACTTTTCTTCCCTAGGGTTGACATGTGCCACTTTCAACCCGCTTCTAAGATAAACATTGGCCTACTTTCAGAGTATTAGACATGAAAATAAGCACGTACAGTTAATGTTTATATGAGCTGTCACAATCTTCCTAGCCTTCTTGCCGCGGTAATAGAATATATGTATTTAAGTACATATTTATTTCTCTATATAAGTATTTCTAACGTTGTCTAGTACCCATAGTACAAGCCTAGAGCTTCGTTTGGGACTAGGTCAATTTGTATGAGACCATCTTTTGATATATATATTTATCTCCTTTTCTCCACAGATAAACGGCATGTCCGACTGGTTCCTCGCTAACATCGAAGCCAACCGGACCCTGAATGTGTTCCCCCACACCTCCCCCCCGAGCCAGGTCAACGACTCCATCATCGGCGTGGAGCTCAGCTATGACAGAGAACATCAGAAGGTCGTGTACTTTGGCGCGCCAGATTACTACCTAGGTGAGTCCTGCTCTAACGCATGGTTGAGGGAGGCGATTAAAAAGATAGAGATAAAAGATGTTTATTCAGTAAGTAGCGACCTACTTACTGAATACTTCGTTTGCGGGTTAAAAAGAGTATTCATTGAAAGGCAACAACTTCGCTGTGCTCCTGGCATTGCTGATGTTTATGGGCGACCCCGTGCTTGCTGAATCCGGCACTGACGATGTTCTATACAAATTATAATATTGATTAGAAGATAAAGATAAAGACATTTATTCAGTAGGTAGGCCGCACGGGCACTTTTACACGTCAAAAATCTACCAGCGCTTCGCAAGAGACCACTGCTGAGAAGAAACGCCGCAAGAAACGCAACAGTCAGTCGTTTTTTAAATATTGCTTATGATATTATACAATAATAAACTTAACCTAGCATTATATAAAACAATGAAACTCACAAAAAAAACAAAAAAATAATATATTCATGCGTAGTTGAGCAGGAAAATGTGTCAAAACTCAGAATTGTCACAAAACTAATAAGTAATAGTAATAAAAAAAATAGAAATTATACAAGTTATACTTACCTATGACGGTGCAAGACAACCTGCATAAAAAGTTTCGATACATTCTCCTACAGAAACCGTGTCCCCTAGACAATATACAATGATTACATATTTTTTTATGACTAATTTATTATTAAGTTATTTAGGTGTTTGGTTTAGGCCAAGCATTTTTATCTGTTAGTCATTGCTTTGAAAAAACTTCGTATCTCGTATTTCGTGAAGTACGATTTTATACCTAAACAAGAAGGGAATAAAGTTTACAATAGTACATCTCGAAACATCATATATTATATTTTATATGTAGGTACCTAAGTTAATATTTACTTTGAGAACCTACTGGTTTATTCGTTCAGTATTTTTTTCATTATTAATATTATCATATTTATCATCTGTTTTTTGATATTTTTTGTGCAAACTTGTATGTGTCCAAGTTGGACAGTCCAACCCTATGCATTGTCCTAACTCATTATCTTCAGGGTTAGCTGGAAAAGATCCCATTTAGGGTGGCGCTTTTGTACATTACTTTAATATTTATATTTTTGTGCAATAAAGAGTTTACATACATACATACGAGTTTTTTCTAAAGTAGTAACGATAGTCCTCGACCCTATAGCTAAGATGACGATGGCTAAGATACGCGTCACACTCGTGAACGGGTGCAGTTGTGCATAAAGCCATCCCTGTTCATTATTTGTTGAACGTGGGAGAGGGCATAGGTATATGCTGCGCCCTATTAATTATTTTTCTCAAAAATGACCGGAAAAGTTGACATTACTAACTCCATACTGAGACGCGAAGTACATAGTTTACAGACAGTTCCCAAATAAAAAAAATACATTGCGTGCTCGCTACACAACAGTTTGTAAAATAAGTGAAAACGGCCATAATAAAATGAGGGCACAAGTCTTATACATCCATATTTTATTCGAAACGTAACTTTTTTATCTGTGTCTGGAATAGCTTGATTTCTTTTTTCTAAAAAAATCTTGCGTTTCTCCTTGTCATAAACATAAAGGCGGTAAAGAGTGATGTTATTTCGGGTGAAGTTTCTGTTTATATGCGATTTGTATCTTGCGATTTTTGAGAAAAGCACTATATATGCCTCGGCAGGAACGGCAATTGACAACATTAAAAAAAAAAAAGCATTATTGTTTTTTCGCGTTTATAATAGCTGGTTAAAAATTAGACTACCCATATTTCTTGGTTTTTCTTTATTTAACTGAAATTCGTCGTTAATAATTTATTAAAGAAATAGTCATTAAAAAGACCGTATATACAAAGTTAGGAATACTGATGTCGTGATCTTACCCTGATATAAAATAAAAAAAGTAACTGTATACAGAAACAGAACTGACTGTCATGTCCATGGATCGGAAATTCGGATCGATATTTACCTAAAGTTGGCAAAATCCCGGAAAAAGATAGGCAAACATGGCGTCGGCTTCTTAAAAATATTATTTTAATAATTTAAGTTCTGGGATTTTGGGATTCTACAAAACGTTAATATAATAATTACTTTACATGTAGGATAAAACGTTCTGTTTTGCTCCTATAAATTCGTTAGGTTAATAAGTTACAGGTAAATTAAATAACATTTGGTTATATGTATACATGGAAAATAACTTCAAACAGTTAATATAAATAAATAATTATGAATTAATGCCGGTGTAATTTATTTATTTTGAAATCCCGGAAATTTTATATGAATATTATGATTGAGTCCACCTCCATACAACTGAACAACAAAGCCGGGGCTAAAGTATAGGTAAATATCGATCCGAATTTCCGATCCCTGGTCATGTCATGTCACTCACTTGTCAATCATCCGCTGCCGTTCCGTCACAAATTTGTTATTTTGCGTAATTTAATTAATTACATAATTTGTAGACGCCATTAAAATATAATAAACTATTTTGCGTGGAATCGAAAGCGTGTCGTTAGAATCAAGTACTCCGTCAGACAGATAAAAAATTAACATGACAGTTGTATATTTTTTTCAATTCTTTTGGTAATAAATGGACTAAGGGCGCTATAAGTGTATTCCTAACATTCACAATCCAACTTTTTTTACTGTTTTTCCTAAATGTAAAATGTAGAAACGGTATTTTATTTTACTACCTTAGCACATAATGAATTGTTGTCAATTGCAGGCCTCGTATTTTTGTATTGTATTTTAAACCAATACTCGGCCCGCAATTGCCTGCTTCACTGCCCAGGCAATAATGTACTATTAAAATTGGACTAAACAAAGCATTTTTCTCCAGGCAAACGTCTGAACTCGTATGGCGGGTTCCTTACGTATTCAATATTCTACGTCGCTCGAGACACTGGCCATGCTATATCCGCTGCTGACGTCATCATCGGAGGACCCAACGGCTACATATACCATAACAGCATAGGTACGTATATGTCTTTAGATACACCTTAATATGCAATGAAGTGTGTTACATCGAAAGACATGTAATAAAGTGCGTGGCATGTGGTATCTACTGCTTAAAAAAGGATGACTGTATACACTGAAAAGAGAGCGATAACAAATAAAAAAATCATAAAGTATATCTCAGGAGTGATACCAAATAGGTATAGAGTATTTTTTTTACTTGTGGGAGGACCTTGTGCAGGGTCCGTCCGGGTTGGTACCACCGTCTTATCCATTAACCTACCGCCAAGCAGCAGTGTTTGCATTGATGTGTTCCGGTTTGGCGATAAGACAGCCGGTGAAATGACTAGCATAGAGGCATTCCATCTTAGTACTCAGGGTTGGCAGTGCATTTGCGGTCTTGTGTATGCGAATGTCTATGGGTCACAGTTTCCACTTACCATCAGGTGGCCTGTGTGCTCGTTAGCCTTCCTACGCTATATAAAAAAACAAGCCTGTTTTGGTGTCCCACTGCTGGGAAAAAGCCTCCCCTCTCTTTCGCCACTCGTCCCTATCCAGAGCGCATTCCTGCCAATCCCTCGCCAAACGACCCTAGGTCATCTCTCCATCTCCTTCTGGGTCTACCTCTGCTACGATGTCCATCGCGTGGCAGCCACGTATTTGGAGTCAATTCCTTGTTTTTTAATAATTCAATTTTCGCTTCAGAAACACCGCCATCGCAAACGACGTGGTTACACCAAGTGCAACTGACGGAAGACCAGTTCACGAACCTCGACGGCACCGCCGTGACCAGGGACCAGTTCATGAACACCCTGGTGGCAGTCAGCAGCCTCTACATCCGGGCTACGTTTGAAGACGAGTCTGTCACCACCAGGTAGGCACGAAAGTATTAAGACCTGTTGCCCCACAGCTCGATAGGTGGCGAGTACAAATTACATTCGTAAATATTAGTGTGGTGTATAAGTTGGTTCCAGTTTAAATGACGAAAAGCACTTAAAACCAACCATTACCAACATCTATTCTGCAATTGTTACCTTCAAGTAGGGTTGTTAAACAATTACGCAGGTGTGTCGGTACGGCCAAAGTATACTGTGAACAAACAATCATGAGAGTTTTGATGTTGCCGGTATTTTACTTAATAATTGTAAATATTGATAAATGTTTCTAAAATAATAATGAAATACTGTGTCAATATCACTTTGTACAATTTAAGAATAGTATTAAAAATACATTTTTACCTGAATGTTAACCGCACTGTACTTAATTGTATTTAGAAAACAAAACACCTACTTAAATGTCCGGTTCAGGTAAAACCCAATGATCAAGAAGGGTTGAGCTACTCCAAGGCACGTGCCACACTTCGGTCGTCCCTTTGTCATCTTTTCCTTTCATATTTAGCAACAAAAGAAGTTGTAAAATCCTGCGTTAAGTGCATTTTCGTCATTTAAACTGGGACCAACTATAATGCTGACAAATATATCGCACTGCTAGATCAAGACTGTATCAACTCAAAATCATTGCTAGTTTTGTTTCAAGCTCATAGGCGTTGTATTAAAGTCGATTTTCAAATACAGTTGTATTTTGAGTTACTACACTTTTGATCTAGCAGTGCGATATCCTAAAATTAAGTCTATGTCGTGTCGTTTTACAGCTTTTTAATGTATAATATAAAAACATTAAGGTTATCTTGCTACTGAAAGCCAAAGAACTAAAGTACAGTAGAAACTAAAAATGTTAATAACTCACCACGTGCAGCAATTTGACTTTGTTGGTCCGCAAGGCTGAATAAACATCACACACACACACACACACACACGACGCGCACTGTTGCCTCACCGCTCGGTAGATGGCGCTGGGTGTAGATTAGAAGTCGCAATCGAATGGTCCCCCGAAATTGTATAAAGCGTGATCCTTACTTATAGGGAACTGCAGCTTAGAGGTTATAGGAAGTTGCTATTACTCTCCCATAACCTCTATGCTGAAAGCATAAAACTTGTATTCAACTCGGTCATCCCGTCCTTTGGTATTAAGGATGGGTATGATTATGATTCGGAGTTGTCGACGTTAGAGGCAGTTATGGTCATTGTACGTGACGTCAATGACCAACCCAACTGCCCTTATCGTCCGCAACTAAAGTATCCTGTATACAGGGTACCTCAGGTACCTCTAAATATTTAGAGGTTCAAAATCTACCTGTATTAAAACGAGACGAGTGTTTGTTCCATTTTTTTTAGATAATCGAACCTTACAAAAAAGTTATATTACGTTACGATATTTAGCGTCCTCATTCATCTGTTTCAATTTTTACCTAGTCCGTCGGTCTGTCAAGACCCTTTATCTCACTAATGGCTGAAGCGATCAGGCCGAAATCAACAATACATACAGTATTTAATGACCGTCACAAGGCCTCATTATTATAATTTTGAACCTTGGAACTATTTATTCAAGGAGCAAAAATAATGAGCCCGAAAATAATAAAATCGCCCCCACTTATCATGAGAGATATCATTTAAAAGTTATCAAATTACACGGCATAATCATAACTTTTTAGATTTTTTTATTTTTTATTTAAATTTCGGTAAACTCAACTATCGATGCTTTTCCCATATACTAGTGATCGCCCCCAGCATTTATTGTGTGTATTTTTTTATTTTGTTTAGTCTCGCACACAAACACAGAAATTGAAAAGTCTATTACCCAGTCGAGACGGAGAAAATTAACGCCCGAAAATTTGGAACAAATTCTGATCGTTTACTTTAACGTAAATGGGACAGTAATTCTGAAATACACAATGAGGAAAAAAATATGATGATTATAAGTGAAGGTTCAAAAATCGTATTAAAATAAAATATAACCACAATTATTTTGCTAGTTGGTTTTATTTTCATAATTCCAATAAAAAATGCTTTTACAAAAAATACTTGGAGCGATCACTAGTATATGGGAAAAGTTTTGATAATTGAGTTTATCGGTACAGGCAACCTCTAGCTGTCATTTAATTTTGCCCCGTATATTCCTAGGTTGGTAAGAAACCTTTAACTTTCGTGTCAGTCAACTTCAAAGAAAATGGTGATCACTTCTTTCATGTCATATGAAGGGTCCACGGAAAGAACATGTCTAAAGTCTGTGATCGAATTCGTGATCAAAAATGTAAACATACTATTGTCAATGTCAAAGTGACATTCCAGGGGTATACAATCTTCTTTTACAAATGTTTTTTTTTTAATTTATGAAATTTAATCAGAAAATATAAATACCGATACCTACTTACATGCTTTTCAGTAAGATTTTTCAGAAAACTTTTGGACACCTAAAGATACTCTATTCATATGTAATGTAAAAAATTGTTTTATTCTCAGTCACTATTCTGCGTACCGTCAACGCAAAAATGCCAAGAACATCGGTAGATTTATTGATACAACCACCTAAATACCAATATTTTCTTTGAGGCCAATTTATGAAGAAATATTTGTAAGCTTTCATCACCATAAGTTTCTCACTAACGGACATAGCACTGTGTTGCCTTTTCTTCGACGGTGAGAGATTGTGCTTTTTATTTGAAGGGCCCGACTGAGCTTCCATAGTTCTTAATTTAACGACCGAAAGCAACGATACCAAAGGATAAACGAAAAGAACCAAATTCATTCGACAGATGTCAGAGAACCCATGCCCCGTATTGTATTACCTAACAGAACAATTATTATAATTACGAACCAAATGTTTAAAACTTCTAACCATTGCCAGAAACATAAATTAAAACTCCATAACTTTTAATCAAACAACATGAACACGGAATAAAAAAAAGTACATTTACTGTTTACTTGAGGGTAATATTTTTAACTCTTCACACAACATTATATTACCTTGATTATTATTATTTTTATTTTTATTTCAATGATTTTAAGCTAACCATCACTTGGATTTGTTTTTTTATGATGGCAATCCGTTTGTTTACACTTTTGATCTCGAATTCGATCACAGACTTTTTTTTGAAAATGAGTTTTTAATTTCAAAATGTAGAGGACGAAATGAACTATTAATTACCTACTACTCAGATTCAGATATAAATCTTCATAATATAACTTGTATCTTTTCACTCTTAGAAAAACCTCTACATGAAAATTACTTACAAAATGACATGGTTCCTAACTTTCAAATCGCGATATCTCAAAAAGTTACTAATGTGACTAGACATGTTCTTCCCTGGGACCCTTCATTTACCCTATATATTTGTACAAGAAAATACCATATTTTGATTTCAAGACAATTTAATACTTAAAAAACACAATAATATTAAAAAGAACGCCACCGGCTTCCGGCTTAATACGTACAGTCAACAGCATAAATAAGTGATCATTTATGTACCTTGTCGCTTTCAATGCTTTCACAATTTTGTTTAGCATTTCAAACACAACGTTAAAATGACAAGGTACATAAATGATTACTTATTTATGCTGTTGACTGTACACGCATAACTGACTACACATTTTTTTTTTATTATTATTGAATGGGAAGGCAAACGAGCACACAGGCCACCTGATGGTAAGTGGAAACTGTGACCTATAGACATTCGCATTCAGAAGACTGCAAATGCGTTGCCAACCCTGAGGACTAAGATGGAATGCCTCTATGCTAGTCATTTCACCGGCTGTCTTATCCCCAAACCGGAATACAAAAATGCGACCACTGCTGCTTGGCGGTAGGCTAATGGATAAGATGGTGGTACCAACCCGGACGGACCCTGCACAAGGTCAGGTGCACAAGTCAACACATCACAGTCACATTTTTATTACACGGCCAAAACTGCCGTACTACCAAACGGCTAACTGTATAGTAATAGTACATACATACATACATACATAAACTCACGCCTTCATTCCCAGAGTGGGGTAGGCAGAGCTAAAGAATTACCAACAAGTTTTAAAACTTCTTGATAATTCTGTAACCACATTTTGCACAAGTAGGCTAAGACGTTTCCCAGTGTAGTAATAGTATAAGCATTTTAAATGTAATATGGTTACTAATAGAGTACAGAATGCTTTGACTGCTGCATTGCAGCTGGCCGCCATCTTTGGTAAAACGAACACACCAACTGTGCCACCGACTTTGACTTTGTTTGTAACCACTGACAAGTGATATAAGTACGTCATATTTTTGTCGGACATTAAAACAAAAAACAAACAAAAAAAACTAATCTATTAAAAAACACATATAACAGAATGTATGTTTAGTATGAATTGAATATTCTGCCTAAACACTCTAAGCCTCTAAGAAGTTCTTCATTTATCTAGCACGAAGTTTTCGCTGGAAACGGTCTTCTTGTAAACTTGTCTTACACTGAGTAAACGCTTTCAGCCAACGTGTCAAATTTAATATAAAAAAAACAGTATTATATTTGTTTTCCATTTGTACTCATATTTAATTTAGATATATTTTTGCATGTTTTTGTACATATCAAATCAATCAAGAATGTCAAATGTCTAAAGTAGCATGAAAAGTGACTGTAGAGGTTGACGTTAGGATTGCGTAGCTAATCTGTTTAAATATGTACTACTGATCAAGTCAAGTAAGGAGGTAAGATTTTACCCATAAGGAAGAGCGGCTGCCTCTTAGCACAGTTACATTTTATACTTAAAAAGAAACTAAATAAATGATTTGATTTGATTTGATTTTGAAGATATTTGAAAAAAAAAATAACTTCTGTTATTCCCTATTCGTCATAATCTTTCACTACTGTCAAATCGTTTTTGCTCCCGCGATCACAATATACATTAATATAATCTATTGGCAGGCTTATCGACGTGTCGCTTGACATCGGCGTGGCTCAGTACGGGGAGTATGCCAACCGGGCCTCCTCCGTGGAGGAGTGCCAATGCCCCCCCGCCTACAAGGGGCTCTCCTGCGAGCAGTGCGCCTCGGGGCACTACCGGCTGAGCTCCGGGCCGCACGCGGGCTACTGCGTGCCCTGCGAGTGCAACGGGCACTCCAATGAGTGTGACGTCAACACCGGCGTGTGCTTGGTAATTGTTTTTTTTATCGCATAGGAAGGCAAACGAGCACATAGGCCACCTGATGGTAAGTGGAAACTGGAGTGGATATTCGCATTCACAAGACTGCAAATGCACTGCCAACCCTGAGGGCTAAGATGGAATGCCTCTGTGCTAGTCATTTCACCGGCTGTCTTATCCCCAAACCGGGACACAATGCAAACACTGCTGCTTGGCGGTAGGTTAACGGATAAGATGGTGGTACCAACCCGGACGGACCCTGCACAAGGTCCTCCCACAAGTAAGTGTTTCCATATAGAAAGAAAACGGGCCTCGTTTACGACATAAAACCACATTGCTTGTCCCGCCGGCCTATTGCCTAAAACTCGCTATCGCATACGACTTTAAAGTGGAACAATTGTTTTCATTTTGAAAGCAAACTCGCCTTCGTACTGTCAAATGAAAACGATTGCGAGTTAGATTCTAGCTGGTAAAAATCATATCGTCTTTGATCTGTTATCGTAATGTCATCGTTTTAATAGCTCTTAATTCCTTGACAGTAACGGCGGAGCTAAACACAATTCCATAGCAGGTCAGAGACGATTTTTACCGCCTACAATAGAGGCCAATGTTATAGTATTGGCAACGTTCTGATTATTACAGTTGTTATATCTCACGAACAAATAAAAAGCATCCGATACCGACGTACGTGCATGAAGAGATTGATGAATGTAGAGCAAGCGAAAGTTGTATGTTTAGGCCGGAGCACCTGGCGTTCCATAGTCTCTGCCTACCCCGTTGGGAGACAGGCGTGAAGTTATAATATGTATGTACTCGTATGTATATCTCACGAAAGCGTTGTCAATAAGTGCGTAGCTTTTCCCATAGTTTGGGTGTCTATACGTGTTACAAATACACATATGACAAACCCGCTTTCGTCAGGTTAAACAAGTATCATAACATGTTAAAAATAATATGGTTTAACAAATTAAATAAAATGCAAAATACACCTTAGCGAGCAAGTCAGTAAGGTACATTTTGCAACTTATTGAATTTGTTAGTTACGCCGCATTGCAATATCACCGACGAAATTTACGTTGCTAACGTGTCTAATTTCTAACGACTTGGAATGTATTAATTTTATATTTATTGTTATTAATTTTATATTTTTATTATCAAGGACTGCTTGGACAGCACCATGGGTGATCACTGCGAGATGTGTATCCCTGGCTACCACGGGGAGGCGACCAACGGCGGAGAGTGCCTCATCTGCGCATGCCCGATGCCTTACACGTCTAACAAGTGAGTTGAAAATTGTACCTCATTGCTTGCTTGCTAGGGTGTATTTTGCATCTTATCTAATTTGTTACTTACTCTGTATTGCAGTAACACTGACGATAAGGAGTGAGAAGTGTATGTCTATCACTCTGACCTTTTGAACGCCACAGTCGGCTCTGGCTGGCAACTAAAAGTCGTGCTACTAACGCCACCGTTCAGGATGATAAAAACAAAAAGCAACCTTTAAAAAACCAGACGGTTGTTGTTAACAAACTTTAAATCGTTATTAATCCTAATTTATCGTTAAAAATGAAAAATTATTAAAGAAACCTAAAGATGATTTTGAAATACCTATTAGATGATATCCCATTTATCATAGTACGATGACTTTTTTTTTACAATATGGCGTCTACGAGTACTGGCCGCCATATTTAATTATAATTACCGTCATATTTTTAGTGACACTCGCAAGAAGACAAATCGATTGCCATAAGAATCATCAAAATCGTTCAATGCGTTTAGTTTCTAGGAGCAACAAATTAACAAACATACATAATATAGGCTGATAAACAGATCACCCTCCACCTTCTTTTTTCTTTTTTTTATCAATTGAATTGTAATTTACATTGTATACCAAACATGTTTGGCGCGTGAGTGACTTTTGTTTATGTATGATGCATGGTGGGAAAGAGACCAATAGTCGGACAAATTCTGATTTACCTTCCTTATGGCAAAGAGCACACATGGGTACCAGTATATACAGGGTGTCTGGAAAACCTTCGGAGAAATTTGGGGGGGGAATAGTTCGCACGATTCTGATCACGGGGGTATGGTTCATTTTTGTTTGTTAATGTAAAAAAAAAAGAAGGATTAATTATATTCATTTTGTTACTTGATGTATCGCAGCCGATATCTCGACCTTGACATTTTGACGTTGATAGTATACTACTCCAACAGTTCGTAGTATCTTACGTCAAAATTCAATGTCCGAGGTCAATGACCTGAGACCATACGTTGTCACATGGTATGTAAACAAACAGTTCGCTCCATGTAAACAAAAATCAAGGTAGCATTATAATAAAAATAAATGAGTAATTTTAGTGCAACTTACTGTATTTTCGTTTTTGCAATTTGAACACTAATTGGTTTTAAATGTGAAATCACTAGGTCTCTTGTTCATGTTTTGCCGAAACTGATCATATCGTCCGTCTTTTACTGTCGAGATCTAACCATTTACCATTGTTTTCTGCTCTAAAGTAGCCCATATAACTGATTTACAGCAAAAATATTGAAGACGTGAATATTGAAAATAACATAATTTAACACTGACATCTAATGACAGCCATAAATTCATAGACTTCTCAAAGTTCAAATAGACGGATTGAACGATCCGATTATTGCTCTCCGTATTGAAGAAAAAAAAGGAGAAAAAGAAAATCGTTTATTGGTGCAAACCACAGAAAAATAATAATCAAATTAAATACAGTGAGAAAATAATTTAAAACAAAACCTTAAAACTATTTTATAAAATAATAATGCACCAAATTGGGTGCTACTCAGCATCATAGTGTCAGACATGCCGTGACGCTGCACGCGCTGATTTTCAGGGCAACCAGACGGGGAGAAAGCGCTGCTGGCAGCTGGTTCTTTCCTTTTGATCCGCATGGTATTTGTGGCAGTAGCCAAAAGTCCAAGTGCAAAACATTTTGTCGATGGATATAAAGGTCGTCGCATAATTGATTATAATAGGCTATTTGACAACATTGAAAATATACTACAAATTGTGGTCATCCTATCTGATACTAGCGTAAAATAACGTATTTCACTTTATTTCACATTAAATTATGTCTATTTTTTTGGAAATTACACGAAATAATAAGGATTTTTTTTGAAATTTAATCTGTGGCAAAAACGCTATGTGATGTTAGAAATACTTTATAACCTGTGAGTGTGATGTGAAGTCACATCACATGCAAGTAAACAAAACAAACCCCAAACCAAACATCGCTTCGCTTGTGACATCGCTTCCTTGACTGATTGTGATTGTAGTCCACGTTTTATATTTTCTGGGTGTTCCTAAAGCCGGCTACTCACACACCTGCTGCAGGGGCAATACCGGTCGCACGGCGGTTGGACCAATTTTAGGCTGTTCTCTACACACTAGCCTGCCGTTCAGTGTGTAACTGATAGACCCGCTGAACGCACGTCCACGAGAAAGCCTCCTGTATTGTCGAAACACCAGAGGATTGGTATCGCCTTGGCACTTTCTGTGGTGCTACCAAAAAAAAAGGAAGAGAAGATATTGGGTGAAGAATTGGTTGCAGAAACGAAGCAAATTGTGCCACATGAATATTATGAAAGAATTGGAAGTAGATGATCTTAGAAACTTTTTGCGAATGGATATTGATTCTTTTGAAGAGCTCCTGGCTATGGTAACACCATTTTTTCCATTTTTGTCCACTCCGCTCGGTTGTCACCAATGAACTGACTGGAATTGCCCCAATCCTACTACACACGCAGCAACCTTGCAGGGCGGTAGACACAATCTAGGGAGCTAGGAAGGTCCTGCTTGCCTACACACATCACAATTAAGGAGGCAATCAAGGGTCCAATTCCCATATTGCCCCTGCAGCAGGTGTGTGAGTAGCCGGCTTTAGTGGCCTTTTTCTTTTAAGGGTTTTAACCACAGAGTGTAATCACGTCGACCTCTTCTTACAAAGCGATCCTATTTTTCTCTTTCTTTTATGATACGAATATCTAGCAACAACATGTATGATGCCAGCTTTAAATGTAATTTTGATAAAACGTAACGTGAAGGTAGGATTTTTTGTTTACAAATGAAACCTAAAACTCTTTTCATAAAGAGTTTTAATGGTCCAAGATTTAAAAAGATAATATGTCAAATTGTCAATAATTAATTATTGTGTTTTTTATTCGTCGGAAGCCCTGATAGTGGTACAAATCAATGAAATACAGCCATGATTCATGATCTCGTAAAAGAAGTAATGTGCCTACGAGTGCAAGTGCTATTTTAGCCGTGTGAGTGTGAGAAAAGTGTGAGTAAAAATCATAATCGTAAGTTTCAGTTTTAGATTATTTCACATAATAGCCCTTATCAGACACCGTCTTTTCATTCACATTACAGGATAATGTGTCAGTTTTCTAAACTCCATGGAGCTTTTGACCATGATTGGAAACATTGTTCAGAAGGAACAACTTGTTTATTTACATTACGTTGTGACACATATCGTCGGTGAAACTGCTAAACCGCGTAAGTGACATTTTAAATAAGGAGCAAAATGCACCTTTTTAATAAGACCGTAAGGTTTATTTTGCTCTATCATAAATTTGTTACTAACGCGGTTTTGCAGTATCACCGACGATATTATGAATGAATCAGTTAAGATGGGGCACACTGAGAGCATCGTCAGGAAAGTCGATGATAAATCTGTCTGTAACTCAGCCAAATATTAACTTAAACAAAAGTTACCAATATAGGGATGATCCAAATCATCCACCCTATCTACAGTTAAAATTTCTCCGAAGGTTTTCCAGACACCCTGTATAGTCACATACTCACACACGCACATCATTCTCTTTCCTCTTTCAGCTTCGCGATTGGCTGCAACCTGAGCTCGAACGGCTCTCTGATCTCCTGCTCTTGCAAGCCAGGGTATGGAGGTCAGCGGTGCGAATACTGCACAGCTGGTTACTATGGGGAGCCGGAGAGACTGGGTAAGTCTGGATACAGCCATTGGAATAAAGATCGATTACAAGGGCATTTCTTTAAAAGTTTGGACCTAGTTACCTACACTTTACTTGTGGGAGGACCTTGTGCAGGGTCCGTCCGGGTTGGTACCACCATCTTATCCATTAACCTACCGCCAAACAGCACTGTTCGCATTGTTGTGTTCCGGTTTGGGGATAAGACAGCGGGTGAAATGACTAGCATAGAGGCATTCCATCTTGGTCCTCAGGGTTGGCAGTGCATTTGCAGTCTTGTGAATGCGATTGTCTATGGGTCACAGTTTCCACTTACCATCAGGTGGCCTGTGTGCTCGATTGCCTTCCTATGCAATAAAATAAAAAAAATAAAAAAAAACACATTAAATCTCGCCTGTTTCCCAGAGGCGTAAACAGAGAAGTTTTGGTATTGCATTCTTAAACGTATACAGATAATTTTACTTTTAATAAAGCATAAGAGCAGGATTTTACCTTGTACAAAAGCTATAAAAAATGATTCAGTGCTAATTTTTCATTTGTAAGACTTTTTAGCAAAAAACTTAAATTTAAATTATCTCAGAAATGGTCCACTTTTCCATAGGATATTATGGGACCAAAATTATTGCAAATGACCTCTCTCATAACCCTATACAGCGCCAAGCCGGTAAGGGATGGCAAGTTTTATAATCTGTGCTATCTTTATTTTAGGTGACCACTGCAAACCGTGCAGTTGTTCCGGCAACATCAACCCCCTGGACCCATTCTCCTGCGACAGTGTCACTGGGGACTGCCTGAAGTGCGCGAACAATACCGCTGGAGCCACTTGTAATCTCTGTGCCCCTGGCTATTACGGGGACGCCATGTTTAGCAAGAACTGCACTGGTGAGTTGAGATAAAGTTATGATAATTGAAAATCATCATCATCATGTCAGCCGAAAGACATCCACTGCTGGACATTGGTCTCCCCCAAGGCTCTCCACTCAGACCGGTCTTGTACTTTTCGCATCCACCGCGTTCCCGCGATCCTTACAAGGTCGTCACTCCATCTTGTTGGAGGCCTACCTACAGCTCGTCTCCCGGTCCGCGGACGCCACTGAAGAACCTCCTGACCCAGCCATCAGTCCTGCGTGCGATGTGCCCCGCCCACTGCCACTTCAGTTTAGCTATTCTTTGGGCTATGTCGGTAACATATGTGTGTTCCGGTTTGGGGATAAGACAGCCGGTGAAATGACTAGCATAGAGGCATTCCATCTTAGTCCTCAGGGTTGGCAACGCATTTGCAGTCTTGTGAATGCGAATGTCTATGGGTCAAAGTTTCCATTTACCATCAGGTGGGCTGTGTGCTCGTTTGCCTTCCCATGATATAAAAAAAAAACCCAAGACACCTTAGTTTGTAACTAGGTCAATGATCATTTGCTTATCTATCCCAGCCTGCAGCTGTGATGAATACGGCATGGACCACTGCGATGCTGGCACGGGCACTTGCGTGTGTCGTGCTGGCGTGATCGGAGACCGGTGTGACGCATGCGAGCCGGAGCACTGGGGGCTCGCCAGCGGGCTCGGGTGCTCCCCCTGTGACTGCGGGCTGGCGGCCGAAGCGGCGCAGTGTGATCTGGAGACTGGACAGTGCAGGTATTATCATCGTTACATTATCATTTCGTACATACATATATAAATTAAATCACGCCTGTTTCCCAGAGGGGCAGGCAGAGACCACTTCTTACCACCTGCTACTTCCCTTCTTCCACATTCATACATCGAGTCATGTCACTTCGGTTTTGGGTACTTAAGATTCGCCCCTTTTCCAGTATTTCCCGTTCGCTTAGCGCACGCAACATCGCCATCTGACGGTGGGTAGGAACAGTCTCACATGATGCCACGAGAACTCGCTCTGTATCCGCCAGATGGCGGTATCACGGCTTATAACATGCAAGCGATATTTCCTCAGAAATCATATAAGGTCCTTCCTCGATTATTACTAGTTATCTATTGCTAAGGCAATATAGGTTTTGTCCACAGGATTTTGTGCGCAATTTTTGAAAGCCGTGTCGTTCTACGCTAACGGTTATAATGACACTAACACCTACGACCTATACAGCTATATGTGTACGTATAAGTTACCGTATAGTTCGTTTTCAAGGTTCCGCGCCCGTAGAGTTGCCGCACCAACGGGACGGATCGTCTGTCCGTCCTTCTGTCATGCCCACTTTGGCTGCTGCATACAATTCAAAATATACCAAGTGTTCCACATGCAACATTTGATTTAGTAAGTTTGTGTTAAATTAGTAACTTAATTTGTTTACATTGAAATTAAACTAAACTATTGACTTTAGTGGTAACATTTTATGATGGCGACAGAAACTTAGATAGATAGATGATCTTTGTTTTGTGGGATATGAGTATGACATGTCATTCATGTTGTTACTAGTGATGGGCGGCATGTAAGTTTCAAAAGTGAAACTTCCGCTTAAATTTCTGCAATCCTCTGAAAGTTTCAAAAGTGAAACTTCCGCTTAAATTTCTGCAATCCTCTGTAAGTTTCAAAAGTGAAACTTCCGCTTAAATTTCTGCAATCCTCTGAAAATTTCAAAAGTGAAACTTTCACCTAATATTTCACGCAATATTCTGAAAGTTACCAAAGTGGAAACGACTAATTACTGAAAATTACTAAAGTTTTGAAATGTAACGTAAGTAACGGAAACCTTTCATGAAACTTAAATGAAATTTACTTGTGTCATAATAATTTCCTTCTACTTATGTAACTTTCAGAAGCTGTAATTTCCGCAATTAAGGAACGGTTTATAATGATTCAGAAATCGCTCATCGTTAGCCACCACTGTATACCTATACTATACACTTATCAAGTAAAAAAAATTGCAGATTTGTCAAAAAAAATGCTCAGTTCCATATAGATTTGAACTTCAGTCCGTTGTGTAACAAACGGGCACAACTACCCCTCGGCCACGCGTCTGATATCACTTGTTGTCGAATTTTCGAATTAGTAGTCTCGCTACCGATGTCAGAAGTAACTGAAATTTAACGCACGTAACAACGCCATCTGACGGTGGGTAGGAACAGTCTCATATACATGACGCCACGAGAACTCGCTCCCGTGTATCCGGCAGATGGCGGTATCACGGCTTATAACATGCTAGCGAAGTTTCCCCAGAAATCATATAAGGTCCTTCCTCGATTATTACTAGTTATCTATTGCTAAGGCAATATAGGTTTTGTCCACAGGATTTTGTGCGCAATTTTTGAAAGCCGTGGCGTTCTACGCTAACGGTTATAATGACACTAACACCTACGACCTATACAGCTATATGTGTACGTATAAGTTACCGTATAGTTCGTTTTCAAGGTCCTGCGCCCGTAGAGTCCCCACACCAACGGGACCCTATTAATATGCCCCTGCTTATCGTCTGTCCGTCCTTCTGTCATGCCCACTTTGGCTGCTGCATACAAGTCAAAAGATACCAAGTGTTCCACATGCAACATTTGATTTAGTAGGTGTGTGTTAAATTAAAGCCTGTACCGAAAAGTTTTTTACATACCATATTCACGATAACAATAAAACTGTAACTAATAGTAATAGTACATTGTGTATTAAGGTCGGTAAGTAAGGAATTACGATCGAGGCTCTAGTAGAAGCCCGAAGTCGAAGACTGAGGGCTTTCTGAGTCGAGGTACGTAATTCCCGTACCGCCCGTGAAACATACAATGTTTTTCATCACATTTGCGAGTAAATAAATAAAATTATAGGGCAGAAAAAACTTATAATATAATACACAAGTCAGCACAACTATTATTACGAATTACTTGAACTTTTTTTAAGCGGATGACGGGCGGACTCCACAGATTATACAAATGTTTCGTTCAGAAATGTTAAGGGCAAATACTTACGTAGGTATACATACAGCCCTGAAGGAGTGTAAAAAAAAACGACGTTTTGATACAGAAAACTATTAAAATCGATTATTAAGAACATTAATTGAGTATTTTAGTAACATGTAGCGAGATTGCAATGAAATTCCTGTTTAAATAACATTTTAAGACAATTTTTCAATTGCGTGTAAACTCTTTGCTTGAACTTGCATGACATGTGTGCTGTGCTATAAATTAAAAAAAAATTACTTACCGACCTTGGGTTTCATGGTAAAAAAAAAGGTCGAGGGTTTTATATGGGGCATTGCGGCCAAGTTAACTTGTATGTTTAGATACTGTTTACGTGCAAGTGTGATGAAAAGATATTTTTCTCAAACATGCTATGTAATGTCGGCGTTATGTTAGTTATTTTAGGCTTCAAAGTGCCACGTTCCCGACGGAACAACTCGAGAGAACTGTAAAGGAATTTCATACAAAATTGAAGGCCTAGGCCGGGAAGTAATATTTTTTTAATTTTAAAATGGCCCTGACAGCTGGTTTTATGAACAGGCTGAATAGCTGAAAATTGTTTTGTTTTTGTGTCTGTGTGGTTCGGACCAAAAATATCCGCGTTAATGCCTATTACACAAATGTTTTTTGAGTGATGTTTTTTTTTTATTTCATTGCATATGTTTGAGAAAAGCACTATACATACCTCGCCGTGAAAAGGGGTTGCCAGCCTCGTAACTATCCGACCTCGCTTCGCTCGGCCGTCTATCGTCCGGTTCCTATATTCAATCTGCGGACTGATAGGCTTACTTCGGATTAAAATTTGACACATTTTGTATGGGCAAATGTCAAATTTTAACCCGAAGTAAGCCTTATCTATTCTCGGATTGAATATAGGAACCCGACATATATGAACTTGGCCTGCAACCACCTACTTCCCGGCGTCTGTAGTAATGTACTATTATTTTAGTTATAATGAGTAATTGTGCCTTTTTACAATAAATATACACATTTTATGGTTTGAGGGTTTGGCGGCTGAAGCAGCGAATTTTTTTCTTCAAGCCCGCCATTAAGTTCTGCACAGTTGTTTCGGAGACTTTGGTGGCATGCTTTTTCCATTTATTTTTAAAATCGTCCTCTGATACTGCTGGAGCACAGTTCTTACGTAGTTCCGCTTTTACTAACGCCCAATACCGCTCAATGGGTCGTAGTTGGGGGCAGTTAGGGGGGTTCATTTCTTTCTGCACATATTGCACATTATTCAAAGCAAGACACTCCTGTGTTGCTTTGAATAATGTGAAGTAGCCAGATCGGGCCAAAACAACACATTCCGTTCATGTTTCCTTATAAATGGTAATAATAACCCTTTTATACATTTTTGAACATAAATATCACCATTTATGGTCCCTTTCGTTATAAATGGCCCCGTGCGTTTCCCACATGAACATATTGCTTGCCAGATCAAATATTTTTCTCCGATGTTTTCCATATAAGTGTACTTATTCTTATCGCTAATATTCTCTTTATTCTCGGTAGTGAAGAATTGGTCACCTGGTAAAGTCGAAAAATCCTTTTCACACCACCTGCTCGACAATGCCAAATTACATATCATGCAAACCTTACGCAAACCAAGTCATTAAAGCCCTTGGCTTTAGCCGGGGTGTAATGTTGTACTGAATCTCATTATAATCCGCTGGGTTGTAATATTTTCACTTTTCATAGTTCTTATTACAATGGCCTTAAAGTCTAATTTCGTAATAAAAGATCAACTAATACTCGAAGGCCGGGCGCGGCGCCGCCGCCACCGCCGCGTCGAACCTAATTTGAAAATCGAACATTTTCTAAAATCGAGCTGGCCACGGCAAGCTGAATGGAACACATTTGAAATTAAACAAAAGCCGCGAGTATTGTAAGACGCTGCAATAAAATACATTGGTGATAACTGCAAAGTTTTAAATAATATATATACAAATATCAATTTTCACTTTTAATTTTAATTTACTATAATAAAACACTGTTTTTAGTAGACTCGCTTTTTTAATGTCTCGCAAAAGGTGAGAAAAGTAGAGTACACTCCTCGGGGATAAAGCTGTTTTCGTCTTGGGCGCGCTTGAACCCCTCACTGCGCTCAGGACTCTTCTTAATTACCTCGCTTCGCTCGGGAATTAACTCGTAACACCCTCGCTGCGCTCGGGAGTTAAATCTGGAGTCCTTCGTTACGTTCAGGATTCAATATCGCGCCCGTGACATAAAACTGTGCTTTATCCCCTCGGTGTATAATCTACTATTTCACATATGTCTCATCGTCCAAAAGAACGCATGTTCCACTTAAATTGCACAGCAGTTTGTAAAGTTTTCGCGACCTTGTTACGGAGGTATTGTATTGTTTTACCGACTGTTTAGGGGCTTTTACTTTTTTGTAGGTTTTTAAATTCTGACGCACTTTTGCTCTTTGCACCATAGATGCACTTGTTTGAACTTTTTTTGCCACATCTCGCACAGACAGATTACAATTATTTTTGAAAGTGGAGACTATTTTCATTTCTAATTTTTTATTTGAAGGACCTGTCGGTCATCCACGCCGAGCTTTTTCTTGGATTCTATAATCGTTAAGTATCGGTTAACAATATTTCGAACTGTGGCACGATTCATATTTACTCTCTTTCCGACCGACGCAAAAGTGGAATTAGGATTTTCCAGGTAAAGTCGCAGAAATTTTTCTCTTCGAATTATTTTATCGTTCTGCATTTTAAATAAAAGCGATATTTTTTCGGAGATAATTGTGTCGATTGACAGTTCAAAATGACAAAAACGAAGTCATAAAATAAAAAATAAAAAAACTATTACTGACCTGTACCAGAGTTTGTAAAAAAACTTTTCGGTACAGGCCTTAGTAACTTAATTTGTTAACATTGAAATTAAACTAAACTATTGACTTTAGTAGTGGTAACATTTTATGATGGCGACAGAAACTTAGATAGATAGATGATCTTTGTTTTGTGGGATATGAGTATGACATGTCATTCGTGTTGTTACTAGTGATGGGCGGCATGTAAGTTTCAAAAGTGAAACTTTCGCTTAAATTTCTGCAATCATTAAGGTCTTTCGCGACATTACTTTCATATGTTTCATATGCGAGCGCAAAATATTAATAGCTGAAGTATTTGCAGACAAATTGGATTTGAAAACTACGAAACAAAAAACCTCTAATTTTTGACAAGCTGCGGGGGTGACTGATATTGTTAGGTATATAAACACAGAGATAATCAAAGTAGACCCATTTGGCCCAGTAGGCGCTGGCCTAGTTGGTAGTGACCCTGCTTACGAAGCTAGCAGTCCTGGGTTCAAATCCCGGTAAGGGCAGATATTTGTGTGATCAGCACGTATATTTGTTTCTGAGTCATGGATGTTTTCTATGTATTTAAGTATATATTTCTCTATATTAGTATTTATTTCGTTGTCTAGTACCCATAGTACAATTGGTGTGACATTGTCCCCTGATATTTATTATTTATTTATTTAAGAAACTAGATTTTAAGCCAATTTTTATTATTTTTCTACAAAGCCGTCTATTGTGGTCTGCCTCTAGTTGCTTTTATTTACTCGAAATGAGTAGTCGCCAATATAATAATTTTATTTTTAATTTATTTTCAACAGTTGATTGCCCATCGTTAGTTGTTCTATGATTTCGCCGATGTCAGGTTTATGGCCAGAGTGAACAACTTTGAAAAAGAGGGATGAAAGATAAATAATGTTTACCGCGTCTCGATAGATGGCGTTGGGTGTAGATTAGATTGCGGAGTCGTTATGTCCCCAAAGATTCATAGGGTGAGTAAGGTTTTATAGCAGCTTTACATATACATACATGTCTCCAATCACTATACTCGTAATGTGATTAGGAGCCAATTTTTGAATACGTCCTTACGAATAAGTACTAAGGGCTATTATATATCTGAAAATTGACTTGACGGCCGATGAGATGAGGTGTAGTACCCAGCCCAGTAGTCCCAGTACGCTTTCTGTTGGAACACACGGACAAGTACGCCGTACTTATGACTCAGCGACCTTACTCGCCCGGGACTCGTGAGGGTCCGTGGCCCGTTGTTTGATCAGTACCTATCAAGTTTTTTTTTTCCTTTCGGGTTATGGCAATCTATGGGATTTGCCAATGTCGGACCTATCTAGTTAACTCAACTAATTGTTTAAATTCGAATAGGGAATTGAAAATTTGACGTTTACTTGGTTTCGTTTGAGGTTGTTTGTTGTTTCGTTTGCGGGTTAAAAAGAGTATTAATTGAAAGGCAACAATTTCGCTGTGCTCCTGGCATTGCTGATGTTTAAAGGCGCCCCCTTGCTTGCTCAATCCGGCACTGACATCCGACGACGTTATATACAAAATTATAATATTGATTAGAAGATAAAGATAAAGACATTTATTCAGTAACGTCCGGTTCCTATATTCAATCCGCGGACAGATAGGCTTACTTCGGATTAAAATTTGACACATTTTGTATGGGCAAATGTCAAATTTTAACCCGAGGTAAGCCTTATCCATCCTCGGATTGAATATAGGAACCCGACATAAGTAGGCCGCACGGGTACTTTTACACGACAAAAATCTACCAGCGCTTCACAAGAGGAGACCATTGCTAAGAAGAAACTCCGCAAGAAACTCAGCAGTCAGGCATTTTTTTTTTAATATATTTAATATTACAATGGTACAGTCAGCTGCAGAGAAAAGGGTACCCCCCCTCCTGGTAAGGATGGTTTTTTTTCGAAAACCTGTGGTTAGATTTAAATGATTTTGAGTTTATGTGTAGACAATAGTAAAATCTTTAATTCACCAAAAAATCATATAACTTTAACCACAAGTTTTTGAAAAAAATCGATCCTTACCAGGAGGGGGGTATCCTTTTCTCTGCAGCTGACTGTACTACTTAGTCTAGCATTATATAAATCTATAAATATTAAACTAATAAATATCATCCGTTTGGTTGCCGGGTTAGAATAGTGCCACTCCATGTCTTCCCGTGGATGTCGTAAGAGGCGACTAAGGGAATAAAGGCTTGTAGTACTGTTAGGCGATGGGCCTGCCACCTGTCACTAATACACTGAGAAACATCTTAGCCTACTTGTGCAAAATGTGGTTACAGAATTATCAAGGAGTTTTAAGACTTGTTGGTAATTCTTTAGCTCTGCCTACCCCACTCCGGGACTGCAGGCGTGAGTTTATGTATGTATGTAATAAATATAGCAAATAACCTGCGTAGTTTCCGCAGGAAAACACACCAAAATCTTACAAGAGAGATAGAGGGAAAAAATAACACCTACTTATGTGTGTACATACGACGGTGCAAGACGACCACATAAGATTGATATGTTTTCCTTCATCAACGGTGTCCCCTAGGCAAGATAAAGAATTAGCATTTGAAAAAAAAACATGGTTAAGTTTCGTGTTTAGGCCAATTTTTGTCTATTACATAGTCCTCGATCCTATAATAGGTACCCCTGACATTAACGACTTCTTCAAGTAATGTTTAAGTGGTGGAACGGGTAACTTTAAAACTATAAGAAAGTTTCTTACAAAGAACACCGCAGCGTACGGAAAGTATGGAAAGAAAAACTTCGGTAAATTTTAGGGCAAAAAAAAAAAGTTTAGTGAAAAATCATGTAGATATAAGTTCCACAGAAAAAATGTATGGAAGAAAAAAAAAATGGGCTGTATTGAACGAAAATATTTTTTAAACTGTACAAAAGATATGTTTGAATTTGAATAATTTATGTTTACAATAAAACAAGTTATAAAATATTCAAAAACCATAACTTGGAGCATGCATTGTAAAATGTATTCATCCTTAATATAATAAAATAGATTCATATTTCGTTATCATTAATCGTGTTTCACGAAATTAAATCATTTTTAATTATATTTTTGCACAGTTGTCCTACTCTACTAACCCTCCGTTCATAAACACCGTTATTGGATGTTTATGAGTTTCCAAATTAAAAAAAAACTTTAATCCCTAGGGAGCTTTAGTGTCGATACACAGAGACTAAAGTAAGTAACTTGTTTTGAAAAGTTAAATTGAAATATTGACTTTTACCTTTGTTCTCACTTTTCATCGGCGAAATCACAATGGAACCGGCAATAAAAAAGATGAAGAGAGAACGCCCGCCATAGAGGAAGAAAGTTGGATTTCACTAATATTAATAATTCATTTTAATAATTGGTAAACATTTGCTTACTAAATTGAATAAAACTTGTACTTTAAAACTACGGATAATAATGAATGAGTGTTGTAATCGATGATACTTACGGTGAATGATAAAGATACGCAAACATAGTAATTATGGTTACCTATGACAAAATATTGTTTGTCCTTTTATTAATGTGCTTTCTACAAAGAAGCAAAAATCTACAGTGATATTTAATTGATAAGTGGGTAGGTACTGACAAAAAAAAACAATTGTTAGATAATCTTTTAAATTATAATTTATAATAATGCACTAATTGACAACATTAAAAAAAAAAAACAGTATTGTTTTTTCGCGTTTATAATAGCTAGTTAAAAATTAGACTACCTGTATTTCTTGGTTTTTCTTTATTTAACTTAATTTCGTCATTAATAATTTATTAAAGAAATTGTCATTAAAAAGACCGTATATACAAAGTTAGGAATACTGATGTCGTGATCTTAGTAAAAAAGTAACTTTAAACAGAAACAGAACTGACTGTCATGTCATGTCACTCACTTGTCAATAATTCGCTGCCGTTCGTTCACAAATTTGTTATTTTGCCTAATTTAATTAATTACATAATTTGTAGACGCCATTCAAATAAATAAACTATTTTGCGTAGAATCGAAAGCGTGTCGTTAGAATCAAGTAATCCGTCAGACAGATAAAAAATTAACATGACAGTTGTATATTGGAATTAGTGATGGGTCGTTACCGGGAATATTCCCATGGCGGGAATATTTCCAGTAATGTTACCAGTAATATTTCCAAGTATTGGAAATTTAGGGAAATATAGAAAAACTGAATTATAAAGTAATATTTTTTTTGTGTTTTATGCTTATTTGGTGAACATTGGAACAATTTAGAATAAAAAAAAATACGGAGCTCCCCCCCAGAAAGTAAATTCCCAATGTTACCGGGAATATTCCCAAAATTACCAGGTATTTTTCCTATGTTACTGGGAATATTCCCACCGTGTAATTATGGCCAAGTACACTTTAAATCACGGTAAAAACATCTTAGTTTCGATCGAAATGAAAGAAAAAGTCGGAAAATCAGTTTAATTATACAAATACACACGGCGTCAATAAAATCGCACCTTTTGAAATTTTGATTTCAAGCGAATAAAGCTCCTAACTTATTTATTGTACCCTACCAATATTAGTATCATTTGAAAGCACAGTTAATCAACTTTAAAAACGCGAATCGTTCTTTTTCGTAAAAACAATGATCACGACACGTTAGGGTCTTTAAAAAAAAGTGATGGAAAACTCATTAGAGGACTCACTACTTGTGCCACCCTGAACACGAATAAAAGGGTGGGTAAAAATGAATTATGGGTAATTTGCTATCCAGACATCACAGAAGTCACACCTGAACAGCTCCAGTAAGAGAAAATTCTGAAAAATGGATATCACGGCAGAAGAAGCAGCTCAAGTGGTAGTGGTAGCACTACTGTTATCAGGACTACGGCAGGTTGATGTTGCTCGACAACTCAACATAAGCCGTTTCCGGGTGAAACGAGTATCCCAGCGGTTCCAGGAGACTGGAAGCTACATCAGGAAGCGTGGATCTGGGAGACGACGTTTCACTTCCGACAGAGACGACCGCTATATTGTGTCAACGTGTTTGCGTAACCGATTCTCTAACGCTGTTGAGGTGCAACAGCAGCTCCGAACAGCTCGGAGGACGTCGGTGAGCGTCTCCACAGTAAGAAGAAGGCTGCGAGAGAAGAAAATCCTGCCTCGTAGGGCTGCTACGGGCCCCAAATTGACAGCAGAGCATAGGCGAGTCAGACTTCAGTCTGTCCTCTTCTCCGACGAGACGAGGGTATGCCTTTTCTGCAACGATAGGCGTAGAAGAGTGTACAGGAGGCAGGGAGAACGGTACTCACAAGCCTGCTTTGAAGAAACCGTCAGCTACGGAGGAGGATCCTGCATGTTCTGGGGCGGAATTTCAATCCAGGGCAAAACCGACCTTGTGTGCGTCTCCCGCACTGGAGGTGGACGTGGCCAGGGGTCCCTGACTGCTCATCGGTACATCACAGAGATCCTGGAGTACCACGTGGTCCCGTATGCTGGTTTTGTCGGGCCTGAATTCACATTCATGCATGACAACGGCCGCTCTCATACGGCGTTGATTGTTCGGGACTACCTGGATCAGGTTGGGATCCCCGTGATGCAGTGGCCAGCGAGAAGTCCTGACCTGAACCCCATAGAGCACCTTTGGGATGATCTGAAACGCCGGGTGCAGTCTCGTGATACTGCCCCTGCTACCCTTGAACAGCTTCGGGACGCCGTCGTCAAGGAGTGGAGTGACATTCCTCAAGAACGAATCGTGACGTTGGTGAGGTCAATGAAGGATCGCATGGTGGCTGTAATTAGGGCTTGGGGAGGTAACACTAGGTTTTAAGTTTAGTTTTAAGAATTTGTTTTACTGTATTTTTTTAATTTTGTTATATTTTTAGATTGTGTAATTTTGGCGTGAATAAATGTTTTTCCTCTTTTCATGAAAAACGATTTTTTTAAGCTTAGTAATCATTATCACATTTTTCACTATCATCACAAAAAGCACGTGCACTGAGTCGAGTCAAGGGCAAAACTAAGTCCTTTGTTTTTGTGCCATTTCAGATAAGAAGTTTGTGTGAAAGAGAAAAAAGGTGATATGTGTAAAAGAGAAAGGAATATATCTATGCATGTTGCTTATTTAACTAACTATATAATCATTAAATCTCATATAAATCACCAGTATAGTATATTCCCACCTTTTGGGAATATTACTGGTAACATTAGAAACTTACTGGGAATATTCCCAAACGGAAACTTACTGGTAACGGGAATATTACCACGGCCCATCACTAATTGGAATAGATGCTCTATACTGATCATGAGCGAGTTTATTCTACGACTCGCACTTAGCCGATTTTCGGGTGGCTGTGACTATAACCTTTTTTGAGGGCTGGATCCATATCTGGACACTATGTACATTGACAAAAAAATTGCCCTTGTCCAACCCTAGGTGCGTTAATAACCTGGTAAACGTCGCGTAGTGTCTAGCCAGGGCAGGTACCTTATTGATTTTGCTACAAATTAAAAATAGCTTTGTTATATTGAGCATGTTTGTATGAACATTTTATTGTCTTTTTGTTTCCGCTGCCACGGGGTGATTTTCTTATAGTGGTTTAATTTACAAAATACACAATTCAAATTCACTAAATACACATTAATATTTATATAATTTAAGGCGTTTAATAATATCAGAGCTGCAATACTAAATAATATACGTTTTTAAATATATATTTCTGGTATGCTTATGAATCATTATTTTAATATCTCGGCTCTAATGCACTTAAGAATATTTCTATCATTAGCAGGGATCGGAAATTCGGATCGATATTTACCTAAACTTGGCAAAATCCCGGAAAAAGATAGGCAAACATGGCGCAGGCTTCTTAAAAATATTATTTTAATAATATAAGTTCCGGGATTCTGGGATTCTACAAAATGTTAATATAATAATTACTTTACATATAGGATAAAACATTCATTTTTGCTCCTATAAATTCGTTAGGTTAATGAGTTACAGGTAAATTAAATAACATTTGGTAAATCTATAGATGAAAAATAACTTCAAACAGTTAATATAAGTAATTGATTATGGATTAATGCCGGTGCAATTTATTTATTTTGAAATCCCAGAAATTTTAGTAATGAATTCTATGATTGAGTCCGCCTCCATACAACTGAACAACAAAGCCGGTGCGAAATTATAGGTAAATATCGATCCGAATTTCCGATCCCTGATCATTAGGTATATACACCGTGTTTTTTTTTATTTACGATAAATTTAAGGGAAAGTTCTTTAGGTCAAATAAAGTTAATTTCCCGAAGACAGACAAATGATAACTGTAACAGTTTTAAAATATATATAATTTCTAAATTTAATCAGTTAATCACGTTGAACTGGTCTAAAAGGCTCTTAACTGTCTGTGTATGTCACGCCAACATTGACGTATTTGACACTGACTATGAGTTAACTCTAAACGGCCTTTTAGAATGACCAAAGATACAACATTTAATTATTTTGTTCTAAACAGAAAAATCTACCACTTACTTTCTATGGATGTGCCTAGTAATATGCCGAAGGTATCGTAAATAAAAAAAAACACGGTGTATATCTTTTACAAATGGCATAATTTACAAGGCAAGACAAATGACAACACTTTTATGCAAAACCTTTTGAGTATATCGCCTCTTTAGTAACTTAGACAAATGATGTCGCAATTTTAACCTAACCTAACCTAACCCAACCTAACCTCTGTGCTTCCAGATGCGCGTCGGGCGTGACAGGCAAGCGGTGCGACCAATGCGCAGCAGGGTACTGGAACTACTCTAGGGATGGCTGCGATCGTGAGTATTGTACTTTTACTGTGCAGTCATTATTACGGCTTAGCGAGACTATAGTTACAAATCGTTACTAGTTTGGAAAAATATCGCATCTGATATCTGGAGATGTATGAGTTTGCACCTAATTCACTTGATTTAAGTTTAAAATCGTACGTGACGATTTATGAGATACGAGGTTTTTTCAAAGCAATGACGAAATCCCAATTCGGTGGGGCTGCGTAAGTTCTGCAGTAATACCAAAAAAAGCTGCTAACTGTATAGTAGTAATAAATACTAAAATTTGGAGGTATTATTTTTTGGAAATCCTAGGGTTGCACTAAGGATTTTCGGGAATCCATCCCCTACAGGATAAAATAGGGGGAGGAGCAGAAAACTAAATTTGAATCTACCATCAAAGCAATAAAATTCAATTACGTTTATTCGATAATGCCATTCACAGTTTAAAAAGGTAGGAAAATAAACCTTATTCCCATTGCAACACAGCTCAAATTAAATTGCCTTGATGTAGATCCTATTGCTCACTCGACCTTACGAGGCCAACCCGATGACAATGATATCACCAAAGAGCGGAATTCTTCATAGCAAAAATCAAACTGTCAGAGGGATTGACCTAACTGTTTTATCGACTTATCGATAAATATTTGTCACTTAACGAAACAAAGTTAAAGTAATGATATCGGGCTTTTGGATATACATACAAACAAATTAACGGTGTCCCTAATTAGCTGACCGCCACTGTATTTTAGTATAATAGTAAAGAATAAAACACAAAATACTTTTTTTTTTCTATATGAAAATTATCATTAAAAATTAAAAACGAATATTGCTAAGAGTAGGTAACTAATCTTCATTCAAAATAACAAAGTCGAAATCTAAATCTGTACTAAATATGTTTTCTTCATCTTCCCTGTAGTAAAAGAAAATAGTCATTATTTTTTCAACATTGTCACCTTTCAAATTACTCCTTTTTTCATTGTAGATCCATTTATAAGATGAAAACGAGCGTTCTACCTCAGTTGAAGTAACAGGAGCATATTTGTAGTACTCGATAACGGTGTTTTGGCTGTAATCACTTTTTTCTATAAAATCAGCATATTTTAAGTTGATTATGGATACCTAATGCGATATTATTCCGTAACATCGATAAGTCGATAAAACAGTTAGGTCAATCCCTCTGACAGTTTGATTTTTGCTATGAAGAATTCCGCTCTTTGGATATCACACTGCTAGATCCAAACAGTAGTAACTCAAAATGAACATTATTTTAAAATTAACTTTAATACTACGTCTATGAGCTTGAAACAAAACTGGCAAGGATTTTGATAAACTATTTTTTTTATTGTGTTCACCTTACAGATTGCAATTGTAACACTGGCTACTCCGTCGGCTTCATGTGCAATGCCACGGGGCAGTGCGAGTGTTTACCTGGTGTCATCGGGGAGAAATGTGATCGCTGTCCGGAAAGGTACGTTCAATTAGGTCAAATGGCTATGGCTAGAAAGCTGTAATTTAGCATGAATATACATATTAGTCACGCCGATTTCGTGACATGGGGGAAAATTACAAATTTACACGAATTGAATCCTGTATGTTTGTATGAAAGACGCACACTGTATTACATAATTAATACGACAGCTAGAGATTGCCTATCGATAAACTCAATTATCGATGCTTTACCCATATACGAGTGATCGCACTCAGCATTGTTTCAAAAAATATAAATTATACAAGTTATACTTACCTGTGACGATGCAAGACAACCTGCATATAAGTTTAGATACATTCTCCTACAGAAACCGTTCGAAATGCTTAGCTCTGATAATCACTGGTACAATCGGTTATTTTTCTCCAGATGGGTGCTTCTGCCTAACGAGGGCTGCCTGGAGTGCGACTCTTGCACGGACGCCCTCATCTTCTCGGTGCAGGACATGCGAGACTTGCTGGCCAACGAGACTCAAGAGTTCAAGGTAAAAAAAAAGTAAAGTAGGGCGTGTGAAAACACGTCAAAAATCTACCAGAACTTCCCAAGAGGAAAGCATTGCTGAGAAGAAACGCTGCAAGAAACTCAATAGACGGTTTTTTTAAATGTTGTAATGGTGGTGGTGGTGTTTCCCCGTGTTGTTGCCAGGTTAGAATAATGTCTTCCCGTGGATGTCGTAAGAGGCGACTAAGGGAATAAAGGCTTGTAGTCCTGTTAGGCGATGGGCTTGCAACCTGTCACTAATTACGCTGGTAATCTTAGCCTGATTGTGCAAAATGTGGTTAATGTGGTAATTGTTTAGGTCTGGCTACCCCACTCTGGGAATAAAGGCGTGAGTTTATGTATGTGTGTGTATGTGTGGTAATGGCAAAGACGTTCACTTAACCTAGCATTATGTACAACAATGAATATAAAATAAAAATATCATGCGTAGTTGAGCAGGAAATGTGTCAAAACTTTGAATAACGACTGCAAACTATTTTTTTTTATTCTGGGTGTTTAGTAGCAAAGTTTAAAGGTGATGATAGCGGAGATGTTTTATAATATTTAAAGTCATACTTGTCATAGACGAGGTTAGTCTTTTTTTAGAGGCAAAAAAAAAAAAAACCCATAAACTGATCGCCTAACACTAATAGTGTCTCGTTCAGGGCTTGTATGGCAATAAATTAATCGTTTTTCGTTAGTTTAGTAGTTGTGGTGTCTAATAAAACGATTTCGAAGCGTATTATGCTCGAATAAAAAAAAATAGGCATACAAAGTTGGGTAAATGAGAAGTTGGAGTGAACTCTTTTTTTCTACGGATTAAAAAAAAAACAAAAATATCCTAAGATGTTCAAAAATTTTTAAGAACATGCCTTTTTCTTTTAAGCCATTACTCGTACAAATAGCTTGCAAATTTTGAATTTTTTTTTTTTAACTTATACTAAAAAACCTAATTAGATTCCAACATACGTCAAAAAAGTGTTGCCATTAAAATGACATATTAGGTGGATCGGTAAATTTTCACTTCTGTAATTGTTATAGGTAGCTGTTTATTTTATTTATAATATTAAAGGTAAAATTTAATTATCCTTCTTAAATAAACATTCTTATTGAAATACTCGTCGCAAAAAAATATATTTAATTAAATGGTTTTACAGGGGAAAAGTTTAAATAACAATGGCAATAACTCAGGGTTTAATAACATTTGGTACCAATTATTATTCTCATTATGTGCGATTACATTTTTATGAAAAAAAAACAATCATATTTTTACGTAGGTACGTCTTCAAAACTTGACCGAAATCTTCAAAAAATCTTCAAGTCTTCAAAAAATGATCAGTTGATCATGTGTGACCTTTATGGTGGACATGGTGGTTCTGTGGCGGCCATAACATCTATTGTCACTTCATTCGACATCTGACGTTTGGATAGCTCGAATGTTTTCTGTACCTATTCGCCCCGTGGTGATTTCCATTGTTAAGTTTTTGTTGTTTCATTTCGTTATTATTTTGACCTTTATATGATAAAGGTCAAAATAAAGGTGGAAATAACTTATATTGTTTCATTTTAACATAATTATTGTAACAAAAGGTTGGTTTTTCCTGAAACGTCACAATGATGATGACACGTGTAACTGTGACATTTCGCCATCTTTGGTAGTTTTTTGACGTTTATTGGAGTCTAATTAGGTATCCAAGTTTAGCTTTCAAAGACCCTGTATATAAAAATATGTACAATACACATATAGTGACATAATTAGAAACACATTTCAAGGTCGGTTTTTATCAAACACAGTCAGCGTCAAAAGAAAGTGATCACTTAAATACCTTGTGACTTTATTGTCACATAAGCAATGTCAAACAAGATTGTCTAACGTGTTAATGCGATAAAGTACAAAAGTAGCTTGAAGTGACCAGTTACTTTTGGCGCTGACTGTACATCATTAAAGATGTAAATAATAATCACACTATAAAAAGAACACCCCCTCTAGCAGGTCCGCTCGCGGCATGGTCCCTATGACACTGGCTGCATTACCTCTCTGGATAGCCAATCCTTTAACTAGAACTCTCCATCAACAAATCTTTCCCCAGGACAAAGCGGCCTCGTTCTTCACCACGCAGCGGCTCAACTACATCTCCAACCAGACCGAGGCCCTCCGTCCTCGGCTCCAGGAACTCCAGAACGTGGACGTGAGCGCCACCGCCGCTGCTGTGAAGGCTGTCGAGGGCACTGGAAAGGGTTTGCTGAGATCTGTGAGTTTGTATACACCTTATACCAGTGTTTTTAAGGGTCATAATGCGTATTTTGTACTTACCTTATCCTCGTAAGGCGCACCATACTGAAAAATGGGAGTTTTTTGTAGCTGGGACTTTGAATCTACAATCAAGGGAATATCATTCCGTCGTGCGACTTAGTTATGAGTGGTTGTGTCACAAATTTTATCTCAATAATAAAAAATTAGTGGATCCCAATATAGTGCTTAAAACTAACGTTATTAGTAGATAAATCGCGTGTACTTGTGGTTTTTGTGTACGAGTCGTTTACGCGAGTGAATTGCACCTGTCCCTTTCTCGCGTCGCATGTCCCTTTCTCGCGTCGCATGTGAGTGCCGCGACGGCGGGGTATCCTCACCGCACCTCCTCTAGGATAAAAGACAACAGCTTGTTTTTCATCTCGCTCCGATTTGTTATAATTCTCATAAGGAAAAAATGAGCACAGAACGCACACCGCCAAATAGATTCTCTTCAAACCCAGACATACCTATGTCCATAGAAAATGACATCAACGTAAACACACGAAGGCGTAAATTACCGGACCTACATGATTCGTTAGCCATGTTCGAAAAAAAGTTTGAGAAATGGGAAGAGAAAATATTAACTCACGTCCAAGGCTGCGTATCGGCAGCGGTTAATTCGGCTTTATCGACTGAGTTGACTAAAATTTCTACCTCCCTAGCGGATATGAACATGAACATAAAAAAACTTAGCTAACTTAGATGAGAATGATCGTATAAACAAAACGCTCTCGGATACCAACATGAGACTCGTTGACATGGACAAAGCTCTTACCTACTCGACCGACCGGCAAGATTCCTTCGACAATAGGTTAAAAACAATCGAGGATAACGAACACAAAATATCAGCCTTGCCCAAGGTCGTACAGGCGCTGGAGTACAAAATTGCGACGATGGAACAGCAGGCCAGGCAATGTAACCTGGAGATATCCAACGTCCCTGAGAAGCGCGGTGAAAACATCTCACACATTTTTGAACAAATTTGCTCAGCAATTAATCACCCTATTCGCCCAACTGATATAGTGTCGATCCATCGTGTTCCTCACGCCAACCAGGGAAGCTCGCACCCAAAAAACATTATCGTAAAACTTAGTACCACTGTTCTGCGAAATAACGTAATTGCTGCTTACCGCGACAAAAAAGGACTGGACTCGGCTGCGCTATCAATAAGTGGCTCGCCACGTACTATCTATATTAATGAGCATTTGACTTTAAAAAACAAGCAGTTGTTTCGACAGTGTCGCGAAGCGGCAAAAAACACCGGCTTCAAATACAGATATATTCACGAGAGTTGGCACGAATGGATTGAACGAGTGAATGAAAATGTCTATGTGTGCATGACATAATTATTAAATACAGGTTGATGCAAAAAGTAATTACGATAATTGTGTCTAAGAAAATCTGGCATACCCGCCAAAATAAGAAACCTTTGGAAACCAAGAACACCTAACGTAGTATACTGCAGTGCCACGCAAACCATCCATGAAGATAAATCTAGTAAACTAAGGTCTACTTTCATCATGAATAAAATGTATGAAAAATCTTTGACAACGTTGTCAACGGGAGTTGCCTTCTAAGCAGCGGTCCTGGGATTGATGGGTTTGATAGATCTATCAGTCTTAAATTAAAACAACACCATTAATGTAAATACTTTATCCTCATATGTACAAATGCATTAACCCACTTAGCCCGACTAGGTGTTATAACACCGCTCAAATTGATAACCTATTCGGGCTACGACACCTAGTCGGACTAAGTGGGTTTAATCAATTTGAGCGGTGTTATAACACCTAGTCGGGCTAAGTGGGTTAATTGACTGTGGTTTATGTGCAGTCAGCGTCAAATAGTTTGTAGCAGTGAAAGTGGTCAAATAGTTTGGTATAGGATACATTTAGTATGATGTACCGAACTTTTCGACCACTTTGACTGCTACAAACTATTTGACGCTGACTGTACAGTCGAGTTCATAAATATGTGTACCCTTTTTATCTAGTCGAATGCGTTTGCAAACTAATTGTTAGCGACCGCATTCGAGTAGGTAAAAAAGTGTACACATATTTATAAACTCGACTGTACATACATATGCATAACCTGACTATAAAATTTATTTATAAAATTGTTAATCCGACTCTGCATCACTTGAACTACTAGATGTTGAAGATTCTTCGTCCTCGCTGTCACCTATATTAACAATGAAACCATCAGTAAGGTCGTCTAGCCGGTGTTCCATAGACTCGTACGAACGCTCTGTTTCTTGGGCCTTTCTCCAAGTATCATGAAACGTTTCTGTTTTAACGGCATGAACTTCATCGATGAATAGTTTTTGAACTTCGTTCATATTAAAAGTGACGTTCCTTGTCCCTACTTTACCTTTTATAATCCCCCACAACATCTCAATTGGGTTTAAATCTGGATGGTAAGGTGGAAGACGTAGTACAGAATGACCGTGGTCTCGCAGTATTTGATCTAACTTGTAAGTTTTCTTTGTGTCTTTATGTTTCTTAATTATTTTGTACAGAACGATTTTAGTATTTCTTTTTGGGTATGATATTTTATTTTTATCTAACCAGGTCAGCATCTCTTTTTTATTTGAGTTTTTTACTGGAGCTCGATCCATCTGAACGTTGTGATAAGGAGCGTTATCGACGACAAGGACGCTTCTGGGCTTTAAATTCGGTAACAAATATTCCTTCACCCATTTTTGATAATTTATAGCATTCATATTACTGTGGTAATCTCCAGACTTCTGGTTAGATTTGAATGTCAGCAAAGCATTTTCTACAAAGCCTTCCTCTGTACAAGCATGAACCGCTATAAGTCTTTGCCCTTTTGATATGGGAACTCTGATGCCACTGTTGCTGTTGTCAGTCCATGCGTTTGGCGTAGTATGAGTGCTATGCACGTAGGTCTCATCGGTATACACAATAGGCCGTTTTTGGTCTCTATATTCTTGTAATTTTTGTAAATACATAAATCTTTTGTAACGAATGTGGTCATTTTCAATTATCCGCATCCTGTTGTTCTGAATCTTCTTCCACCGGAATCCCATTTTATGTACCAGTCGTAATAAAGAACTGACACTGCCAGGAAAATCTATCGACTCCTTTAAAACTTTGTGTAATGTTTTAATAGTTGGTAGTGTTTTGTGTATTTTGTGAAAATCGTAAATACACCTTCGGATGACGTTTAAATCAAAATTGTCCACCTCCGATCTTTTCGACAAACGTGATCGTTTTTCACCGGGTGTCACGAACACATTAGAAGTCGATCCCTCAGTCGCATTTTTGCAGATACAGTTAACGATTCGCTGTACACTTCGTTCTGATGTCCCAGTCGCCGCAGACGTTAATTTGTATAACTCTTGAATTTTTAGAAATCCACCTTCAGCATTTTTAGTTTTTTGTTTAAAATAATTAAAAACGTTAAAAATTATTTCTCGAGACTGTCCCGATAATGTTTTTCCTCGTCCAAAAGTAGGTGTAGTCATTTTGAGAATAAGATAAAATTACATTACGGTATAAGTATTGTTTGTCGCTTATATGACAGTAAAAAATGAGTGAAGTGTCATTCTAATAAGAAGGTTATCAAGCACAATGTAATCTTATCTATGTAAGTTCTTACTTCGTAATCTAGCCTGCATTTTGCATTTTACAAATTAATAAAATATAAACATTTTTCATGCGTAATGACGATGTCGTGAAACTTTTTGCCATTATTTTGTTAATTGCGGCGTCGGTATGAAAACAGGATAAGACAGTATATTATAAATAAATTTAAAACTCTGTTGACGACGGACTCCTCGGTCTGATCCTTTTTAGATTATTTACTATTCGAACACGCCATCACCTTTCTTCACAAATAAAAATATTTATGTTTTTTTTAAATACAATGGACTTCAAAAATTACTAAAAGGATTAACATTGATACTTGGTGCAGATTTTTTTTTTTTCCTTAACAACGAGAACGTGTTAGGTACGTGTTTACAGAATATAAGGAGGCCCCTGTATAAGAAAGGCACTCACACTGCCACTCACAGTGACAAGTGACATTACTTTAGGTCAATCCATTCGTGCCAACTCTCGTGGATAGACCTGTACGTATGGGTTAAACACGGCTCCATACTGGCCCGCAAGATGGACACCTCGGCTATTTTTGCAATTCGTTCGCCTGAAGAGATTAGTGCTAAATTCATATAATTTACTATCATTTAAAAATATAACGATTAGTGATGTAAATGCGATTAACAAATGTTATTTAAACATACTTATGTCTTTTTTGATGGTGTTATCTTTGTATGTATGCAACGTCGATAATTTTGTTAGTGACCAACTTGTACGATGTATAACGGGACCATGTGACCTTTTTCTTAATTTTATTCAAATGACAGCGCGGGGTAGTTTCGGTTTTGGCTGCATTGTAAGTAATTATATAACAATACTTGTGAGTTTACTGATGTGTTTACGTTCCATGCGCATACAGCTGTTACATCAATATTTGATTATTCTTTATAGTAATCCTCTCATGGTAAATAGTATCTTGTAATGGATAAGTGTATATTGTCTGTTTATTACCAAAACTGTCGAGGGCTCAGAACCAAATTGCACGGTCTTTATATGAATATTATGTGTAGTAACTACGATATTATTATATTGACGGAAACGTGGTTGCACTGTGGCATTGATGACAACGAGTTTATAGATTCGAGATATCGAGTGTTCAGATGCGACCGGGACCGCGCGGGCTGCGGGCGGCGGGACGGCGGCGGCGTGCTGGTGGCGGCGCGGCGCGAGCTGGCCGCGGCCCCGCGCCGCGCCCGTCGCGCCCTCTGCTATCGTCGACTGGCTGTTAATCGAGCTGCGCTCGCGCAACTACTGCTTTCTTTTAGCCGCTGCATATATACCACCTAATTTAACTCCGGACGTATACGATTCGTATTTTAACTACTTGACTTACATAATGCAATCACCCGATATTAATGAATTCGTTATCGTAGGCGATTTTAACCTACCAACCCTGGAATGGCACGAAGGTCTTTCATATTTAGAGCCCATTATTCGTAGCGATTATTGTTTATCCAATAAATGCGTCATTAATTTTATGTCGCTTTTCAATTGTTTTCAGGTAAATAGGTTTAGAAATGGACACGATCGTATATTAGATTTGTTTATCACCAAAGTTAATAATTGTAAACCGGCTTTAGTCATCACACGATTAGTTTCTCAAGACGACTATCATCCACCGTTCCATGTGTTTGTGCCTGTAAATAACCACTTGAAACCCATGAACATTAGACCCCAAAAACAATATAACTTTTATAAGGCCGATTATGTACAAATAAACACCGACTTGACAAACATTAACTGGGATACGGTTTTCCACCAAAAAAATGCCGAGGATGCAGTATCCGCACTGTATGAAATAATTTTTGGCATTATAAAAAAATATACACCTACAAAAATATTGAGATGCTCGCCATTCCCGGTCTGGTTCTCACCGGCACTAATACATATTTTTAAAAATAAAAATAGATGTTGGATTAAATGGAAAAAATACCAAAATATCTCAGATTATCACGTTTTTTGTTTATTAAGGGATAGATTTAAAATGGAGTCGCACAAATGTTACATCCATTACATAAAAGCAGTAGAAAATAGTATCTGTAATAACATAAAGAACTTCTGGTATTACATAAATAGTCGTAAAAATAAGGCGTGTATCCCTAATAGTATGTTCGCCGGGGGCAGATCGGTTAACGAGCCTGTTGAAATTTGTAATTTATTTTCGAACTTTTTTCACTCGGTATTTGAACCATCAACCCTAGACAGTAATTTGGATGTAAATAGCATCCCCGATACTAATCTCGAATCTGATTTAATTATTAGTAATGTATATATAACTGAAAATGATGTATGTAAGGAACTCCGTGCTCTTGATGTTTATAAAGGCTGCGGTCTGGATAATATTCCCCCAATATTCCTAAAATCAACAAATACTTCGCTGTCTTGGCCGCTTCATTACGTCTTTAATCAATGTTTACGCGAAGGCGTTTTCCCCAAAATCTGGAAAGCCGCACGCATAGTTCCCATACACAAAGGCGGTCCCAAAAATAATGTTGAAACTACCGCCCCATATCTATTCTACCCGCTCTGTCGAAGGTCTTTGAAAAACTGATTCACAACCACATGTACCCGTCGCTCCATAACATGATAACTAAACAGCAACATGGCTTCGTACAAAGACGCTCCACTACGACCAATCTATTAATTTATACTACTTATCTTTTTGAAAGTTTGGATGTTGGTAAACAGACTGATAGCATATATACCGACTTCCAAAAGGCCTTTGACAGGGTAGACCACAGAATATTGCTAGAAAAACTTGCCTTTAATGGTATTAAGGGAAATTTGTGGCGATGGTTCAATTCTTATGTCACCAATCGTACTCAGAAGGTTGTCATCAATGGTCACGAGTCCGACTGTGTTTCTGTCAGCTCAGGAGTCCCTCAGGGATCAATCCTAGGTCCTCTTTTATTCATAATATTTATTAACGACATCTACTCTTGTTTTAACTTTTGTAATTTCCTCTTATACGCAGATGACTTGAAAATTTTCCATACAATAGAAAATATTGATGACTGCTACAAATTTCAAAAAGACTTAGACAGTTTTTCCAATTACTGCGTCAAAAATAAGTTAAACCTAAATATAAACAAATGCAAATTGATGACATTTACAAAAAAACATAACATAGTATCTTACGATTATAAGTTATGTGGAGTCTCCTTGGATACTGTTAAGTCTATAAGAGACCTTGGAATCGTCCTTGATACTAAATTGCATCTAAACACACATATAGATAATATCGTGAGCAAAGCTTTCTTTTACCGTGCGCTCGTGTTCTGAGTTCACCCGACCCTCAACATTGATTTATATTTATAAGTCTCTTATTCGCTCTCAATTGGAGTACGCTGTACCCGTATGGAATCCTTTTTATAATAAGTACATTAAAGCAATTGAAATAGTGCAGTCCAAATTTTTACGTTTTATAAATTACAAATGTAATCATGGTAAATTGCCATATAATGAATCGTTATGTAAATATGATTTAATCACTCTTAAATCTAGACGTATGTATCTGGATACAATGTTGCTATATGACCTTTGTCAAAATGAATACGACTGTACTGCCCTCACTAATAAACTATGTTATAGGGTCCCACGCAAGACGCACTGTCGGAAGCAATGTCGCGTTTTTGCAGTTACCACCTGTCGCACTAATGCTGGTAAACGGTCACCACTTTATCGACTAGTAGACGCATACAATAAATACTTTATGTCAGTTGATATAATGTCTACACGCATTGGAAAATTTAAAAAAGGAGTTTTGAAAATACTAAAGCAATGTCACACCTAATTTAAAATTTATAATCTAAAGTTTAATTTGTGAACTCATCTGGTTATGTAAGTACAGTCGAGGTCATAGATATATATGCGTTCTCGAGACGTCGAAAATATCTAAACACCTTTATGCCGCTTACAACAAGGTCTGGATGTGTGTATGTTGGTGCCCTCGACTGTACTAGTTTTTTTTTTTTTTTTTTTTTTTAGTTTTAAGTTTTAATTTTAAGAAATTTAGATATCATATCATAGACCATATCATAATTTAGAAGTGCGACCTCTAACAACTTATGTTTTCTTTAGTAATCTGTGGTTAACGGTGTTGGTGGCACAATAACATAGCATGTTGCACTGTATACTACTTAATCATAAGCCAAGATTGTGTTACTGTTTGTTAACCTAAATAAATAAAAAAAAAAAAAAAAAAAAAAAGTTCAATTGCGATTGTTCGAAAATGCGATTTTCAGTTCATGAACATAGGAAAATAAACCTTATTCTTATTGCAACAGAGTTCAAAGTAAATTGCCTTGATTATGTGCATCCTATTGCACACTAACGTGGTTACAGAATTATCAACAACTTATTTAAGAGTGAGTTTATGTATGTATGTATGTATTGCACACTGGGCCTTACGAAGTTATAGGGGACGTCCAAATCCACGACAGTACACACAGCAGCACATTAAATTTTATGTGGTTTGTGATAGGAGTAGTCATTTCTCAACATTCTCAGAAGGATCTATTATTTTATGTGGTTTGTGATAGGAGTAGTCATTTCTCAACATTCTCAGAAGGATCTATTATTTTATGTGGTTTGTGATAGGAGTAGTCATTTCTCAACATTTTCAGAAGGATCTATTATTTTATGTGGTTTGTGATAGGAGTAGTCATTTCTCAACATTCTCAGAAGGATCTATTATTTTATGTGGTTTGTGATAGGAGTAGTCATTTCTCAACATTCTCAGAAGGATCTATTATTTTATGTGGTTTGTGATAGGAGTAGTCATTTCTCAACATTCTCAGAAGGATCTATTATTTTATGTGGTTTGTGATAGGAGTAGTCATTTCTCAACATTAAATAAATAAATAAATAAATAAATATCAGGGGACAATGTCACACCAATTGATCTAGTCCCAAACTAAGCTCTAGGCTTGTATTATGGGTACTAGACAACGATATAAATACTTATATAGAGAAATATATACTTAAATACATAGTAAACATCCATGACTCAGGAACAGATATTCGCGCTCATCACACAAATATCTTCCCATACCGGGATTTGAACCCAGGACCGCTAGATTCGTAGGCAGGGTCACTACCAACTAGGCCAGCGCGTCGTCAAATTCTCAGAAGGATCTATTATTTTCAATGAGGTATAGTCACAATCAAAGTTTACCTCTTAGTTATCCGACGGGTTATTTTATTACTTGATATGAAAAGGCAGGAGTTAAGATTTAGATGGAATGACACAATTATAAAACAGCTGTCCCGAATGATTGTAAAATAATGTAAATATATCGGCATTTTATTTTAGGTTTGATGGACATTGAATAACCCCCCTTCCTCCACCCATCACTCACCAGTAAGGGGATGATATTCGAAATAAAAATTATCGTATACCCCTCCTCGGAACTACATATAAATATCCCTATAACAAATTCCATCTACATCGGCTCAGCGGCTTAAGTATCTCCATACAAATTTTAACCCCCCATTTCACCCCTTTAGGGGATACATTTCGGGAAAAAACTATCCTCTGTCCTCTCAGGTTTCAAACTATCTTTGCACCAAATTTCACCTAAATCGGTTCAGCGGTTTAAGCGTGAAGAGGACAGACACACAGATAGACACACTTTCGCATTTATAATATTAGTATGGTTAGTATGGATAATATGACTCGATATCGATAAAAAGTGTTTCTAACACTAGCTAGATTGCGATAGTCTTTTGTTTCGCCGAGTAAATCCCGCGTTCTGAACATGGCTATACTGCCCTCCTAAGCAAAACAGCAGTACTCAAATTCATTAACCAATGCAGTTTGAATTCTATTCCGTTAGTAATGAGCAGACATAGGAATATTTGGGGCAATGTTAAATGACAGCTAGGGATTGTCTATATCGATAAACTAAATTATCGATGCTTTTCCCGTATACTAGTGGTCGCTCCAAGTTTTGTTTGTGGAAATGTTTTTTTTATTGAAAGTATGAAAATTAAACACAATAGAAACCAAATTCTAGTTATATTTTATATTTTTGTATCTTCACTCATAATCATATTTCAGAATTACTGTCCCATTGACTATTGTTAAAGTAAACAATCAGAATTTGTTCCAAATTTTCGAGCGTTAATTTTCTCCCGTCTCGATTGATGAATCCATTTCAGGTAGCTAAAAGCCTTTTGAATGTCTGTGGAAGTGGTAGGGGTAAAACCTAATTGAAAAATACACTTACAAACAAAACTTGGAGCGACCACTAGTATAAGGGAAAAGCATCGATAATTTAGTTTATCGATATAGGCAATCCCTAGCTGTCATTTAATTTTGCCCCAAACATTCCTATGTCTGGTGATGAGGTTGATATTGCTACAGGAGTTTTATCCGAGATTCTGCGTTTTTGCTTAGGAGGGCAGTGTAGGTCATTGCGTTTGTGTCCCCAGGCGGAGTTCGCAGCAACGGACAGCGAGAAGCAGGTCAACCGCGCCGCCCAGCTCGCCTCCGACGCCGAAGAGCTGATCGCGTCGCTGCGGGAGAGCGCTGAGTCCGCTCAGAACTCGGTGCAGCACGTGGCTGACCTGGCCACTGGGCTGGAGCTGAGCGAGCAGCCGAAGGTCGACAGTGCACTTGCTGAGGCGCGCCAGATCAAAGGCGATGTGGAAGGTAAGTTAGATGAAAAACCCCGAACGTCTGGTGAACATCTTAGCCTTAAATTGTCAACAAGTTGTTGGTAATTCTGTAGCTCCGCCTACCACGCTTGCAACGACCTGTTTTCCAGTTAGTTATTTTTTATTATCGTTCCTGACTTAGAGACCTCTTTATGTGGTTCTGATTCACTCCATATTACCGACGTGTAAAAGAGCCCTCATTTGGCCTATTTACTGAATAAATATTTTGAATGTAAAGGCGTGAAGGTATGAATGTGTGTATGTAAAAACCCCCGATATAATCGTGATCTCTTCTTTCTGAGCTGATATCTCTTAAACGATTTCCCTGGTCTCACTGAAAACCAGCGTCACTGAATGTTGGTATTTGTGTGCCAAATAAATTACTTTAGGGTTTAAGTTTATTGTAGGTTAGCCAATAAAGTAATCAAATTTGCCACAAATCGCTCCTTACATAAAAGTATTCAATATAGCCGCTATTTCTGTGGGTTTGATGTCACGAAACAGGTCAGGTGACCGCGTCGCCCCACTGAGCCGTCAACAAATTTTCTTCCTACCTCATACGAGAGGTTAAAACCGGGCAAGAGCATGTCGGACCATGCTCAGTGTAAGGTTCCAAAGCCGTTACTACAAATAAATTAGACCTCACGACAAACTTAATTTTACATCGTCATAGCTCGCGGTCAGTTTACCAACAAAGCAAATAAGTTTTTGGTGGGTATAAACATTCAAACCGTTTGTAACTCGAGAATCACTAAAGTCTACTTAGTAGTGATAGTTTTCCTATTGAATACATTATTATGTGCTTTAATTTAAGATATTTTTAGCATTTGTGGTTTTGGCTGTGGGGGGGGGTGACACTTGACTCTAACAAAAATTAGCGCTTTAAAGCTTAATATTTCGTAAAAGGATACCTTAATCGAAACATTGTTTTCACAAACCCGCCATATTTTTGAGAGACCTATCCATCGACACCCCACACTATAGGGTAGACGAGAAAAAAAATACATTCCCACGTTACGTTTTATTTTAGCACTTGGTTGACGTGACTAATATGTTATATGCAGACCTAGGAATATACGGGGCAAAATTTAATGACAGCTAAGGATTGCCTATATCGATAAACTCAACTATCGATGCTTTCCCCATATACTAGTGATCGCTCCAAGTTTGGTTTCTAAAAATACAAATTTATTAAAAGTATGCAAATGAAACATAATAACAACATAACTCTGGCTATTCATTATTTTAAAATGTTTTTTTAACCTTCACTCATCCATCATCATCATATTTTTTTTTACTCCTAACAAATTCTGATCGTTTATTTTAACAATAGTATCTAAATGGGACAGGCATTCTGAAATACACAATAAGGAAAAGCATCGATAGTTGAGTTTATCGATATAGGCAATCCTTAGCTGTCATTAAATTTTGCCCCGTATATTCCTAGGTCTGGTTATATGTATGCCAAACTACAGCTTTCTAGTAATAAGTCTCTGAGCTAGGCTGCGGACGGACGGACGGACATGGCGAAACTATACGGGTTCCTAGTTTGACTACGGAACCCTAAAAATTAGAACTTTTTTTAACATTTATGTTTTTGGTGGAATCTATATTTATATCTCACTTAAAGCTATATCTATGAATGTCAGTCTGTCTTATAACTTATAAGATGCATGTTCTTCCCCAGCTATGGATTTGAAGCCTAAATTGTCGCAAGCGGCGTCTATCTACACGAATGCCACGGAGCAACTGGAAAAGATGAATCTATTCGTGGCCCCCGTCAACGAACAAGCTAAGGTAATTTGATTTCATTGTATTTGTATAAACCTTCTTTAAACCTTACTTCAAAGGATTGTAAAGCGGTAAATTTCCATACGAACACGTAACGTTTAGAGCTATTAGGAGGTTTTGTTGCTCATATCCTTCTGTTGTATTATGTTTAATAAGAACATTTAAAGGTCTTATCTGTAATTTGATATACTCTATGTGAAAAACGATATGCCGACAATAACCGAGTACGGCCGAATGATGAACTTATTTTAATTGTATTCAAGTAGAATACAATTAGTATGGAGATAGTGATGGAGGCCGATTTAAAAACAGTACCTCACCATTACCGCCTAGGATAGAGGCCATGGGCACTTGGTATGACGTGACTATCTAAAATTTGGGTGGATAACTGTTTGTTGTTGTTATTCTGTCCCGTAAGCCAGGAGACAACAGTGATGGAGTTTCTTAGAAAAAATGTTAGAATATGTATATTCCAGCACACTTTGGAGAAAGGCCATAAAAGAATGGGTGTGTAATTGCCAATATAACAGTTTTTTTGTGGACTTATATCCTTTGAAATCGTAGTTTTAAAGAGTGACCCAGGAGACGTCACCATGGCAACGAGCTACAAAGAAAAGTTGATTGACCCATTTATTTGTTTATTTACAGAAATTCGAAGCCCTCGTTAAAAGTACCAAAGAGCTGAATAAGAAAATGGACGCCATGTTGGAATACACGGATCTCGCTCAACACAAGTCTGATGAGGCGAACAGGCTCAACGAAGTCAATAGGTAAGACCCAACCCAAGAATATATAATAAAATACATACATACATTAAATAAGGCGAAGGGAATATAGACTTGGAGTATATAGGCGATGGGCTTGCAACCTGTCACTAATACGCTGGTAAACATCTTGGCCTGTTTCTGCAAAGTGTGGTTGCTGAATTATCATCAACTTTTAACATGTTGTAGGTAATTCTGTGGCTCTGCCTACCCAGCTCTGGGATTACAGGCGTGAAGGTATGTATGTACATACATTAAATCACGCCTGTTTCCCAGAGGGGTAGGCAGAGACAACTTCTTTCCACTTGCTACGATCTTGACAAATTTCTTTCGCTTCTTCCACATTCATACATCAAGTCATGCACACACGTCGGTTTTGGGTACTTAAGATTCGGCCCTTATCCAGTATTTCTCCGATTTGATTAGATAAAGTACGCCTAGGGCGGCCTCTTTCGATCTGTATATCTCTTTCGTCAATCTTCTTTCATCCATCCTTTCCAAATGACCGAACCATCGAAGCATGCCCCTTTCAATCTTAGTCACTACATCTTCTTTTATTCCACATTTCTCTCTGCCTTTTTCATTCCTTACTCTATCAATCAGTTTCACACCACACATACTACGCAAAGAGCGCAGTTCAACTGCATTTACACGACTTTCATGCTTGTCCTGCCACACCCAACATTCGCTCTTTGCGTAGTATGTGTGGTGTGAAACTGATTGATACTGAGAGAAATTGGAATAAAAGAAGATGTAGTGACTAAGATTCAAAGGGGCATGCTTCGATGGTTCGGTCATTTGGAAAGGATGGATGAAAGAAGATTGACGAAAGAGATATACAGATCGAAAGTGAGTGGAAGGGTTGGAAGGGGCCGCCCTAGGCGTACTTTTTCGAATCAAATAGGAGAAATACTGGAAAAGGGCCGAATCTTAAGTACCCGAAACCGACGTGCGTGCATGACTCGATGTATGAATGTGGAAGTAGCGAAAGAAATTTGTGAAGATCGTAGCAAGTGAAAAAAAGTGGTCTCTGCCTAGCCCTCTGGGAAACAGGCGTGATTTAATGTATGTATGTATGTATTAAAGTGCATTAAACTAGGTCCCAGGTTGGGTAAAGACCTCCTCCAAAGATGCCCAGTTCTCTCTATCTTGCTCTATTTGCCACCACAAAATATACAGAGTGGAAAAAACGAATGCCACATGAACGCCAACTACCTTAAATATTGTAAATACCAAGTTCTACGCAAAGTTTAAAAGGGATCTCCTAATATTTATTCCAATTTTACCCACAGACAATCGAAATACGGCACCAAAGAGGACTCTACCTCTAAACTGAACGCCGCAGCAATGACTGACCTCATCGAGGCCGGAACAGACATCACCAACGCCACCCATCTCAATACTGCGTCGTCCAACATTGTACAAAACGCGACATTGGCTCTGGAGAACTTGAATTCGGTCAACTCAAGACTGACCGAGGCTATAGAGAAGCTGGCCAGGGATATTCCTGTGTTGACCAACTTCACCGATGTGGCCAGCAACCATGCTGAGGGGCTGAGGAGCAGGGTGAGTAGGAAAGGATTGACGACGTCTTGGCCTGGGTTCGATCCCCGGTACATGGAGAGTTTGAGTGACGAGCGCGAGTGTTTGTTTTCAATTTTGGATGTTATTTTTTTGATTATAAATGATAACAAACGATATTTTTGGGTGCAGACTCGTGGTCACACCAGGTTGTCACACCACTACTATGCCTGTGGCAGGGCTCCTATTTCTGAGCGATTTGCCCTTCGGGCATCTAAAGATACCTAACGAACCTAACCTACCTACTTTTGCGGAATAAAAATGATTTCTGTCGAATTTCCGACCAAAGCGAGTAGCAGTGGTGTGACAACCTGGTGTGACCACGAGTCTGCCCCTATATTTTTGGGTGTATAATGTTTAGCAGAATAATAAATGGTCTAATGATCATTTTACATAACACGAATTGCATAATTTCAATCAGTATAATATACCATCGATATAATAGTCATGACATGATGCTTAAAACGAAATGCATAATTTCAAAAAACTTTAATGTTTATAAATTAATAAATAAATATGTCTAACGGCTTTCATTGCTATGAATGTGGTCACAGTTCTAACCTAACCTAACCTAGTTAGAAGAAATTGACTTAAAATGCCTAATAAAATAACAAGAAAATCATAGTTATACGAAATGAGTGTTATGTTATTCGATCGTATGACAGATAAAATTATACAATTAGTTTTGATGCTAAACGTTCATTATGCTTTTCGTGGTTAGTTAAATGAAATGATACAATATGTTTTTATACTGATTGAAGTGCACCCGATATTTTTAGAACTAAGATCATCGAATAAGGGCGCCGGGCGAAAGTCAATAAGTGCTGATTACTTGCCTAGCGCAGTCGAGTATATAAATATGTGTACACTTTAATACCTTTTCGCTTTGATCGCTGTGACAATTCCTATATATGGCAGTTTAAACATGACAAGGTACTAAAGTGTACACATATTTATCAACTCGACTGTTGGTGCAGTCGAAGTCATGGAAATATTTACGTTCCTCGTTCATGTCTTCCCGTGGATGTCTTAAGAGGCCACTAAGGGAATAAAGGCTTGTAGTACTGTTAGGCGATGGGCTTGCAACCTGTCACTAATACACTGGTAAACATGTTAGCCTTATTGTCTAAAATGCTGTTACAGAATTATCATTTTTTTTAGAGTTGGTAGTTCTGACTGTGGTTCTGACTAAAATACGAAGTAAAGTTAAATTAAGAGCGCCGGTGGCCTTAGTGGCTTAGCTTAGGGGGTCGACTCGTGATCGTAAGGTACCGAGGTCGAACCCCGCGGTCACCATGTACCATTGAGTTTTTAACTTAAGTGCATTACCCGATGCTCTAAACCTGCACATTCGAACAGCTGAGTGTGTAAGAGGGTAATTGAACAAAAGATCCTAAAGGGTCGAAGTGTAGCCGAATGGGCCCATCCGTAAAATAAGATAAGATAAAGTAAAATTAGGTTACAAACGTTTGTCACATTTACATTATTTCACTGTTATTTTATTTGTCCCTTATACCCATGAATATCTCAGAAGAGTCTTCAAATACATACATACAACTATAATCATCACGCAATCACTAAAATACACCTGTCTCTTTCAGGCTGAGGCCCTGCGCCTTTTGGCAGAGCGCGAAAACAACAATACTAGGACGCAGCACGCGTACTCCGCCGCGTCGGCATACTCCAGCATAGTTCAAGAGATAGCTGCCGCCAAATTGGCCGCTGAGGAAGCTGAAATAGCTGATACTAAAACTTCTGGAATCGTAAGTACATAGAAAAGAAGGCTTACTGCAATGTAGTGTCAAAGTATTCCATACTCTATTACCTTTGTTCTAAAATGCCATTTTCAATGAATGAAAGATAATCTTAACCCCTCGTATGCGTAGTAGCAGATCGGATCCATATACGCAAACTGCTAGGGAGCAGATCTGCACCAAATCTTTGCGTGCCTTCCCGAATTTAATTTGAACCTTACTGTAAAGCTGAATAGGGTTTAAAGTTTATTGTAGGTTAGCCAATAAAGTAATCAAATTTACCAAAAATCGCTCCTTACATAAAAATATTCAATATAGCCGCTATTTCTCTGGGTTTGATGTCACGTGATCGCGTCACCGCTCTGAGCCGTCAACAAATTTTCCTGCCTACCGCATACGAGAGGTTAAAGGTTGGCTTTTCTTGTAAAATTAAGTCGTACCCTTATCTTCTATGTCTAAATGATCAGCTTTCCATGAAGATAAATTATCTTTTTTCTGTCGAGGCATTTTTAACCGGCTTAAAAAACAAAAAATTTCTCAATTCGTTGAATGCTAAATTATATTGTTGTACTGAATAAATGTTATTCAATGTAATTTCATTGTATGTCAAAAATGACTCAAGTCAATGTAAATAAAATACCGGTTGTTTATAGCTGCAATAAGTATAAATAAAAGAGGTTTGCACATAATTAAAAGGTATTCTTTAATTCTGTAGCTCTGCCTACCCCACTTTGGGATTACAGGCGTGAAGGAATGTATGTATCTATAGGTATTCAATCTTGGCCGTTGCTTATGATAATGATGGATGATTAAAAAATTTATTTTTATCGATGTCGATAAACTTAGTCGACATCAATCACTAGCACTGGTACATTTTTGCCCCTGTCAATCCGGTGTTAGACTATAACAGTTCAATGATGCCACGAATTTCGGTCTCTGTTGATAATGTTGTTTACTTGTGGGAGGACCTTGTGCAGGGTCCGTCCGGGTCGGTACCACCATCTTATCCATTAACCTACCGCCAAGCAGCATTTGCATTGTTGTGTTCCGGTTTGGAGATAAGATAGCCGGTGAAATGACTAGCATAGAGGCATTCCATCTTAGTACTCATGGTTGGCAGTGCTGCTGTCTTGTGAATGCGAATGTCTATGGGTCACAGTTTCCACTTACCATCAGGTGGCCTGTGTGCTCGTTTGCCTTCTCTAAGCCATAAAAAAACAAAATGGTTGATTTTCGCGATTGATTCGTCAAACCAATGCCAATACACAAATGAAATCCACCATACATTTCATTCCAGAACAAACATCTGAACGGAACCGTAGAACCAGCTCTTAACCGGTCGAAGGCCTTCGAGAAACAAGCTCGTGAAGCGCGCACCATGGTGACCGACGAGCTCGCGCCGAACCAGACGCGAGCGGAACAAGCGATGGAGCACGCGTCGCGCACCATCAAGGAGTGCGGCGACAAGAACAGCGCTATACTATTAGTGTGAGTAGGACGGTGTATTTATTTTTTATCGGACAAAAAAACAACTGAACCAAGGTATGTTTAAATAGTACATTGTTGCCTAGGCGCGGAAAGTAAGGGTTTTCCTGACGAGGTGGTTAGCAGGCCGAGCAACAACGAGGCCTGCTAAAATACGAGTCAGGAAATCCTCGTTTCCGCCGAGGCATACATAATGCTTTTCTCAAACATGTGAGGAAATAATACAAATACATTTCTAAAAAGCAAGTAATTTAATTTAATTCACATTAAAAGTTATGTTGGTCATCAATGTACTATTAAATACTAACCATAGACATTGGAATGCAAATTCAAAAAGAAACACACGCACTGTGCTAAAAAAGAAACCTTGGCTGTTTGGAATTTTTGTCTTGGTCCTTTTGATTTTGTATGCAAATTGACAGCATTTTTAAGAAATATATGGACATGGACGGAAAGTGTTTTCATATGTTTTTTTTACTCCTAGGAGTAAAATGAGGCTCTTTCCGTCCTTGTGTTTCAATTGGAAAACCGTTTTTTCCGAGCATGTTTGAGAAATAGTAGATTTTAATAAAAGTGCCAAATACCATTTGAAGTCAAAAGTGTTCGATGACTTACGGATCTGAGACGTGTGCGCTAACAATGGGCCTCATAAGGAAGTCTCAAAGTCACTCAGAGGGCTATGGAGAGGGCTATGCTCGGGGTTTCTCTGCGTGATAGAATCAGAAATGATGATATCCGCAGTAGAAGTAAGGTTACCGACATAGCTCGAAGAATAGCTAAACTGAAGTGGCAGTGGGCGGGACACATCGCACGCAGGACTGATGGCCGTTGCGTCAGAAAGTTCTTGAGTGGCGTCCGCGGACCGGGAGACGAGCTGTAGGTAGGCCTCCAACAAGGAGTGAAGACCTTGTAAGGATCGCAGGAACGCGGTGGATGCGAAAAGCACAAGACCGGTCTGAGTGGAGAGCTTTGGGGGAGGCCGATGTCCAGCAGTGGACGTCTTTCGGCTGACATGAAGATCATGACTGCCATACAAATAAATGACAGTTCCGCACGTATACCAAACGACGTTTTTTAATACATTTGCGAGAAAATGTGTATCTGTGTTTGTATGCATGTGGGTATCTGTGTTTCTGTCCTCTTCCCCCAGACCTCTGAAGTGAGCTTAACCTCCAAAATTATATCATCAAATACTAGGAGTACATAACTACATAAACATCAGCAGTACCTACTGTTACGCTCCAAAGGGAAAAGGGAGCACTAACTGATCCTAGGACTGTGCCTAGGATAAACGTAGAAATTTATTTCAAATAAAAAATAAATTGTAACCTAAAGATAGTTTATTAAGATTAATTATAGGTGTCGAAAATAGACAATTGCGACAAAGATTGGTATAAAAAAAAAAATAGTAACTAGTTTAGGTGAGGTGACGATAATATAATAACAAACAAATTTAGAGGTTAGTAAAGACGAAATTAAGGATTAACACAAAAATTTAGAGATAAAAAGGTATTCCAAAAATGATTTAAGTTCCGTTTCCGAATATTGCCCGAAAAAGAAAAAACGTTCATGGAGCGCGCGGGCTCTTTTAGAATTTGGAGAAGAATGCACGACAACAATAATAATCAAAGGGGCCCTAAAAATATGCGCATTTTTTTTTGTATTGAAGTTCGGAGATGGGAATTTTTAATTCTTAAATCATTAAGAAATTTAACATGTACGCAAATATAAAAAATATAGAAAACAGTTTCTTTTTTTAAAAAAAAATTAGAAATTATGCTAAGCTTATCTTGAAAAAAAGGTCTCGTAGCCGAAGTCTCCGGAGTCACACGCGTGCGTTGTACACAACGCGTGTAAGTATATGTGTCTCGCTATACGCGTGTGATTGCACAATAATCGTCCGCAGTTCGCGTTTAGTGGACTACTTCTTCAGGGGGTAGGTGGACTAGAATAAAAGGATCTAATGAGTAACGAACGACAAGACAAACAGAACGGGGCGTAGCGGGGAAAGATCTCAATAAATATCAACTTACCCGGATCAAGCCGGTATTATTTGGTGCGAATACCACTAGGAAGTTCCTTCCTTTCGCTCAGCAGATAGAGTGACCGTGCACCCAACTATGCGAACTAGGTCACTGTTAAAACTGCAATTGTACTTGTAATTGCAAATGTACGAAGTCGTGAACAAAAAATATATCCCTTCGGTTACGAGACTGAAGCACCAATGTCAAAAAGAAACATCTTACATCCATGCCGAACAATCTGACAACACATTCAAAAATTTAAAATAATAATCGAAACCATCAACAACGCAGGCCAGCAACTCTAACACACAAAGGAGTTCGACACCTAAAAAATAAACAAAATAAACGCGCGAATTTGAAGCGATTTTGTAGCGGTAACGCTACACTACCTAACCTACAGTTATCCGCGCTGTGTCGGGCGCGCCTGCTGGCCCGCCGCTGCGCCGTACCTTGCTAGCCTCCTAATTATCTCTGCGCTCCTGGTACAGTCAACAGCATAATAAGTAATCATTTATGTACCTTGTCACTTTAACGTTACGTTTGAAATGCTTTACAAAATAGTGAACGATTGAAAGCGACAAAATACATAAATTATCACTTATTTATGCTGTTGACTGTACTTTATTTAAACATGCAAACTCTTTGGTTGGATAAACGGCTTATATTGAAAAAATATGGAAAAGTAAAACGCACTAGTTTGCGATAACCAACTTTCCGCACAGTATACAGCTAAATAGGAAAACTTTTTGAGCAACTGTATTAAAATGTTCTAACCTCCATGCCTTCATTCCCAGAGTGGGGTAGGCAGAGCTACAGAATTACCAACAACTCTAAAAACTTGTTGTTAATTCTATAACAACATTTGGCACACGCTAAGATGTTGACCAGTGTAACCGTTTTTACCCGCGTTGTTGCCGGGTTAGAATAGTGCCACTCCATGTCTTCCCGTGGATGTCGTAAGAGGCGACTAAGGGAATAATGGCTTGTAGTACTGTTACGCGACGGGCTTGCAACCTGTCACTAATACACTGGTAAACATCTTAGCCTGCTTGTGCACAGTTCCAGAATTATCTACAACTTTTTAGAGTAGTAGGTAATTCTGTAGCTCTGCCTACGTCTCTCTTGGGACGTAGGTGAACTACTGTTTACTCTGAGTCTACTCACCCCAACAGCCTGCCGAGTCTCGCCCAGTTCTCCCTTGAGTCCGAGATGGATAAGGCCGCCAAGGTCAACGACACCGTCAAGAGGACGTTGGAGGTGATGGGGCAACTTGGCACCGACCTGGCAGCGAGCAAGCAGTTCGCCCAGACCCTGCCGAAGCTCGCTGACGAAGCGGTGAAGATGAAGGATAACGTGGAGAATCTATGTAAGTTTTTTTATCCAACTACTTGTAACTCCATCACGCATTGGCAGACGGATTTGCATGAAATTTTGAATGGAGATAGCTTATACCCAGGATTAACACATTCACATTTCATTCCGGAAAAATTAAAAGTTCCTTAGTGAATAACGGTAGTTATGGCATGAAGGCCGAGCACACAGGCCATATGCTAGCCAGCGGGATCTGAGGTAGTTCTACTACAATACAAAACAGTCAGAACCCCCATAAACTCAAAATTCCTCTCTTCCATACCGGGTTTATGTCCAATTCATTCGCCCTTCAGGCTATCCGTCTGAATGCCCGGCGTTCCATAGTTTGACCATAGACATAGCCTCACGCGCACGCAGGACTGATGGCCGATGGGGTCAGAAGGTTCTTGAGTGGCGTCCGCGGACCGGGAGACGAGCTGTAGGTAGGCCTCCAACAGGATGGAGTGACGACCTTGGAAGGATCGCGGGAAAGCGGTGGATGCGAAAAGCACAAGACCGGTCTGAGTGGAGAGCCTTGGGGGAGGCCTATGTCCAGCAGTGGACGTCTTTCGGCTGACATGATGATGATGATGAGACATAGCCTACCCCATTAGGAGACAGCCGTAAAGGTCGTAAAGATATTGCCGGCCGCGGGGCCTTTAAAAGCCGTCGGCACACTCGGAGCATCGGCGATCTCCGACGTGTAGCTTGCACGCGCACTGGCCGCTCTTGGTGTCACACGTACCGAGTCCACCCAGGGTGTCGCTGACGTGACAGTTGCAGTCTGAAAAAAAAAATTAGTCGTAATTATATGTACACATAGTATATTAATTATAGCAAAGTTGATTCCCGCCATCTGTCCCTCAACCGTCTGTCCCATTTGTCCCTGACAGAGATGGAATACTTTCCTGCAATTTTCCTTGTCTGGATATACGTGCATAACCGACTGAACCCGATTTGTATTACACGGCCAAAATACGTACAGTGGTAAGTGGCTCAACAATCCTCCCGTCCCGTTCCGTCTCGTTCTTCTTCTATCTCGGTCCCTCACTGCTGAGGATCGCGACCACAGGTTATGTTATGCCAGTCTGTGCGATTGTACGCCCAGTGCGCCGCCCGGTGCATGCTGCCGCCCACCGCCTTCTTCTTGTGTCTGTACTAGGACCCCTTTATTATTTGTTAGTACTTAATTCCGCCGTCAAAACACATATTTTAGAAAATAAACAACCTGCTATCTCTTACGGTTCAAAAGATACAGTTCGTTAAAGTTATAAAGGACAGACTTACAAAAGGCAAAAGCAACTTTCCCATTAAATGAACTAGATGTCGCTACCGGTTCTCAATTGCGTACCTTTAAGTGCTTTTATTTGTAAATTGACGTAGATATCTACATTGTCATTTAAAGATTTATCATAGTGCGAGGATAACACAATCCGAGAGCATCGTTGTAAGCTCACGTGGTGGTAGCTAAGGTAAATATGGCCTTTATTAATACTGGAGACCGAGCGTTGGGTTAGAAAATAATTATTGCCGGCAGTAAATCGCTCATCCAATAGAATAATGACATAATTGCATTTTTAGCATGCATGTTATGTCATTGTTCCACGCGATAGACCTGACCTTTAGAACACTTATGACGGTAAAATCTCAGAACCCGTTTTTTTGCAATTATGTCATTATTCTATTGGATGAGCGAAATACTAATCTGATACTGAATGAATCTCATGTTGAGTAACATTTAAATGATGACAGTACCATCGACATAAGGCCCACCATTCTGAAAAATGGGAGTTTTTTGTAACTGGGACTTTGAATCTACAATAAAGGGAATAAAGTTCAATGGAGATTGTTCAAAAATGGCATTTTCAGTTAACCCTTTCGTTCCGGCAAAGTCATACACAAAATCTACCCAGTTTTCCAGATCCAGTGAAATGATACCTGCTCCACAGTCCTGTAGGCGAGTTAACTCGTCAACAGAAATGATGCTCTTACGTCCGAAAGACGACTTTTCAGAGCCGGTAGACGAGATAACTCGTTAGCTAATATTGTCGAAATTTTAGTACTTACAGTTATTTTTCTCTATGTTGTTTGTGCAAAACGAAACTATTTAGATACAAATGCGAAACGAATATTCTTGGGGTAATAAGTGTATTTACTTGTTGGTAACATCACAATAACTGCAGCAAATAGATATGGGTCAAGGTCAAGAGTACAGGACGCAACGTGTCCGGTTGTGCAAGTGACTGTCGATTGCCCTAATCCAGGACGTAATGTAAATTTTTTTTAAACGAGTATACTCGTCTACCGGGGTATCCCTTCGTTTCCCATAAATTCATATGTACTAATTTCATTTTCCATAATAGACACTGGGCATAACCTTCATTTGCCATAACATCTCATACCATAATTTTTAAATGCCATAATACTCAAGTGTTATAATGTTCAACCTCCATAATATTGGATACCATAATAACACTTTCCATAATATTTACTTTCTATAATATTCATAATCCCTATTATTTTATGCCATAACTATTATTTGCCATAATTACGGAAAAAGCAGATCCAGTGTGTACAGTGGATAAAATGTAGGGGACAAATTAATTTATGGGAAATGAAGGGATCCCTCTAGGAAGGTCTCCTTTAGGTACGACGACGAGCGAAGCGAGGAGGAGTGTTAGGTGGAACCGTGACCTTGCAGCACATTTAAAACAAACCAACCAACAATTCTTTCCGAAATTCACACACCCAATAGTATTTGGTATTATTTTTTCTATTTTTCTCATATGAATATCCATTTATGTTTAATTTTACACCACCTTTGGTCGTTGTAAATAATTCACAATTTAACTCCATTGTTATTGAAACACACTTTAAGAAGATATCGACACTTTATGTTCAATTATAAGGATTGAATGCCAAGAACTTACAACGCTCATAACAAAATGACCCGGCTACCCTATATTATTAAAATTATACAACTAACAAGCGCCTGGAGAAAACGTGCCAGCAACATTACTCATTCTGACCGTGTTATAGCGAATAATTATTATGGCGATTGAATTTTATGCCATAATTATAATTTTAGCACATTTAAAAGTAGGGAAAATGAGATGTATGGCAAACGTATCGTTATGGCATCTAAAAGTTATGGGAAATGAAAATATTGCAAAATGAATATTATGGCATATAATTTGTTATGGAATATAAAATTATGGCAAATGAAATTCGGGCATGTTAAATTATTGCATATGACTTTCGGGCAAACGACAGAGAACCGTCTACCGGATCTGAGAGCACATTGCACAAGACGAGTTAACTCGCCATCCGGGCTGAAAGGGTTAATGAACATAGGAAAATAAACCTTATTCTTATTGCGACAGAGTTCAAAGTAAATTGCCTTGATTATATACATCCTATTGCACACTGGGCCTTACTAGGTTATTATAGGTGCCCCGAGTTAGCACAGGTATGGACATAACTACTGTGAACCCTTGACCAAATTAAATTGACCCCTGTGTTCACAGTGAACAACGCCGACGGGACTAAGCCTAAACTGGCAGAGAAGTACCACAACATGGAGCAGGTTCAAAATGACTTCGAAAGACGGAAAGTTGAAGCCGACAACAAGCTGAGCAGAGTTAACGAACTTATTGAACAGGTGAGGATATTGGAGACAGTAGGATCCCGTCATTTGTAGCACTGCGTGTGAAGCTAGCGTTCCTGGGTTCGTTCCCCGTCAAGGGCAAATTTGACGACGCGCTGGCCTAGTTGGGAGTGACCCTGTCTACGAAGCTAGAGGTCCTGGGTTCAAATCCCGGTAAGGGCAGATATTTGTGTGATGAGCGCGAATATTTGTTACCGAGTCATGGATGTTTTCTATGTATTGAAGTATTATATTCCTCTATATAAGTATTTATATCGTTGTCTAGTACCCATAGTACAAGCCTATAGCTTAGTTTAGGACTAGATCAAGAGACCGTGCGGCCTACTTACTGAATAAACATCTTTTATCTTTTTTTTTTCTTTACTTTGTCCCATGATAAAAAAAAAATTGGATGAGCGCAAGTGGTTTTTTAAGGTTAGGTCTGTAATAGGGGATATTCATGAATGATATAGCCGACTTGTATGACGTCACAGTGCATATCGGATCTCTCTGTCTAATCGCTTTTTAATTAGCAGTTTAAAATGCTTGTATAATCCGTATTTCTCGGCCGATTATAATTTTACATGCGGCATACGGGGAAAAATGCTCAATAATAACTGTTAAAAATAAATTTGTAGTATTATTTTATTATATTATTTCAGATAATAAGTATAGTTGCTAATCACTGGAATTGGAAAATATGAAATGACTTGCAATAATACAATCAATGTTAACAATTAAAAGTTAAAACTAAACTTCTTTGAATTAAAATAAATCTAAGCTACTCAAATATTAAAGATGTAAATAATAATCACCACTGTAAAAAGAACACCCCCTCTAGCAGGTCTGCTCGCGGCATGGTCCCTATGACACTGGCTGCATTACCTCTCTGGATAGCTAGCCCAATACAAAACCATCAAGCGTCGCAAATATTCACCAATATTAAATAATTACGAAATTTTGGCACTTGCAGTGGAGACCTTGACCTTGATCAGCCGATATGAAAAGCTTTATTAAGGCCCTGTCATCCCGGCTCATAGACACCTCCGGAGATCCTAGAGTTGGTGCTTACCTCTCACAAAGGCTTTTACCACCATCTTATCCATTAACCTACCGCCAAGCAGCAGTGTTTGCATTGTTGTGATCCGGTTTGGGGATAGGACAGCCGGTGAAATGACTAGCATAGAGGCATCCCATCTTAGTCCTCAGGGTTGGCAGTGCATTTGCAGTCTTGTGAATGCGAATGTCTATGGGTCACAGTTTCCACTTACCATCAGGTGTTCTGTGTGCTCGTTTGCCTTCCTATGCCATAAAAAAAAGGATTGGGCTTTCAATTATTCAATGATATGATTACTTTCCAGGCCCGCACAGTAGCCAACCGTATCGAGGTGGGCGTCAACTTCGACCGCTTTACGACGTTACAACCCCGTCTGCCGGACACCATCGACGAGATGTCGACGTCCACGCACGTCTCGGCGTACTTCAGGACGAGGGAGCCGGACGGGTTCCTCCTGTACTTGGGCAACTTGGAGGGATCGAAATTGAGAAAGACCAAGTCGGTAAGTTCCTCTTTCTCATAGTTACCTCAAATTATTTGACTGTCTTGGTTCTTATCGTTGGTTCTGTCGAGCTGTAGGCAGGCCTCCAACAAGATGGAGTGACGACCTTGTAAGGATCGCGGGAACGCGGTGGATGCAAAAAGCACAAGGCCGGTCTGAGTGGAGAGCCGTGGGGGAGGCCTATATCCAGCAGTGGACGTCTTTCGGCTGACATGATGATGATCAAAGAGCGGAATTCTTCATAGCAAAAATCAAACTGTCAGAGGGATTGACCTAACTGTTTTATCGACTTATCGATAAATATTTGTCACTTAACGAAACAAAGTTAAAGTAATGATATCAGGCTTTTGGATATACATACAAACAAATTAACGGTATCCCTAATTAGCTGACCGCCACTGTATTTTAGTATAATAGTAAAGAATAAAACAGAAAATACTTTTTTTTAAATTTTCTATATGAAACTTATCATTAAAAATTAAAAACAAATATTGCTAAGAGTAGGTAACTAATCTTAGTCAAAGTCGAAATCTAAATCTGTACTAAATATGTTTTCTTCATCTTCCCTGTAGTAAAAGAAAATAGTCATTATTTTTTCAACACTGTCACCTTTCAAATTATTCATTTTTTCATTGTAGATCCATTTATAAGATGAAAACGAGCGTTCTACCTCAGTTGAAGTAACAGGAGCATATTTGTAGTACTCGATAAAGGTGTTTTGGCTGTAATCACTTTTTTCTATAAAATCAGCATATCAGGTCAAATGTTACAGAATAATCTTTTAAGTTGATTATGGATACCTAATGCGATATTATTCCGTAACATCGATAAGTCGATAAAACAGTTAGGTCAATCCCTCTGACAGTTTGATTTTTGCTATGAAGAATTCCGCTCTTTGATGATGATGATGGTTCTTATAGCGATCGTCAGCAACGCCCAGCTCGCATAAACTCTTTCTTTCCCTCTACACCGCTCTGTTTTTTGTTAGCAACTCTTTCACCCTTCAAGCTATTCGTCTTTGGAACGGCCCCTAATAAATTCGCGTTTAAGAAAGTAGTTCGAGCACACATTTCCTCATAGAAATTACGTTTTATAATTAAAGATAAAGAGGCATTTATTCGCAATAATACAAAATTACATTAAATAGATACAAAAAGAACAAGACGCAGAGATTTTTTTGCGAAACGGTCCCAAGTCAGCATTCGCTAGCCGTTAAGCCAGCGCTGGTCTTCCATTGGAACCGCTTGGTGATGAGACGGAAAGTGACACTTAACTCAACAACGTTTAAAGAAAAACAACATTTGCAACCAGAAATAGTATAGTTGGCAACATTAAGGAAACAAAAAACAAAAAACTATAGTCTATGGCAGGTTGAATGAATGTAAACAAAGCAAAAGGTTACCTGTTACGTTACAATACTTACAATAATGGTCCTTCAGTGCATTATGTAAAAAAATAAAAAAAACTATCCCTTTTTTCTTTTCGTTTCCAGAACTGGTATAACTTGGCCTCTCGCCTGCTACCAGGTTATCGTTAAGTTTCGGGACACCCTGTTTAATATTTATATGTATAAGTATTAAATGTATTCATGTCTTCATGGGCCGTGTGGTTGCCGGGTTAGAATAGTGCCACTCCATGTCTTCCCGTGGATGTCGTAAGAGGCGACTAAGGGAATAAAGGCTTGCAGTACTGTTAGGCGACGGGCTTGCCACCTGTCACTAATACACTGGGAAACATCTAAGCCTACTTGTGCAAATTGTGGTTAAGCAATTATCAAGAAGGTTTAATACTTGTTGGTAATTCTTTAGCTCTGCCTACCCCACTCTGGGAATGAAGGCGTGAGTTTATGTATGTATGTATTCATGTCTTTATTTACGTACCGTAAAATGTGGTGAATAGAGATGCGCAGGATGAAAAGAAATACTGCTTAACCTTTTGAACGCCACAGTCGGCTCTGGCCGACAACTAAAAGTCGTGCCACTGACGCCACCGACGGCCACAGCCGACACAAGTTAGAGATTAAAAGAGACTTATTGTTTCGTATGGATTAAGCTGTAATTTGCTTAGCATAGAAAACATGTTTGGCGTGTGAGTCACGCATTTTGTATTTGACGTACGGCGTTCAAAAGGTTAAAATAAATCATATACTTCTTAATTTAAGACTGAGATTTGAGAGTTCGTCAGGTGTGAACGAAAAGGCCTTTATATTCATTAATTTATCATCTCATCAGGACGACTTCATGGCTATCAACATCCAAAATGGCTACCCTTACCTGGTGATGGACATCGGGGACAGTGCCGAGTCGGGTCGCGAGCACACTCGCGTCAACAGCGAGAAGTACGTCGCCGACGACCGGTGGTACCAGGTCATTGTGGACAGGTCAGTATTAAACCGCCAGGCTGTGTGCCTGGTGCATGCTTCAGGGCGTTTTCAAATAAAAGTGCACCCTCCATTTTTGGCGTGTCCCCCGAGTTTAACGTCATATTTTAAATCACCCGTTTTAGGGCGATTGAAATATTTTGCTATTGATTAAGTATATAAATTACCCCTGTGGTTGCCGGGTTAGAATAGTGCCACTCCATGTCTTCCCGTGGATGTCGTAAGAGGCGACTAAGGGAATATAGGCTTGTAGTACTGTTAGGCGATGGGCTTGCAACCTGTCACTAATACACTGGTAAACATCTCAGCCTATTTGTGCAAATTGTGGTTACTGAATTATCAACAACTTTTTAAAGTTGTAATTCTGTAGCTCTGCCTAGCCCACTCTGGGATTACAGGCGTGAAGGTATGTATGTATGTAAGTATATATTATGCTTGTTCTTAAAAACGGTTGTAATATGAAAAAAAAAGTATTCGTCTTTTTAGAAAATAACAATGCGACAAAGAACACTTATATAAGCATGTCCCCTCTCTGAATAGCCCAATAAACTGTCGATGATTGATTGACAACACGATAAAAATAAACATGATCATTTACCTAGCAGTCACAAAATCGAAAGCTATCATGGGAAATTAAAAAAACTGTCAGCTTCATTATTTTGAAATTGTTGTTTTTCATGAAACAAAGTGATTATTAAATTGATTTCATAAAAACAAAGTATTTTGTTTGTTTTTTGTCCTAAACCTAGTCACGGAACGGAATGCGTTTCCACATCTATGTTCCATTGTGATATAATATTTTAGCTAAAATAGCTTCAATTTCGCATTCCTTTCTTGTTTTGTGTAAAATATGAACTTCAGATTATAATGTAAAATCTGGCGAAAAATAGGCATAAAAATGTATAAGTAGGGGAGAGTGGGTAACAGTGGATCACGGGTCACAGTGGATTATTCGCTATAATTCTTACGTGTGATGCTTCACGCACACAAGCAAAAGCGTGGCTACTGCTCGTCGATACCTCCCTCTCACGCGCCAGTCGCCCCCGCGCTCGCCGAGCGGAATCACGTGCTGTCACACGCAGGCCAGTAGGTAAGTACGAAAGTATTTTTTTACGTTATTTAGAAATTTGTCGTATTCCCAGCCCTTTAATAAATATAAATGGTAGTTGTAAGTTTTGAACTTGTTATTTGTTAAATCCGTTGTGGGTAATGTAATTTTGGCTTGGGTATAAGTAGTTATTTTTTGTCGTGACGGCCTATGGGTCACAGTGAATAATTTTCATTTGGGTCACAGTGGACTGAGGAGTAAATATATTTGTGTTTAATAAGTAGTTGAGTTAGCATCAACAATGTTCTTATTAAAATGTTTGTTAATGATTACTGAAGAAGTAAATATGTTTATTTGAATAGAGAAGAGAGCTTTATGGAAATTAAAAGAGAAAAACTGTTGTTTATTTATACAAAATGTTGATTAGTTTAGGTCTCTTTATACCAGCATAATTTGTAAGACTTTTGTTATTTTTTTATAAGACTGTGATAGAAGGCTGTCTTAGAATATAAATAAATAAATAATTATGTAGAAAAGTAGTATTTTATTGAACTTTTTTTTAATAGATCCAGTGTGACCCATCCACGGGTCACAGTGAATCATTTCCCATTTTTTTTTAAACTTGTTATAACTTGTAAGTTTGTGCCGTTTTTGCCAATAATTGCACTTGTTTTTGTAGATTAAGGACGTATCTTGTGGTTAATTATCATAGATTAATTATTTAGGCATAAACTTGGGATTTGTGGAGCTTAAAAAAAAAAGTGATCCACTGTTACCCGCTCTCCCCTACTACTTTTTAAAATGGGTACACTTTTTTTTGAAAACGCCTTTCACATACATACACACGATCATAATGCCCGCTGGTGTAAAAGCATGGTCCGCTGCCTCTGGCTCTGGTCCCATGTTAACCGCGCCTATGTTTCAGGGTTGGACGCAACGTCAAGCTGACCATCAGGGAGAGCCTGGACAACGGAACTGAGGTCCCGCATTCCCAGGAAGCTGTTCTTCCTGGACAGCATACCATCTTCAATATGGGTATGTTGCAAGTCTGTCAAAAATAGAATAATTCAAAAAGTCAGAGAGACGTGCGGAATAAAAGAAGATGTAGTGACTAAGATTGAAAAAGGCATGCTTCGATGGTTCGGTTATTCGGAACGAATGGATGAAAGAAGATTGACAAAGAGATATATATAGATCGAAAGTGGAAGAGTCGGAAGGAGCCGCCCTAGGCGTACTTTATCGAATCAAATCGGAGAATTACTGGTAAAGGGCAGAATCTTAAGTACCCGAAACCTACGTGCGTGCATGACTCGATGTATGAATGTGGAAGAAGCGAAAGAAATTTGTCAAGATCGTAGCAAGCGGAAAGAAGTGGTCTCTGCCTACCCCTCTGGGAAACAGGCGTAATTTAATGTTTGTATGTGTGTAGAATAATTCAAAAAAATCATAAGTAAAACCGCCATTATTTTTTTATTGTATCTTGATAGTTGCTATTTTCTGTGACAGTTCATATCTGATGCAAATAATTACTCAAAAAAAGCCCAGGCCACAGTATTTTTTTAAGAAGACATCTCTCTTTACAACGAAATATCATATCGTCGGTGAAACAGCAAAACCGCGTAAGTAACATTTTAAATAATGAGCAAAATTCACCTTTTTGATAAGACTGTAAGGTTTATTTTGCTGGCTTTGCTGTATCGCCGATGATATGCGTAGGTTTTATTTTACCATCCGAAGTTATTTACTAATTTAGCTGGACGCTTGGCAAAATTATTATGCAACGGTCCAAAAAAAAATAAAAAAAAATAGTACCTACAATTAACTAGTCATATGTTTTGCCGCGGAAATTCCGACTGATGATTAGTGAGTCCACTATAGACCGTCTCTTATACAGATCGCGACAAGACAAAGCTGTACGTCGGCGGAGCGCCTTCCAACACGAACCTGCAGGGCGTCACCTACAACGCGTTCACGGGGCAGATCGAGGAGCTGATGATCGGAGACACCCCCGTGGGGCTCTGGAACTTCGAGTCTGCTCAGGAGCTGAAGGGAGCCAGGTTGAGGTTAGGCACATTGGGACTCTAAAATACCCGGCCGATACGAAATCAATCCTGACACATTGCATGCATCAAACAATGCTATTATAGCCATACTTCGTTATCACAGGAGCAAAAACAAATCGATTAAAGTTGTGCATAAACGGAATATTCTGCCTACACATTCTAAGCCTCTTAAGAAGTCATTCATATCGTGCATGAAGTTTTTGCTGAAAACGGTCAATCAAACTCGTCTTACACTGAGTAAACGCTTATAAGTCAACGTGACAACTTTAATAAAAAAAATATTCTCCGAAACTAGTTTTCAATTTTTAAATATATGTTATTCATTTGTACTCAAATTTAATTTGGATATATTTTTGTATATTCTTGAATGACAACTGTCTAAAGGAGCAGGAAAAGTGACTGAATAGATTGACTTTAGAATTGCGTAATATCTTTAAATATGTAGGTACTACTAATCAAGTCAAGTACGGAGGTATAAACGTTTCTCGATACGAGTGTCGCTTCTGTTCTTGCCTATTTGTCATAATCTTTCGCTACTGTCAAATCGTTTTTGCTCCCGCGATAACGATGTATGATTATAACAAGACTATTAACTATACAGTTAACCGTCTTGTTTGGTATTAGCGCCGAACAGTCCTTCCCCTAATTAGCAGTTTATATAACTGGAGACATTAATACAAATTATGCAATCATGTGTACAAACAGCCACACACTTAAATGCCCATTAAAGACAGAAGTGAGAAATGTAGAAAGAGATGTATATAGATGAATATAGATTTTACATAAGAATCTAATATGCACGACAGAGACAGTATCTCTCGGTTTAGCTTCATTGGTCACTCAGCTGTGTGGGCGGTTGTACAGTCGCATACTTAACTTTATCTACATGCATATCATAAGTTATCTACAATATGGTGAAAAACCTGTATTTGTGGTTGCCACGTATCGTAATATTTACATTACAGTATCGGCCACCGATATATTTATGAACATTAAAATGGAACCACATCGATATCCGATACTTTAATGACATGCAATGCTTTAATGTTGACATTAAAGTAAACCACGGCTTTCAATCGTTTTTGCTTATCGTTTCTGGGGGGTTATTATGACGTAATCATGCAGTTCATTTTACGGTAAAGGACAGAGCTATAGCAGTTATACTGGGTGTCCCAGAAACCGACGTCAACCCGCCTAGGGCTGATAGAGCAGCTCATAAGCTATCGATTTAACCCCCATGTATGTTCAGCAATTGTTATTAGTTTCCGAGATATTGATCATTTAAATCAGAGTTTTTGCCATGTTACCTTATGTCCGTGGTACGAAAATACCCTTAATTCATGTATTAATTCACATTTTTTTTAGTGTTTTCTTGCATGATTAGAATCACTGTGAAATAAGGAAGTTTTTAAAGCTACATGCCAATTTCTTTTTTATTACAAATGTTTGAGTAAACGCGCAGAGTTACTTTCTCCATACTAAGAGAACCCCGCGTTTGTTTTTCACCTAGTATGGAAAAACAAACTTTGTATGTTTTCTCAAAAAATTGTAATGAAAAAAAAATTGGCATGTAGCTTTAAAAACTTCCTTATTTTACAGTGATTGTAATCATGCAAAAAAACACTGAAAAAAATGTGAATTAATACATGAATTTAGGGATTTTTCGTAGCACGGACATAAGGAAAAATTACAAAAATTCCGATTAAAATGATCAATATCTCGGAAACTAATAACAATTACTGAACATACATGGGGGTTAAATCGATAGCTTATGAGCTGCTCTATCAGCCCTAGGCGGGTTGACGTCGGTTTCTGGGACACCCAGTATAGCTCTGTCCCTTTCTCTCAGCTTTAACTCAACTGCATAGCTATGTCATAATAACCCCGCTGGACATATGTGTCGAATTTATGATAATAAATAAATAAATAAATAAATATCAGGGGACAATCTCACACCAATAGGGAATATGCATGGATTTTAAAAATCGCATTTCTCGTCAAAATATGAAAATACCGTAAAAGAGATCACCAAAACGGAAATTAAAATTAAAATCGGTCAAGAAATACGGAAGTTATAAGCATTTCAAACTTCTAATTAGACAGAGAGATCCGATGTGCACCGTGACGTCATTGTGCACTGCGGCCATATAAACTCCATGTAAAATTCCGTTTTTCTAGAAAGAGATAGGAACAAATCTTTGTTGGCTTATATCTTGGTTATTTTTATAGTTATTCAAAAAATGTTTTTTGTGATCTGTTTGTTACATGAATCAGCTTCAATTGAAGCTGTAAAAAAAAACATGCATATTCCCTATTGACCTAGTCCCAAACTAAGCTCTAGGCTTGTACTATGGGTACTAGACAACGATATAAATACTCATATAGAGAAATAAATACTTAAATACATAGAAAACATCCATGACTCAGGAACAAATATTCGCGCTCATCACACAAATATCTGCCCTTACCGGGATTTGAACCCAGGACCGCTAGCTTCGTAGGCAGGGTCACTACCAACTAGGCCAGCGCGTCGTCAATATTATTTATTTATTTGTAATATTTCGATATTCGATAATATTTATTTATTTGTGCAAAAAGTGCAAATCAACAAGTTTTTAAAGTTGTAGGTAATTCTGTAGCTCTGCCTACCTCTCTTACTCTGGGATTACAGGCGTGTAGGTATGTATACTACTCGAAATAAAATAGGGGCCACGGTATTCTGCATACTAAAGAACTGTTTTCGGAGAAGGATTATTATAACAAATTTTACCCTGTAAGTTTTGAGTTTAGTATCATTCGAAAGCTGCAATGTTCAACTTACAAGTTGTGTTTTTAATTTTTTTGTCAATTGTTTTTTACCATGCGTGTGGTATTTTAAATAAATTTTCAAATTTCATACAAAATGAGCAAAAAAAATGCAACTTTTTTAAAAACCACACGCACGGTAAAAACAAAAAAAAATACAAAAAAAATCAAAACACAACTTGTAAGTTGGACATTGCAGCTTTCGAATGATACTAAATTCAAAACTTATAGGTTAAAATTTGTTATAATAATCCTTCTCCGAAAACAGTTCTTTAGTATGCAGAATATACCGTGGGCCCTATTTTGTTTTGAGTAGAATATGTATGTATTTATTAATTCTCACAGGGACAAGCTCCTAACGATACAATCGGACTCGGCCGAGTTCCGCTTCAACGGGCGCGCCCACGTCACCATGCCGGGGCGGAATTACGCCCAACCGCAGGAGAACAATGTCCTCCTGTTCTTCAGGACTTACGCCAAGAACGGCCTCATCTACCTGGTCGGCGACGAGAGGAACTTCTTCTCGATCCACATGCAAGACGGCAATGTGTTCTTACAGGTTAGTTGGTTGCGGTATAAAAATCGAAGCTTGAAGTTACAGTTGAAAATAGACATATAATTGGATAAGTAAAGTTTTCTGAAGGGGTGTATATTTTTTTCTGATGGTGTTTGATCTATTAAACAATAATCTTTAGTTATTTTGGTGCAGTCTTAACCATGAGGTTGACTGGTAGAGAATGCCTTGAGGCATTAAAAATATATTTTTTTATTGAATAATTACACGATAAACATAAAATGGGTTGGGAGCTCTTCTTTTAAGTTATATAACCCCCCCCCCCCCCACCTTGCTGTGGTTTGTTGGTTATTTAAAGATAAACAAATAATCGTAAAGCAACATTAGGTTTTTTAAGTAACAATAAGACAATCAACATTTTCAACATATAGTCCGCCATTTTAACTTTTTACATTTGTATTGTGCAATAAAGTTTAATGTCTATTTTCCCCGGCAGGTGTCGCTAGGAGACCCGGAGGACCTGGTCATCATTGGCACCACGAGGACCTACAACGATGGTAAATGGCACCAGCTGGACGCTCGCCGCTACCTCACCAACTGCTCGCTGAGGGTCGACAACGAGATACAGAAGAAGGCGTCCACTTCTAGCCAAGTACGTGAACTTGCTAACCGTTTAACCTCTCGTATGCCTAGTTCCGGATCCGTCACTAAGGGCTTAATCGGGTTATTTGAAACAGAGATGGACATTGTTCGAATATTTTTTTATTTGAATAATCATTCGAATAAACAATCATTCGTGATAAATTCATTCGCAAATAAATTATTCGGCCACTTCTTCGAATAATAAATGAATTATTCTTTATTTTATTGGAATAAATACCACAAATAATATTTTAGTACACTTTCAAATTTACCATTAAAATGCCACCGGAGCATATTTTAGGGTCGAGTGATTGTCTCGCAGGTAGCCTACCAGAAAGAGACGGATGTATGAATGAACGAGATTTATGTGTGTTTTTCATTTCTTAATTTAATTTAATACCCCTGTCGAACTTATAGCCATTAACTTTTAAACTAGGATAATTTATTCGTAGTATTTTATTTGCGAATGATTTATTCATGATACCATTTATTCGTGAATAATTTATTTATTCGCCATATGTACGAATAAGATGAATCATTCGGAAAATTTATTCGTTATTCGCGAATGATTTTTTTATTCTCAATCGTTATTCGTCATTCGAATAAATTTTGCCCATCTCTGATTTGAAATTGGATTCTAGTAGCTTAAAGATAGGGTTTTAATTTGTCTGTAAAAAAAACTTAAAAAAACAATCTTCCATAAATAGATTTTATTCAGTTGCTCGAAACGTCAAATCACTTCCGAGCTAGGAGCTATTAAACTCGGTCTCGGTGACACCGATGACGTCATAGCCCGGCAGACGACACGGGTACAAGTATGCGAGCCTCTCCGGCATACGAAAGTTTAATAAAAATAATTTGCAGTCGTCAATGTCATTCATTAAAGATAAGAGTTATTTATTAACGCGTCCATTAATTTGCGTGAGGTGTTATTGGCGATTTTTGGAAATGGTGAGAGGTCGTCAGATTTGACACAAACCCCTGCCCCACCCCCGAACCTCACGTGAGATTTTTCAAAGCTTGTGTTTCTAGTGTGAATACATTGAATTTATGATAAAAGAACGCTTAATATTTTCATTTAACTAGTTAAAACTGCACCGAGCAAGCGTCCAGTGGCGCCCTCATTCATATTATTATGTTTTCTAATTAACTAAACAATTTCCTTGGAATCGGACTATGCTTTTTTGTAGCGCAAGTAAAAACACAGGTTATGGAGAACGTAACAAACTTTAATACCAGTTACCCGGTGAGTAGTCAGCTTAACGGGAAAAGGTGGCCACTGTTTTCCGTTAAGTTGATAACTCGAAGGTCAATTGTTAGTAAACTATGTGTTATATCCTATAAGTTGTTTTCAAAAAGCACCGTCCGATTTCAAGAAAATACTTTTGTACAAGAAAATAAATTAGTAAACTCATCGTCCGATACCAAGGAAATTGTTTTGTTAATTAGAAAACATAATAATATTAATGAGGACGCCACTGGACGCTCGACGTTTGCTCGGTACAGTCTTAACGTGTGAGGTCTGGAAATTTGATGGTCTGATTTTAATTTTCATACATACTCCAAGAGAGAGAGAGAGAGAGTCCGTGTGGTTGCCGGGTTAGAATAGTGCCACTCCATGTCTTCCCGTGGATGTCGTAAGACGCCTTCGTTCCCAGAGTGGGGCATGCATTATTTTCCTGTTTAAATATTTCCAATCGCCTTTAGTGTTATATTTATTTTCTATTTGACGTGTAAAAGGGCCCGTGCGGCCTACTTACTGAATAAACATCTTTTATCTTATCTTTATACCGTGTGGTTGCCGGCTTAGAGTAGTGCCACTCCATGTCTTCCCGTGGATGTCGTAAGAGCTACGGGAATATAGGCTTGTAGTACTGTTAGGCGATGAGCTTGCAACCTGTCACTAATATGCTGGTAAACATCTTAGCCGATTTGTGCAAATTGTGGTTACTGAATTATCAACAACTTTTTAAGTTTTAATTCTGTTGCTCTGCCTACCCCACTCTGGGACTACAGGCGTGAAGGTATGTAACTAAGAGTCAGACTCACCCAAACACCAATGACCTCCTTGGTTTGGAGTCGCATAACCTCTTAAGACCCACCATACAAATAAATTTGCCAGTGGAAAATAAACTTATTAAGATTGCAATAAAGCCTATTTTCTAATTTAATTGCCAGTCACAAAAACAAGAGAAATTCTACTTTATCTTCTTTACAATTGATATTTTATTGCAATGGCCGTGTTATGTACATGTTTTTGTACGTGTTGACTTAGGAGGTTAAATTGACATCCGCGAATACCTGTTTTCAGTACGAAATCAACGCGATTGACTCCATGAACTTCGGCGGTAACAACATGGGGATCGCGCACATCAACAGCCAAGGGTTCGAGGGGTGCATGCGTCAGATCAACCTGAAGGGCGTCACCGTCGACCTCCGGAACAGCACCACGTCGATAGGGGTCGTGGATGGATGCAAGGTGAGTTGTATCCAACTCTAGAGCTGTAGGTCGGCCTCCAACAAGATGGAGTGACGACCTTGTAAGGATCGCGGGAACGGGATGCGAAACGAAGTGGACGAGACGTCGGCGCTAACAATGGGCCTCATAAGAAAGCTCAAGGTCACTCAGAGGGCTATGCTCGGGGTTTCTCTGCGTGATAGAATCAGAAATGATGATATCCGCAGGAGAACTAAGGTTACCGACATAGCCGGCATAGCCCGAAGAATAGCTAAACTGAAGTGGCTGTGGGCGGGGCACATCGCACGCAGGACTGATGGCCGATGGGGTCAGAAGGTTCTTGAGGGGCGTCCGCGGACCGGAAGACGAGCTGTAGGTAGGCTTCCAACAAGATGGAGTGACGACCTTGTAAGGATCGCGGGAACGCGGTGGATGCGAAAAGCACAAGACCGGTCTGAGTGGAGAGGCTTGGGGGAGGCCTATGTCCAGCAGTGGACGTCTTTCGGGGAACATGATGATGATGAACGATAGATAATATTCTTCACCTCATCACCTCAAAAGGGCCGGGTTTTTAACTTTATTAATTTTCATATGTATACTTATAATAACAAAAAAGGGGCCACGCTACGTTCGGAGAAGGATTATTATAACAAATCTTAACCCATGTTCAACTTACAAGCTATCATTGACTCGATGCACCCGTGTCAACAAGCTGTGGGCCGCTTGATTGATGTGAGACGCCACTTCACCCGCTTCGCATTTTCTTTGAATTTAAATTATTTCTCAAATTTATTTTTACATCACTGTTCGAGCGAAATGATAACTTAATATTATATCTCTTGCTGGCCCAAACTTTGAGATCCCCTGAAATGTCACTTTGTTTACATTTCTTCTGTCGCTATAAAAATCCGACCTTATGTGTCAAACGTTACTGACTTGTTCACATCTTCGGCGATTTCAACTGACACCGACTCTAAAATCTCAGTCATTCACAATAGTTGTTCATAAACATGTCATCTTCCCTTTCAGTTCGCCTCCCTGGTGTCCCTCTCGGGCACCGACAGCCACCTCCGCTACGTGAACATCACCGCGGACAACCTGCAGCTCACGCTCAAGTTCAAGACGGACCAGGCGGACGGACTGATATTTGTATATATAAGCCGGATGCAGACGCCCGCCATGCAGGACAGTATTTCGCTGTCGTTGGTTCGCGGTAAGTTTTGAATTTTACATTAACGATATTGCTTTTGACGTGTTGACAACGTTATGATAGGGCTTATTTATTTGACAGTAACAGTGGCTGATTTAAAAACAATACCATGTCAAAAGTAATCCTAATCGCGAGCGAAACTTTGGTGCCGATGACAGGCGTATGACGTCAAGCTACATACAGAGTGTTCATCACCATACCTGGGATAACTCGGGGCAAGTTCTAGGGATTTGATATCGATAAAAACGATGTCGATATAATTAAATTAATGCATGTGCACATTGATCATTTTCAATTACTGTGATGTGTGATGTCATATCTGATATCGAGCCTCTTAAGATAATAAAAGTATGCGGATGTCATTTCAATCAAAATGACAATTTACCGTCAGAACCATTCATATTCGTACGTTTAGCAGTTTAAAGTGGATATTTTCATCTAGACGGCAATCATTAATACCGACGAATATGGAAAAAATATTGATTGTATTGAAAACTGTTGTAAAATAAACATATAAATATACGTGTTAATTTGTTTTTTTTTTAATCTTAAAATGAAGAAAATAAGTAATATTTATTTATGTTAAATAACATTTAGATGTTGGCAGTAACATCGATATATTTTATGTCGATAAAATATTTTGCTACATCACTTTCGTACAGATGCCCCCAGTTATCCTAGGTATGATCATCACTAACAACTTATTTGCCTCTACTGTACCAATATTGACACTTGAGGTGAGACGGCCGGTGCTTATAAAAAAGATAATTGACTGTCATTGTCAAATTAAAACGAAGATTTGTGAAGACAAAAACAAATTTATATTGAATTATTTATTAATTTGTAAATTGTAAATATCACCTAAACATTATTATTTCGCTTGAGCAAAGTCGCCATGTAGTCTATACAGCCGTATTTGCAGAAGTTTCCTTTTCCGATTGTAAATAGTAAAAAACTGTTTTAACAGCAAAAGTAAGCATGGGATATTATGTTTGAAATTTATGCGTTCTGCATACTTCGAAATTCCATTTAAGTAATGTTTTCCATTTACTTGTAGAAATAATACTTTTCATTAGAATTACATGCTCCAACAAAATATTTTATTCGTATCGTCTTTGTCATTATCTAAATATTTACATTATTATTATTAAGAATCAGTGCGGTGTCGCAATATTGTTTATATAAAAGCATCCTATATGTGAATTTGCGTCATAATTACACAAAAGTTCCGGCACATAAGTTTCGCTCCCTGCTTATGAGTAAAATAGAGCCACTGCTAAAGTATTTTTGATGGCGACTCTTGACGAGTGACCCTGCCTACGAAGCTAGCGGTCCCAGGTTCGATTCCCCGTTTCAGCAAATATTTGCGTGATGAGCACGAGTATTGGTGTATGAGTCTTGGAGGTTTTTCATGTATTTATAAAATAAATAAATAAATAAATATGTCACACCAATTGACCTAGTCCCAATTTAAGCTCTAGGCTTGTATTATGTATATGTGAAAAAACTTAATTGAATTACCTCTTGCATGTAGTGGTGTACAAAATACACTCTGTTCCATCTAAGATGAGCCCTGTGACGTCCGTATTTCATAATTTCAATCTCTTACTATACTTTTTTTTTCCAGGTCGTCTGGTGCTCATGAGCCCGCGAGATACGCTTGACACGGGCCTGCACACATACAACGACTCGCAGTGGCACGTGGTGACCGTCACGCACGGCGCGGCGCTCACCATGCGGGTGGACGACTTTGACCACTATAGGTAAGTAGGCAGAAGTGTAGAAATAATACAATTAATAGAGCATTATAATGAGGGATTCCGCGCATCAGTTTAAAAAAAACTAGCACAATTAAAATCATTACAAATTGGTACTTATAAAAACACCGGCTATTTAACTGAAAAACAAAAAACAACTCTTTCCCCAGTTCTGACACTGCACCAGACCCCCTCCATATCCTGGACGGGGTGCTGCTAATCGGCGGGACGCAACCAAACTACGTGGTCACGTACAAGGCTGGCTCTAAGGTAGCCCTGCGAGGGTGCATAGCAGACGCGACCATCAATGGACGCGTGCTTAACCTTTTGGAACCAGTCAGCACGCACGGCGTCACGTTTGGAAGGTGTGGGGACGCCATCAGCGGGTTCAGTCCAGGTTAGTGGAACACAGGCTTTATGCCTTACTTTGAAAATCGAAGTTACGTTAGCTCCGTTTCTTTCTCTTGATTTAGTTTGAATAATGAGCAGTGATCGGATTTCACAGTGCAACACGGCGGCGGGATATACTATAGAGAAGAAATCATAATATGGATATGACTAAAATCTCGGGATCTGGTTCGAAAAGAAAATGCAATTGTTGGGTTATTTATAGATAGGCATTAGGATAGGATTTTAGACGTGTAAAGAAATCGATTGAACATATAAAATATTGAGAAAATAATTGTATGCTATTTCAATTTCATACAAACTAATAAAATATAATATCTGTGTGTAGTGTGGTAAACTGATAATGCGTACTGTACCTATTATATATTTTATTTATGTTCACCAAAGACTAATTGGCAGATCAGTTTTAAGTCCCGGAATCCCAGGACATATCCATATTAGCATAATTGCGTCCTAGAATTTCCAGATGCTTTGGGCAGTGAGGAGTTGTATCTCTTGTGGGTCCATTATATGTCGCCCTAGGTGGATACTTCTGTTGCGCATTAGTGGTCCGCAGGAACAGAGGATGTGCATTGCTGTCTCCTCTGTCTCCTGACAGAACCTGCATATCGCGTCTTGTTTCATACCCATTAGAAACAGATGTCTGTTCAGTTTGCAGTGGCCAGTTAGGATCCTAAGCCAATAGGCAGTATCTCTGTTATAACTCCTGTAGCAATGTCAACCTTATTTTTAACGAAAGAGAATCCAAACTACTTTGGTTATTGAATTTGAGATATTGCTTTTTGGATTATGAGGGCAGTACAGCCAACACAAGTTAAAGATTTAGACTACGGCCGGCGTCCAGTGGCGCCCTCATTTATATTATTGTGTTTTTTTTTTTAATAAAGTAGTGTCTACAAATTAATACACAATTTATAGGGTACAGATGTAGTGAATAATCCCTTCCCATCGTTTTTTGTATGATAAGTTGGTATTTATCTGTCTCTCTCAGTTGGCTTATTGATGGGTACTGAAGCTAATTGAGAAAGCAGGATAATTACTAACTTATCCGACTAAAAACGATGGGAAAGGATTATTCACTACATCTGTATAATATGACATAAGTAGGGCCCGGAATATTGAGGGCAGCTTTTGACAAGTAGGTAGTACGGAGAGAACACAGCGAATGTTATCGACAAATCGACAAATTTTTACTTATTTATATATTTATTAAATAAAACCTAAATTTTTTCGATGGTACGAAACTCTTTTCACCCGTCGATGCGATGATGAAAAAATTACTATAAATGGAAAATTGAGAAAATTTTATTTTATGAATCTGTCTAAATTATATTTATGACTATTTAATCATATTATTTTTAAAACAACACAAAAACACTTTTTTTAATGATATTGTTACTCGATAATTATCGCAACTGTCCTTCTAAATCAAATAGTTTCATTTACGTTCTACGTATTAAGTAGGTTTTTTTCTACGCTGCAATAGATTACTTAACTCATTTGTTCATTGACGACGTCATTTTTGCATCAACGGCATGAAAGGTATGGGCCCTGGTAATGAGGGAGCCACTGGACGCTCGGTGCAGTCATAAGTGTCATAACTCCTAAACTAAACTTTAACTACGACAAATTCTGGGACTGTTTCATTGAGTACAGTCAGCAGCAGAAGTAGCTACGCAACCGAAGAGGTCAAAAGATCTGCATTCGACTCTATTGTCAAGAGAATACGTCGTGTTTAGATCAGGGACCGGAAATCCCCTTTATTTGATTAACCCTATCAACAAACTTAGCCTATCATTCGGTTAGCCAATCGATGTGCTTAGCTATGATTGAGTCACCTTAACGTTAGGGCGAACCCCTTTGAGGTAGTTAACCGCATCCATAGAGCTTACCCGGTTCATTAGGGTTTCGGTAGTTAATATTTAAGCGCTTAGCATTGACTAGGTCATTGCCCAGACCCCATTGATCGCCTATCTCTTTTTTGCGCATTCGGGCGAATTCTAGCCGTCTCGCTCAAGCGGCTACTGCCTGCCGCCACCCTATCAATTGTTAGGTAATTCAATAATAAGTCTAAACTCTTGCGCATAGAGGTTAAACCAGCTTGAATCCGTTCGAATAAGCTTGAATAAGGTAACAGACAATAGGGTATTGGGATAGGCTTAGAGCTTAGTCGAATTAACCGTATCGTTTGGTTGCCCTTTCGTTGAGCTAAGTCGACGATAAGCTTAGCGCATCCTTGGGGTTTGTAACAACAAGTCTATCAAAAAGCATATCGAAAACCCCTTTCGCGCTAAGCGGTTCCGGTCCCTGGTTTAGATGATCTTGCTACTTTTGATGCTGACTGTACTATAAATTATTTTGAACCTTTTATTCATAGACAATCATTCGTGGCAAGAGCCGGAGCCAGGAGACGTCCTGCCGACGCTACCGCCGCCGGTCCAGGAACCGGAAGTCACCACGAGGCTCACAGGTAAATACTGAAAGGAAACCGCCAACTAGTAATGAGAGTTTATTATCTTAGTAACACAAATTACAATAAACTTGGAAATAAATACATATCAGGGGACTATGTCACACCAATTGCCTTAGTCCCAAACTAAGCTCTAGGCTTGTACTATGGGTACTAGACAACGATATACATACTTATATAGATAAATATATGTATCTATATTTAATTTAATAATGCTAGATTAAGTAGTATCATTGTAATATGAAATATATTTAAAAAATTAGTGACTGTTGAGTTTCTTGCGGTGATTCTTCTCATTTGTCAAATTTCTATATTCAATATTAGAACAAATTTCTTTGAAATAGGCTCATTTCATTTATCCTTCAAATTTTAATACTATTTGCGTAGCCATTTTAAATGAAATGTCATTCGTAATAATATTTCATCGAATGTCGGTATTTGTAGTAAATTTGATAAAGTCACTTTATTTCTTTGATCGAACGCATATTGGACAAAGGGTCTAGCAGGCTAAGGAAGGAGAAGTGGCCCCTGTGACGAATATCGGATTTTTATAATGTCATTTGTTGGCTATCTCATAATATAGAAACACCCTAACTTTCAGCCCCCTATCTTGAACCGTCACCGAAATACAGTCAAAAACGTCATTTTATGGACACATTTTTCAAAGTCGTTTTTCTCCTGAACTGTGTAAGGTAGAGCAATCAAACCAAATCATAGCTACAAAGGAAGGGTAGGAATATAACTCTGATTTTTTTAAATATTTAATTCCATGAAAAAATAATGATTAAAATGTCAGAGAATTTTTTGACAGCACTTTTCAACAAGTATTTGTAAAGGTACAGCTACGGAAAAAATCACATTAACTGCTAATAGTATTACCTAGTACCATGCAAAAAAACAATTCAATATAATTGGTGCAACATACTTAAAAAAAAATGTCAAAGAAAGCGTTAAATGAGTCTTTCATTCTCAAGGAGATTTTTCGATCCATACATACATACGCCTTCATTCCCAGAGTGGGGTAGGCAGAGCTACAGAGTTACCAACAACTCTAAAAACTTGTTGATAAATCTGTAACCACAATTTGCACAATTAGGCTAAGATGTTTAACAGTGTATATTAGTGACAGGTAGCAAGCCCATCGCCTAACAGTACTACAAGCCTTTATTCCCTTAGTCGCCTCTTACGACTTCCACGGGAAGACATGGAGTGGCACAATTCTAAGCCGGCAACCAATGAGGTTTAATTTCGTTGCCTAGCAACAGAATGTTTATTTTGAACTTCACGCATGGCTGTCAATAAAGGTCAAACTGCTGCATCTAAGATAACATGTGTAACTCAGTTTTCATCGAAACTAGCTACGAAATCCATGAAATGACAGATTTACTATGTTATAATTATTTAATACAGAAACTTAATGGTCAATTGTTTGTAGTACCTATTAAGATTACCGTTTATGGTGTATAAAATAACTCATTAGAGCAAACATCGCAATACAAGTCACGCGTGAAGTTCAAAATAAACATTCTGTTGCTAGACAACGAAATTAAACCTCATTGGATCGAAAAATCTCCTTGAGAATGAAAGACTCATTTAACGCTTTCTTTGACATTTTTTTTTTTTAAGTATGTTGCACCAATTATATTGAATTGATTTTTCGCATGGTACTAGCTAATACTATTAGCAGTTAATGTGATTTTTTCCGTAGCTGTACCTTTACAAATACCTTGTTGAAAAGTGCTGTCAAAAAATTATCTGACATTTTAATCATTATTTTTTTCATGGAATTAAATATTTTAAAAAAACAGACTTATATTCCTACCCTTCCTTTGTAGCTATGATTTGGTTTGATTGCTCTACCTTATATAGTTCAGGAGAAAAACGACTTTGAAAAATGTGTCCATAAAATTACGTTTTTGACTGTATCTCGGTGACGGTTCAAGATAGGGGGCTGAAAGTTAGGGTGTTTCTATATTATGAGATAGCCAACAAATGACATTATAAAAATCCGATATTCGTCACAGGGGCCACTTCTCCTTCCTTAGCCTGCTAGACCCTTTATGGGACAGGTTTAATATCTTAAAACCTTATACTAATATTATAAATGTGTAAGTTTGTGTGTGTGTGTGTGTTAGTTTGTTACTCCTTCACGCTTCAATGGCTTTGGTTAACGGATTTAGTTAGAAATGGGAATGGAGTTTTTTTATGGCATAGGAAGGCAAACGAGCACACAGGTTACCTGATGGTAAGTGGAAACTGTGACCCATAGACATTTGCATTCACAAGACTGCAAATGCACTGCCAACCCTCAGGACTAAGATGGAATGCCTCTTTGCTAGTCATTTCACTGGCTGTCTTATCCCCACATCTGAACACAACAATGTGAACACTGCCGCTTGGCGGTAGGTTAATGTATAAGATGGTGGTACCAACCCGGACGGACCCTGCACAAGGTCCTCCCACAAGTATACAATACAAACAGACAATTTAAAAATTGAAATCTATTTACGCCATGTCCCGGGCAAAAGCTAGCAGGTTTATTTATTTGTATCGTATCTCCAACAGAAACAGAAGTCAGGGCTGGGGTGAACGAGACTCCCGCCAACGTCACCACCACCGCGGCCCCGCCCCCCGCGGCGACCCCCCGCCCCGCGGCCCCCCGCGTCGTGCCGCGCCCCCAGCCGGGCTGCTCGCTCGCGTACGACCCGCAATACACCATCGGGGACCCGACGGAGGGGTACAGATTTGGTAAGCTCTATGACAAACACTGAATCAACTTTGCATTGGAGGCAACGAAATTGCTTCATTTCGCACGGCAGCAATTTTTTTCTCGCTAATGCTTGAGTTTTGTCAACACTACTGAATAATAAATGGCAGCTAATTTGCAATAATTTTGCCCCAGTTGACTAAGAATAAATATTTAAAAAAAAGTTTTTAATTTCAAAATATATAAATACATTTTTTGTCATAAAGTCCCTGCGGACAAAATTTTAATATGTGATTAAAAAACCTTTTATTTCTGTTTTTTTTGAATTTTCGCAATATATTTTTCAAGAGCTATTAAATTATTAAAAAATGCATTGTTAATTCCCAGAATGAAGTTTTTTTCGCAATTAACAATTTTGAAGCAAAAGACAGTTTTTTTTAACAACCTGGCATCTAGTTGCGACCATATTGAATTTAAATTACTGTCATATCTTTATTAACACTCACAAGGCAAATCTATTTCCATAAGAATCATGAAACAAACATACATATATAGGCTGATAAACACATTACCCTGTTCCTTCGGTAGTCGGGTAATAATGAAAGGTTGAAGTCTGCTTACTTTGCTGAACTATACATTTCTCGTCAGGCACACGTAATGACAGCCGCATAGAGTACTCCAAGCTGCCAGGCCGGCAACTCGACGGGCTGGACCTCACGGTGACCCTGCGCACGTTCGACCAGCACGGCGGCCTCGTGTTCTACGCGGCTACGGAGCGCGCGCCGGAGCAGTTCCTGGCTATATACATGAAGGATGCCAGGGTGAGTAGTATTTTGTAATGCATTATTTTCCTGTGTAAATATTTCCAATCGCCTTCTTTAGTACATACATACATACATAAACTCACGCCTTCATTCCCAGAGCAGGGTAGGCAGAGCTAAAGAATTACCAACATGTCTTAAAACTTGTTGATAATTCTGTAACCACATTTTGCACAAGTAGGCTAAGATGTTTCCCAGTGTATTAGTGACAGGTGGCAAGCCCATCGCCTAACAGTACTACAAGCCTTTATTCCCTTAGTCGCCTCTTACGACATCCACGGGAAGACATAGAGTTGTTGGTAATTCTGTAGCTCTGCCTACCCCACTCTGGGAATGAGGGCGTGAAGGTATGTATGTGTAAAAAATCCTGTGGACTTGTTAGAGCATTTTCACAGAAGACATTTTGTTCTTCTGTCTTTTTTGGAGTAGTTGAAATGCGAATATTTATTCGTGCTCTTCGTTTTTGTTCCGCTTAGAAGTCAATGAATTGACCCAAAGATGAAAATTGGGTATGAGATGTGGCGTTGATGGTAACATATAAGTAGTTTATCTGGCGAGATCCAAGTCCAAGTCTAATTCTTAATATTTACCGGTAAGGATTTGGATTGGAAGTTTTCTATGTTTTTTAGTATGTATTTCTCTATATGAGTATAATTATAGTTTTGCAGTACCCATAGCACGAGCCTTGAGCTTAGTTTTGGACTTCAATTTGTGTGACATGATCCCTAATATTTATGTACAAATTCAGGTCCACTTCACGTTCAATTGTGGCGGCGAAACTGCGATAATTTCCTCGCCCAACACTTACAACGACGCCGCGTGGCATACCGTCACCGTCGTGCGCACGGACGGTCACGGCAA